>OX596382.1:61374484-61690086 GCA_951394425.1 Tipula unca | reverse complement strand
AAAACCAATTTATTATCCAAATAGCTCGGCCGATTATTAACTATAATTCGAAATATAAAAAGTAAATACCCTGAACGTTAGAAACTCATTAATATGGCAACATAATAGTTTATTATGAAATTCAGATATATGATCATATATTCTAACATTAAAGACGTATCTTAAACAAGCATAATAAAGCATATCATCTAATTATTTTCACCATAAACAAAGCCATAAACACAGCTTGACGACAATTAATGCTAGTAAAAGATGAGAATGTCCAAAGCTTACCAAGTTTTACCAAAAATTTTACGAATGCTATATGAAATATTGCATTCCAGGAAGATTTTTGTTAATGATTAAGCCCAGGTTCTTAATTGAGTCTGAATATGGTAATATTTTGTTATTCAAATAATAAGGTGGTAAAAAACCAGTGTCAACAGAACGTTTATATATTACATGGTTTCATTTAAAATTGGGCCGTTGTACCTTGCCCAATTAGAGACAGCTGCTAGATCGAAATTAAGATTAGCAAACATACTATTATAATTACATATTGGACCGTTTAAATATATTTGAACATCATCATCATATAAATGAAATTTTGAATATTTGATGGTCTTACCAATACTGTTAATATGTAATGAAAAAAGAAAAGGTACCCAATTGTAACATGCATTTACAAATAAAAGTAAAATAAAATAAAAAAAGTAACAAGTTTTCTTGGGTGTGCAACCAAAAATTTAGTACAAATCGACCAAAAACATTCTGAGATACCTGAATATACATGGTATACTCATCTAAAATAAAAATTAAAAAAAAAAAGAAAATATTTACAATAATAGACATAAGTATATATAAATTAGTAATTATAAATATAAGCTAAATGGACTTAGTGTCTATATTTGTGTAAAAATTAAAAAAAAAAAAGGTGAAACAAATGAATTGATGTTTCATAAAATCATTATCATATTTTGTTATACCGGGTGTTTCTTTTAAACTGAGACGATCAAATATCTCGAAAAATAGCCACTCTACCGAAAAAATGTCCATAATCAAAATTTCATCATACCGCGGGGGAAATACATTATCATGATAGATGGCGTTGTAATCGACGAAATTCAATTTTTTCAATTTTTCCTTCTTAGAACACATGCATTCAATTCTGCAATACGTTTGAAATAAAAAACATCACGTTTTCATTGGAACTACTCGAAATTCGTCATCAAAACAATTTATTCAGTTTTGTAAATCACATTTAACGTTTGTGTTATTTCTTATCTTCATGTTTTTCGTAATTGCAAAATAAACGACAAAATACTTTAGAATGGAGCGTTTAACTGTGCCAGAGAAAATTGAAATGGTTCTGGTTTATGGAGAAGATGACAGAAATATTGAAAATGCTGTTGCTATTTACGCTCAACGTTTTCCGGATAGGATTCGTTTACGTGCTTCATTTGGCCGTACTATCAAACAATTTATTACTGATGGAAATGTTCAACCGAAAAAGAGGACCCGTAGAGCAACAGTCACTGGAGAAAATAATGAAATTGCTGTATTGGCAGCAGTGGCTCATAATCATCATATTAGTACACGAGAAATAGTTCGCGATTTCGGATTGCCCCTCACCAGTGTTTGGAGAATTGTAAAACGGCACAAGTATCATCCGTATCATGTGTCTTTACATCAAGATCTTCATGGCGTTGATTTCCAAAATCGGGTAACTTTTTGTTAATGGGCACGTGAACAAATACAACAAAACCCCAATTTTTTTCGTTGCGTAATGTTCTCCGACGAATCGTCTTTTACAAACTATGTAACGGTTAATCGACACAACATGCATTATTGGAGTGTTACAAATCCGCACTGGCTTCGTCAAGTTGAACATCAGCGTCCTTGGACTGTCAACGTGTGGTGTGGAATAATTGGCAACAAACTCATAAGACCCCACATTATTGAAGGCAACTTGAATGGTCAAATGTACCGAAACATTTTGGAAAATGAACTGCCAATATTACTTGGAAATTTGAGCTTAGAAGTGAGACGGAACATGTGGTTTCAACATGATGGTTGTCCTGCACACTATTCGTTGATGGCACGTGAAATACTTGATCGTGATTTCAATGGTCGCTGGATCGGTAGAGCTGGTCTGATAAATTAGCCCGCCAGATCACTAGATCTTACTGCGCCAGACTTTTTTTTGTGGGGCTACCTCAAAAACAAAGTTTACACACAAAAACCAACAACACGTGAGAACATGATTGAGCGAATCAGAAATGCGTGTGCTGAAATTCAACCAGACACACTTCTCAGTTCTGTACAATCATTTGAAATGCGGATTAATAAGTGCATTGAAGTCGCAGGCTATCATTTTGAACACTTATTTTAGATTTACAAAACTGAATAAATTGTTTTGATGACGAATTTCGAGTATTTCCAATGAAAACGTGATGTTTTCTATTTCAAAAGTATTGCAGAATCGAATGCGTGTGTTCTAAGAAGGAGAAATTGCAAAAATTGAATTCCGTCGATTACAACGCCATCTATCATGAACCGAACAAAATATTTCATTCAAATCATACGTACTTTTAATCGTAGAATCCGTATCTGCAATAAAAAATATGGCTTCCTATCTTGGTTTAAAAGTTACCCCCGCCCCACCTACAAAGCGGTAGTGGGGGACTATTTTGTTTGCACTAATGTATTTCCCCCGCGGAATGATTAAATTTTGATTATGGACATGTATATGTATAAAAATTAAATATTTAAGTAAAAAAAAAAAAAAAAAAAAACTGTTCTTAGTGTTAAGCATTGGTTAATTAAAAAGGTTAAATAATCAACCAAAATATGGCGAATTAAACTTAACGAAACTAAATCAGTTCAAAATAATAATAATCTAAATTTAACAGTGGAAATTAAATAATAAATTGCAAATGAGAACGTTGTATATATTTAAGAAGTACACATAAAATAAAAACGTTTGTCAATAAATAAAACAAAATTTTAAAGTATAAACTAAAATTAAAACTGTTTTTGTTAATATTCCTAATTCCCTAACCCAGTGGTGCTATAAAAAAAATAGAGAAGAAAAACATAATAATAAACATTGTGACAAAATACCATTTTACAAATTAAAAGGCGTTTGTAAATTATTTGTGAAGCTTGGTGGTGTGTTCACCTAATTAACTGTTAACCACAACAAGTGATAAAGTTTTTGCCAAATGGAATTTTAATTATAATTGCCGTTATTATAAGAAAACGGAATACACACAACCGCAGGTAATATTCGAGGGAAGACAACGGCAGTCGAGGGCAACCTGTTCAACGAATGAAAGCTGTAAGATTTTTTTTTATTGTACACACTTTATTTTTTTTCTCATTTGCATTTTGCTTAAATTTATATAAATTTTTATGTTTGTTGTTGTTGTCTTTAAATTACATATCACCTACATTATTCACTAGTTGGTTAATATACATTTTTATTAGTTGATTAATTGAACAGTCGAATAAAAATGTACCAATACACGTTTTACTAAATTAGGCGGTAATGGATTCAGATGACGGCAATATGGTGAAATTTAGAACCGAACTATAATTGTCTCATAAACATATTTTTTTTATTTTACTTTATTTATTATTTTATTGCGGTGTAAATTTAAATTACTGTGAACTCGGGACCAACCGAATCTACTATCAACCCTGACCTTTAGCCGGTAAAAATGCAACTGCACCCAAGTTTAAAACACAGTAATATCTGCTAGCGGGCTCTTTCCTTTACAGAACCCTGTGGTACTCCAGTATGCAGAAAGAGAAAATTTAGACAACGAACCATTAACAAAAACACTTTGCTAACGGTTAACTTAGACTGTGTCCGAAACCTGTGATAAATATTTTTTAGTACAGAATTTTGACTTTTGCATGCAAAAATCCAAGACACCCAAATTATTATAGTCTATCGCTATCATAATTTTTGACAGATCCGTACGAATAATTTATATCATTGTGTTGTAGTAGGCCGAGCAATAGAAAAAAATTTGTATACATATAAAATGGCGGATGGATCGAAATTTTATGATGTTTTTGGCGGGATGATACTATTTATATACATACGAGCATATATATAATTTATATGAACACACACACTGAATTAATATAAAATGAAATGATTAAAAGATAAATAAAAATAAATAAAAGTTCGAATATACAAAAATGATTTTTTTAATAAATAAAAGCTTTACAATTTAATATATTTAATGTTATTAATTTAATTATAAGAGTAAATCATCTACAATACTGCACATAAGTCTGTCGTGAGGATAAATCCCATCTTCACCCGCCCCATTATTCTGTGAATCGTTATCCATATCGAGAAAATTATCAGGCAACATGAGTTTATTGTCCAAATGTATATTGTCTGGTAATGCTGCGAATAGATTTTTGACAATCTCTCTCACCTTCTCTAAATGTCTTTGGAATCGTTCAGCAATCTCAACTCGTTGCCTCTTTTGCATCTCCATAATGCCGCAAAAGGTTTCACGCGCCTGATGTGGCCGAAATTCATTTAGCAGGTGGTGGTGGATGTAGAGGAATAGAAGATTTAAATCTTCAATCTAAATGAAATATACTTTTAGAAATATGATCATGATTTATATAAACTAAAGGAGTCCTTCATACCTTTTCTGTTTGCCTCGGGCTGTCCGGGTAGTGAATGAGTAGGTTGGTAAGGTCCAAGAAATTTACAAATAACGAATGATTCGGCTTCTTTAATTCTTTCCGTCGATCACAATGCTGTGGATTTAATCGCTTGAACTCTTGACTTTCAAGAGGTCTGATTATAGTGTCATCGTTGTTAAACGAATTGCCAAACATAGAGTATGTTTCATGGATGGGTGGTGGAGGTCGCGTGGCACAATTTTTACGTATATTTTCCTCTGTGATAAATAAATAAATTCACATACTGGGCCGGAGGTAATGGTAGTGCTATTACTTGGGCTGTTTCAGCATTAGCCATTTTTAAAGTTTAAAAACTAATTAATATAGGTTTTAATTGTATATAAATATTTTGATGAATATTTTGATGCTTGGTTTTGCATTGCTATTTCTGGATCCATTTTATTGTAAAAAAAATTCAATGTCACTTTCAAATTTATTTTTTTATTTATCACAAACACAATTTTACACAGAACACAACAAAATTTGTATTAATAAAAATAATTATTATAATAAAAATAATTATTATAATAAAAATAATAATAAATATTAATAAAACTTTATTTAAATTATTTTTTATTTTATAAAAATATCGACACGAATTTATTATTACAAGAAAAACACGACTGAATAATGGCATTCATTTTCACAAAAATTTGACGTTTAAACGTGGTGAGGCATTTGAGGTGGGGAGATTTATTATACATTTCGGACGGCATAATAAAAATTTGTGAATGTAGGGGAATAATTCTCATATAATGTCAAAATTCTGTACTAAAAAATATTTATCACAGGTTTCGGACACAGTCTTAATATGAATAAATTAGTATAGCAGCACTCGAACTAAAATCAAATTCTTCAATTAACTTACGAACAAGCAATTTATGGTTGATGAAATTAAAAGCTTTACTAAAATCTAGCAGTACCAGGGCAGTAATCTGTTTAGAGTCACAGCTTTAACGGATATTGTTACAAATGTCACTTAAAGCAGTAGTCGTACCATGACCAGGCCTAAATCCAGATTGAAATTCGCATAATAAGTTAAACTTACTCAGGCATTCAAACATTTGATCTTTCAAGATGTGTTCAAAAACCTTAGACAGGCACTGATTTAGGGTCAGGAATTTTTGTAATCGGCAAAACTTTCGCTAACTTCCAGCAATTTGGCAATACTGAAATGGTTAATATAGTATTGAATATATCCGCTAAGAATGGATAAATTATTGGTAAATAACACCTTACTTCAATAAAAAAAAAAAAAATTGCGAATTACCTATAAAACCTGTTATATATGTATTGTATTACATAACACACACTGTATCATGTCTATGACCGGTATTGCTCACTCCATTTTCTGATACATTTAGTCGTGTTAAATAGCTCTTTTGTCACTTCCCTTAGTTTATGTCCTTATCTCCTCGTTCCAACAAGTGACCATAGTTATGACCTCCTTCCCTTCGAGCATCTATATCTCTCGGTCAAATTGAAAACTCTGCATGATTGTAGCATCTAGAACATAATATGCAGATAATCAGATACAAATATGTACATAAGCATGTATTATATGCCATTTGTTATTGATATTCTTATTAATAATAAACAGTGTTTAAAGGCCATTACTGGCCCCTTACTGCGGCAACAATCTGGCTGCAATGGTTTCGATCCTGGGCTTGGTCTTCATACTGTCCTAGACAACCAGAAGAAGCAAAGTCATTCTCTACACCGTGGAGCCATCGTCGCCTGCAACGACCTCTGCGCCTACCATATGGTGGCTCTCCTTTCAGAGATCGCTGTACAATTCTTTCCGGATCAGCACGCAGAACGTGACCGAGCCAGCGTGCTCGCTGAGATTTTATTTAATGCACAATATCGGGGATCTTCATCAGATCTCTGATTTCGATATTGTATAAAGCTCGGTATATGCCATCTATTTCGCGTTTTGGGCCGTTAATCACACGCATGACTTTTCTCGCAAATGTAAGGAGCCGTCTCTCGTACTCATCCGTCAGCGCCCAACTTTCACATCCAAACATAACAACGGGCCTGATCAACGTTTCGTAAAGCTTCAGCTTCACGGCACTTGATAGGTGTTTAGATTTCAGCAGTGGCCTGAAAAGCACGACTGACAGCTGCCAGCCGCACTTTAATATCCTCACCCACACTGTTATCGTGAGTAATGAGAGAGCCCAAATATTTTAACCTCCTCACTCCTTCAAACGTTTATATATATATATTCAAACGTATACAATATTCTTATTAACATACCTCTAATAACAATGCGTACGTCCTTTATAATCAATTATGTAGATAAAACTTATTGCATTCTTGCCTTGGGCTATCAATAAATTTTAAATTTTCATATTGAAAAATAATAATTTAATTCACTTTACATATTATAATACGATAGTACATTGTTTCTTCCTCGACTAGAAAATAATTGTTGTGTATTACTTTCATGTGCGATTACAAAAACAACAAACAATTTATAACTGTAATTAATTTTAAATTAAAAATTCAATTTTTGTTATATTTTTTTCAAAAAACGAAAAATTTTCAAATAAAACTGGAAAAACGTAAAACAGCAGCAAATATAAATTTAAATATTTTCGTTCAGATCTAATTACAATTTACCCCAAAATAATAAAAAAACAAAAATATTTTATAGTACATACTCGTGTATATACATAGCAGAAGCACCAGCAATAATAACAACAGTAACAACAATCTACAAAGCAAATTATACATATATCCTCGTATACAAAAAAATAAATAAATAAAAATCAATAAAATAAGGAAATTGTGTTGTTATATTAAACTTATAATTACACAATAGAAAATACATTTTCCGTACCATTCCGCCCGTCCCATTCTCCATCGTCATCATCATGCATATTTTCATCTCGACTCGATTCTTATCGTTCGTTCCGTTCTCGTTTTATTGTTGTGTAAGAAAGAATTTAAATATCAGACAGTAAAAAAAAATGTATTTGAAACGACTAATTTTGTTGATCCTTCAACACTGTTTAATTTAATTATTATAGAGCAGTTCAAAAGGATATATACGAAGGATACGCTTTTAAATAAGATGTACTGATATATACATACATATAATTATAGATATTTTAGAATTGCTGTTGTTGTTTGCTCATTTAATTACGATATGGTAATTATCGTGAGCATTAACTTTCTGAACCTTTTTTTTTTTTAATGTGTACGAGTATCTATTGGGTTATTGATTGTGTATATATCCTGTCCGCTGTTCCTATTGGTAGTAGGTATGTACTAAGCAGGATATTGTATTTATTGTGTGCAGAGTGGATTTTATAGAAAATGGTTTTTTTCTGTTGAGTTTATCAATTTTCAACAATTTGTTTTTTTTATATAGTCAGATAAAAAACTTCAAGTTTTTGCATTTTTTACTTGTAATCCTTTGAGACTATCATTACCAGTTTATTATAGTAATTTAATAGAATGAAACTATTTTTGTAGCATACGGTTATTATACTGGAACCCAATTAACCTCGTCGTCTGTAATTTTATTTTTATTTTGTGCAAAATAGAGGTGTTGCACTACACAAAATACCTGACTATTTGTTTTTGTTTCAACACCAATCTATTGTTGTCTAGTTCAATTAAATTTATTTTCTATGCTTTGTACTGCTAGAAATTGGGCAATTGGATTTTATGTGTAAGACTGTATTTGAATAAGTGAACCCAGTGGTATACAAATTTAGTTTAATTCAAATATCTGTTCAGAATTTGGCTAGAATTAGAATATTTGTACAGTAGTGACTGTATGGAGTTCGAATTATATACGAGAACTTATACCTCAAAATTATTAAAAAATAAGCAGCTAGATTCTATATATAATTGAAGTGTAAGTAATTGTTGAAAATTTTTTGAATTTATGTAATTTGACATAAATTTGAGACCCGCGTTTAGTTTATGTAAAACCGGTCATTGACATCAAACCAACTCAATTTAGCTCTAGCTAGATACTTTTAGTCATATCCAATAATAATCAAAAAGCTAGAATGTTAGATTATAATACAAAAAGAAGAGTTAAACAAAGAACATTCTTTTGAAATTAATTCCATTTCTTTCAAAATTGACATATGTAGTTGAATTATTTTTACCTTAAATTCTCTGCTAATCAATTCTTTGCTCCATTTGTTTTCAATTCCGCTCAAATTAATTATGTACACACGTAAGTATATATGTTTGGCTACAAGTTTAAGTTAACTTTCAAATTTAATCAATAAGCGAAATGTGCAGATGTAGATAGATATTCATAGATGGTTTGAAATTGAAATTTTAGTTGGTTGGATGAAAACTAATTTTTTTTAAACTTTAATTGTCTTTCGCTGCCTGCTCATTAATTGACCAAGTTTTTAAATAGCAATAATAATAATAATAAACAGTTTTTTAAAGGCCATTACTGGCCCCTTGATGTATCATAAATTTGGCTCCAACGGTTTCGATTCTGAGCATGGTCTTCAAACTACCATACACAATCTGAAGAAGCCAAGTCGTTCTCTACACCGTGGAGCCTGCAACGACCTCTGCGCCTACCATATGGTGGCTCTCCTTTCAGAGATCGCAGCACAATTCGTTCCGGATCAGCATGGAAAACGTGACCGAGCCAGCGTACTGATCTTACTTCATTTACCATATCGGGAATCTTCATCAGATCTCTGATTAGAAGCCATTTCTCGTACTCATCCGTCAGCGCCCAACTTTCACTTCCAAACATAACAACGGGCCTGATTAGCGCTTTGTAAATCTTCAGCTTCACGGCAGTTTTTAGATTTTAGCAGTAGCCTTAGAGGATGTAAAAGCACGACTACCAGCCGGAAGCCGCGCTTAAATATCGTCACCCGCACTGTGAGTGATAAGAGCGCCCTAATATTTGAACCACCTCACTCCCACAAAGATGTAGTGAGCTAGTGACCACTACTAAAATCTACTATGCCATTGTCCCTATATGACAATAGATCATCAATTTTGTTTTGGACTCATTGATCTGGAGCCCAACAGAAGCTGAAAACTCTAAAAGCAGATTAAGTATTTCCTTCACTCCGTTGCTATTCACCCCAATCACGCATATGTCATCAGCATATGCAAGCACCTGATTGGACTGGCGATATAAGATGTTGCGCAGAGATGTTTCAGTTTTACGAGAGATGTACTCCAACATGAGATTAAAGAGTATCGGGGACAGAGCATCTCCCTGACGTCGAGTACTGCATCAATGTTGACACAGAGGTTTCCATCACGGTCATGAATGGCGGTTGACGTAGGACAATTGAACAATTTTTCAGTACCTCCCAAATAGAGTTCACACAGTAAGACTGGCAATTAGCTTCCTGAATGCTGTCGTTGACAAGGTCCTGATATCGTTTCTTTTAACCTTCATTTATCAGACCTTCACAGTCGAATCGTTCCATGCGTTTCGCTGTGTTCCTAGACTTGTACGAAAACTACCATCGAAGCTTTTAAGCGGCCAAATGATGATCACTGCCTACGTATTTGGTTGAAGACCAATTAGTTCTCGCATCCTGCATAACCCGAGCCCGCCCTTTTGAAATTAATGTGTTAAATTTGGGTGCGAAAAGTTCCGCGAGGATGGATCCATGATTTCAAATGTATTTGTTTGTGTGGGAAGAATGTGCTTGCTACTCTAAGTTCGTGAGCAATTGCAAAGTACATCATTCTCTCACCATTATCGGTCGCAGTTTCGTATCGGGAGTACGGGCCTATATTTTCACACAAGTTGGCCTTGTTTTTGCCAGTTCTAGCATTAAAGTCCCCAATTACCACTCTAACATCATGTTCGGGTATAAATCGCATCAGATCGTCAAGTCATTGTAAAATGAGTCTTTATCTTGGGGCTGGTTGACTTCTGTGGGTGCGTGTACACAAATTATGGACATGTTAGCTAAAATCGGTTATTGAATGAGGAGAGAAGACATGCAGCTCCAAGATTCCCGAGGTGATAGTCACTGTTGAGCAAAGTATAGCCCTGGGACACAGCCTCCACTTTTAGGGCAGCGATTTTCTTGTGGAGCAAGTAGGTCCTTCTTGCAAGTAATGAGGCCTTCCAACGCTCCTGGTTTCTTAAGTGACTGCACGTTCCACGTGCCGATCTTAAATCTCGTGTCCGAGTACTTCTAGGTATTGCTTTGGCGGTATCCAGTACTTTTTAGTCAATAGTCCAACAATCCAATCCGCGTAGTCACCTCCTACGACAAGCAAAGGATACTGTGGTGGTATTCTTGGAAAACATGTTCGTACAATTTGGGTTTACGAGACATATGAGTCTCCCGATCACAGGGGCCAAAAAATAGTAATAGGAGTCGTATATGTATTTGTCTCTTTATGCAAAAAACCAGATACAAATATACTGGCTCGGTCACGTTCTGCGTGCGGATCCGGAACGAAGTGTGCAGCGATCTCTGGAATGATGAACGGTGTAGAGAAAAATTTAGAGAGGAGACCGACCTCTGAATCATAAAGCATACTAAAATCTGGTTCGAAACCATTGGAATCAGATTGCTGATACAATAAGCGGCCAGTTATGGGTCTTTAAAAACTGTTTATAATAATAATTGCTATTCAAAAATAGATTTAAGACAAATTTGGAGTTTCGTTGAGTTGATAACATGACGACGCTGATCCGTACCGCTTCCATGAAATTATTAATTTTTTTTCAACTTGGTATAGTGTTTGCAATGCCATGTCATTTTGGAATATTTATTTTCTTTGGACTGTTAGAATCTGTTTTAATCCGAGAAACGGTTCAATTTATGATAATCTTACCCACTAAATATTAATTAAAGAAAATAGATAAATATAACTTAAAAATAAGTTTTATAAGTGCCTTCGAGCAAAGAAGCAAAAAAAAAACCAATTTCAGATATGCGGTAGAAACTTAGGTATAAAACTTATATGTGTACCGATTCACGTACGTATATGGGATATAAGAGTTACATCTATATCGTAATATGGCTGAAGTTTTTAAAGTAATATTAAAGATTTCACTTACCCTCAAATCTGCAAAGCGCTCTGCATTAATGAGGAAACTGAAAAAGAAAAACACACTAGCCGAAGCTACTAGCCAAGGTTAAGATGGTTTGATTTTTCCTTCCCCGTTTCTTCTTATTTTTTTATCTTTTTTTTGTTTTATTGTTTTTCACAATAACCGAATCACATGCGTATTAAATATCTGAAATCACATTTAATTTTCCCTTTTTTTCAATTGAGACTTAAAACACTCTTTCACTAGCTTATTATCTAATTTACAACACAATTGGCAATCACAACTTGCACGCATAAATTATTCACTTATACACATAATTATAGCGGATTCGCTTATTCGAGCTGTCCTAGGCGCAAAATATCCGTTTTTTTACATGAATTTCAGCTCAATCGGGGAAGATGCAGCTGAACAAATCATACGTTATTTTCTTCGATATTTACAGGACGTGGTACAGTGGTTAAACTGCAAGATTCAGCTGACGGAATTGCGGTCTGTGGAATTTGAAAATTTAAATTTATTTTTAATTTTATTTTTGCACCGTTCCTTCGGTGTACCGAATGATCTCGATCAAATAATAAATTGGAATGACATATTAGCCGGTTTTAGACAACGGCACAACTCATGGTTTGGACGATTCCCCTAACCGGATAATTTGAACAATAAAAATAATCAAAAAAATAAATGAACCAATACATATACAACGTAATGCAATTTATTCGGGATTTACAGACTGCAACGCAAGAATGCCACCGTTAAAAGCTGCTACCATGATATACTTTGCCAACAAAAAAAAAAAAAAATACACTTGTGCGATTTATCCTTCACAAACCTCAAATGAAAGTAACATCTTTCAACTCACTCATTTACTCATTGTCACTGGTCACATCTTCAATAAATTGTATTATTCTTATTCACCACATACTGATTCAATAAGATGAATTACCATTTTGGTTTCTACAATTTAGTTACATACATACCTTAATAAGCTACAAACAACTTAAGTTAAGGAAAAGGAAATCAACCCAAATCGGCAATTTTCAAAAATTTAACGGAATATGACTCACCTCAAAATCTCCGACGATCACCTGAGGGCTCCTGTGGCGATCGAAAGCTGTGAACAAAATATTAGCACACGCGATTGTTTTTTTCTTCCACCAACACTAAATACGCACGGAGTTTATTAATTTCGATGTGGTTCATGTATCCATATAACTTTTCTTATTTTTTTCCTAATTTTCTAATTTTTCATTTTTAACTGTTAATTTTTTTTTGTAATATTCTGTAGCACACTTAAACCATTCTAAAACAAACAACTAATTTAAATAACTATAAATAATTAAAAATTAACAAAAATATGTAGGAAATTAAATATTCCCAACAATAATATCCCAAGGGCATTGATAATTTCCCGAAATAATTTTATTATATTTTTCGGAAGCTCGTTCCTTGGTAACAGGCCGAGGCAGTAAGCCGAAATTATGAGGTATTTATCAATGCTCGGGGGGTATCGAACAGACATTTTTTTTTATTCAATGAATTTTTCTCAATTATTTGATTTATTGATTCACCATTACGTGCCCGAATCGTGAAAGTGACATTTTGAACTAAAAGTGGATGTAATAAACAAATATTTCTTAACACAACGATTAGTTAAGGCTGCTAGATTGTAAATTGTACTATGAAAGTGTCATTTTGAAACAGTATTTATTGGAAAATCCGCCTTTCCACACCTTAATTCTTTCATCCTGCTTCTACGATATTAAAAAATCACTCGACGTCCACATTATGCGCATTTGCGCATTTCTTTGTGCGTTTCATTGTTTAAGTATGTGTGTAAAATGATTTTTGGCGTTTCGTATAACAAAAATTTATTTGTTGCTGTGTAGTGCGTAGTTTTCTTTAAATTTGAAAATTAATAATTATTTAATATGTACAATTTTAATAATTTATCTAATAATAATAATGCCTGTTTTCTGACCAATGATGGACAAAATGATGATGCTGCAATGATGGCAATGACATCAATAGCTGCCGCTGGATTGCTATTAATAGATGCAAAAAAAGCGGAAGAGGAACAGAAACCGAAAAGACGATGCTGGGTTAAAGATTATAGGAAAACAAGAAATGGTAACACCCAACACCTAATGCAGGAATTGAAACCGAATTCAGCCGATTACAAGAATTTTATACGAATGGATGAGGATTCTTTTAATCTTGTGTTAACCGCAATCAAGTTTGATATTGAGAAACAAGACTCATATATGAGGCCGGCAATCAGTGCAAGTGAAAAACTCTCCGTTGCATTAAGGTTCTTGGCCATTGGAGAAAATTTCATGGAACTAGATTATAGCTCCAAGTTATCTAAATCATTCTTGGCCACATCAATTATAGACGTATGCGAGGCCATATATAAAAATTTAAAGAACGAATTTTTAAAGGTAATTGAAACAAAATCAATACGTAAAACGTTTTATAATATTTCTATTTTGAAGAAGAGTGGTCAAAAATTGCGGACGACTACAGTCTTAAATGGTAGTTTCCAAACTGTTTAGGTGCTATCGATGGAAAGCACGTTGTATTTAGGCCTTCCAAAAAAATTGCATTGTTTTACAACTATAAAGGGTTTAACAGTATTGTTCTACTCGGTGTAGCAGACGCATATGCGAAATTTATTTATATTGATGTTGGGTGGCAGATATTTCCCATCAAAAAAATACATTGGAGATTCTAGATTTCTGCCGCATATGTTTATTGGAGACAATGCCTTTCCATTGTCAGAAAATTTAATAACGCCTTACCCCTTCACAACAACGGATGAAAGGAAAAAAATATTCAACCGAAGATTAAGCCGGGCTCGTCAAAATAACGAACGTGCGTTTGGAATTTTGAGTAATCGATTCCAAATTTTCCAGAGACCAATTAATCTTCATCAAGATAAAGTGAAGATTATTGTTCAATGTTGCTGCGTACTTCATAACTTTTTAATAGAAAGGAGTAGGTGGTACAGAGATGAAGTTCATGCTTATGAACTTGGAATTCTGCAGATCAGCAACGAAATAAGGTAGATGGCCGTTTAAATATTCATAATTCGAAATCCGGTGAATTAGTTAGACAACAACTAACCGAGTATTTCAACAATGAAGGAGCCCTGTAATTTAAATATTTTAAATAAATATAAGAACAATATAAAGAACTTTTTTTTATTTATTAATTTTTATTTTGAAGCTTATTCTTCGTCGGATAATTCATAGTTTTCGATAATGTTTTCATCAAAATGTTCGGAACTAGAGGAGGGTGTTTCTGAATCTCGGTATGGTTTAGAAAATTTTGACATAAGGGAGGAATCATTTGACAGATCATTGGTTGGAGTTGGTATTTGATAAACTGTTTTAAATTTTGAGGTAGGACACGGATTAGGATAGACGGAGTGGTTATCTGTGGGTATGGTGGGTGAGGGTGAATGATAGGATACAGTGGTCTCTAGTTGTGGTATGGTAAAAAATGGTTGCCTTTCTTTCTCTTGTTTTATAGTTTTGTTGACAAGCCCCAGTATTTTAAACGATAAATTGTCAAAAACATCCTCCGATTTTATTTTTTTTTAAGAGGCTGCATAGGTATCGGCAGAATTCCTCCTCTCTGCCGAGTGGTTGTATAGTCGCTCGATTTTGGAAGTACTCCCTCGACATTTGTAATGCACTATGGCATTCTGCTTCCAATTGTTTATTTTGTGCTGTTGTTTTTTGTTTCTGAAAACGAATAAATAAATAAAAATTAATAAATTATATCAAGAGCTTAAATTTTACAAGCTAAAACAAATTAAGTTTGAAAGAAATAATGATTTTGTATGTGACATGAACAACACTGCTGTAAATTTCACTAAAATTTCGTTTTTCATACTACTCCAATATTTATACTTACCTTACTGCGTTGAACATTTTCGGAAATGTCTTCGGATTCGCTTATCCCAATCTGGAAATAAAATATATCGTTAAATACTCAATATAAAAATACTACATTAAACTACTAACATCTGATAGATTTAAATTAGAAGAACTTGATTCCGCATCGTTGCAATGAAGTAGGAAACTCAATTCCTTATAGCACCAGAGTGTGGCCTCATACAACTCATCGGTGCCGCAGCCGCTTTTCTTTGAATTTTCTACCTTTTGCTTTTCCTTCCATAACTGCGCTTTTAGCGTTCTAATTTTTCGTTTTATGGTATCACGTTTTGCGTTATTTTTTTAATTTCAATTAAAATTAATTTTAATTTATCATATTTAAATGCTTTGTTTAAATAATAAGGATTACGCGGGTCGAACAAACACGGATATTTTTGTAATTCGTGGATTAATTTTAATGTCTGTTCCCGACTCCAATTCTCACTTAATAAATCTGACATTATGATTATTAATAATTATTATTAATAAATATTAATATTTTATTTATATTATATTTTATTTATATTTTTTAATTAATATTTAAAAAAAATATTAATGAAATAATTTATTGCTTTGTTTTTGCTTTAATATTAATGAAATATTTTTTTGCTTTGTTAATACGAAGTTTGCATGTAAAATATTTTTATACCGGGTGTTTTTTTTAAACTGAGACGATCAAATATCTCGAAAAATAGCCACTCTACGGAAAAAATGTCCATAATCAAAATTTAATCATACCGCGGGGGAAATACATTAGTGCAAAATAAAAAGTCCCCCCACCCCCGCTTTGTAGGTGGGGCGGGGGTAACTTTTAAACTAAGATAGGAAGCCATATTTTTTATTGCAGATACGGATTCTACGACTAAAAGTACGTATGATTTGAATAAAATATTTTGTTCGGTTCATGATAGATGGCATTGTAATCGACGAAATTCAATTTTCAATTTCTCCTTCTTAGAACACACGCATTCGATTCTGCAATACGTTTGAAATAAAAAAACATCAAGTTTTCATTGGAAATACTCGAAATTCGTCATCAAAACAATTTATTCAGTTTTGTAAATCTAAAATAAGTGTTCAAAATGATGGCTTGAATTTTGTATTTTTGAAATTTAATAATAAAACTTGAAATTAATTTTGAACACTTATTTAGATTTACAAAACTGAATAAATTGTTTTGATGACGAATTTCGAGTATTTCCAATGAAAACTTGATGTTTTTTTATTTCAAACGTATTGCAGAATCGAATGCGTGTGTTCTAAGAAGGAGAAATTGAAAATTGAATTTCGTCGATTACAATGCCATCTATCATGAACCGAACAAAATATTTTATTCAAATCATACGTACTTTTAGTCGTAGAATCCGTATCTGCAATAAAAAATATGGCTTCCTATCTTAGTTTAAAAGTTACCCCCGCCCCACCTACAAAGCGGGGGTGGGGGGACTTTTTATTTTGCACTAATGTATTTCCCCCGCGGTATGATTAAATTTTGATTATGGACATTTTTTCCGTAGAGTGGCTATTTTTCGAGATATTTGATCGTCTCAGTTTAAAAAAAACACCCGGTATAATGACAAAAATTTGACAACTTGAAGAATAAACAAAAATGGCCTTGAAATATTTTATCATCATAGTGGTGCGAGAAATCAGTGAATCAAAAAATATTTTTGATGAAAAAAGAATTAAAGATTTCCCCGCCGCAAAATTTCCCCGCCGCAGTTTGTAGGTGAAGAGGAAGGAAACGAAGAAAGAATCAAGAGCAAAGAATTAAAGTGTGGAACCGCACAATGAAACTCTGAATTCTTTTTATCTAGCAGCCAGAGTATGTGTTGCTAAAATAACAAGCCTATTAAATCGGTCAATTTCGAGTCACGTGTACGAAATATTCCAATTAAAACCATAATAACTGAAAATCTCTCGTAGGTAAGTTATCAGTTTCATGTTATTTTGATTGGTTTATTTCGTACACGTGACTCAAAATAGACTGATTTAACAGGCTTGTTATTTTTTTAAAAAATTTCCACTGGAACATCCTATACATAGATCTTTCTCTAATGAGACTATCGTGTTTACAGTCTGGATCAACTGTAGAGATTATGAAAAGTGTCTTATAAACTAGACTATCATCAGAATTAAATGGAACAAATCAAATTTTCCAAATATTGGTTCTTAAAAGAATTCTGACGTAGCGAAACAAAGTTGCTCGGTTACAATGTGCGGCAATAAATCAAAATATATGCATTGTGTTACATCACCAACCACAATAGATAACGATTGGGCGATATGATTATTGTCCACCAATTATGGCATTGCTTCACTATAACATACTCGTAATTTCTCCTCTGCTTTTACTTTAATTATTTAATTAGAAAAAAACTCATAACAAGGAATGTTAAAATTTCTTACTGATTTTATAACATGGGTTGTACAAAGAAAACCATATAATTTCAAACCGTTAAACCTTGATCCACAAACCAAAGTTCTCACTCATATCTTATGTTCATGGCATTTATCCAAAATTTGATAAATAAAAGTTAGCTGCACATCACTTTTTATACCTGGACCTTAATATACCTTGATAGGAGTAAGGAAGAAAAATTTTATTTTCTACTTTTCAAAGCCTTTTCAAAGCAAATATAAGCGTGGTTTTTTAAAAAGTTTTTTTTAAATTTATTTTATTTTCTACTTTTTAGTCATCGAAATTTGCAATCAATTTTTCGACCATGTTAACATTTGTCAGGAAGTTGCAAAAAGATAGATGGTATATCTGTCTTTGGACCCTACCTTTTAGAGTGCGATCCGAGACCACTATGTCATTTGATTGTTTTTTATTATAGCCAACTTTTAAGTCTTTGTCAAATTTTGTAATCAATTTTTCAACCACTTGCAATAGTCCAATTGAGCTGAAATTTTCAATGCAGGCTTAACTCCGATGACAATATAAGATTCTAACATTTTTTCGACCTAAAAGGATTTGAAAAGCCTTTATTCAAATTGCTAACATAAGAAGCGAATTTACTACGCTTCTACTAGCTCAAAATTTCAGCTCAATTGGACGGAACATATCGGAAGTGGTTGAAAAATTGATTAACAGACACACAGAGTGAGGTAATAAGAGCGTGGTAAAAAGTACCTCAAGCAAACGATTAATATTTTTTAACCGGCTGTTTCAAAAACATTCCTTACCAATAATATATGCCTGTAATTAAAACACAAATTACCAATTTTTCCACAAATTCTTCAAAGCAATGTTCACTACCTTGTATTTCTCCCAACTATCATAGTTTTTCAGGAAAATGTATTGATCATTTTAACTGGCTCACCTTGTTACAAACAAGCTAATAGACTCTATTTTAAAAATTGAACTTTACTAATTTTGCCCAAATACAGTTTTATGTATATGGTTAGGTTAGGTTAGGTTAGGTGGCCACGTTTTACAGCACACTTAGACTGGCGACGGTCCGTTGTGATATCACATTTTCTTTACACGGTACAGTGTACCTGCGCAATGCATAGCTCTATGTCACCCTGTATAGTGACATGGAAGGTGGGTCGGCCCATGAGTTCTAAATTCCAACGGTCATAGGGATTCGAACCCGGTATCTCCCGATCCAAACGTCGCAGCTTTAACGACTGCGTTATTTGATCGGTCTTTTTTTGTCAATTCTAATTATAAAAACCAGTTTGGAATATTTCATATGATACTAAGAAGCTTGTTAGTTGTTGTTGCACTTAACAAATACAACAGAAAGTCACTTTTTTTTTGTTGATAGGGAACCGAACTATTCACTCTAGCATTGGGCTTTATGCAATTTATTTATTTATTATTACAATTCCCTCCTTGGCATAAAACCGTGTTGATATAGTGATATATGTATCGAGGTACCACGGTCCGGAATGAGTTGCAAACTAACAGTTCTATAACATGAAATATCATCCCAGCGTTTCAGTTTTGAATATCGGTGCCAATCTCGTTGTTTTCCACTTATTGGGAAATTCTACTATCTTCAGTGATTGAAAAGTAGGCACAGAGGAATTGCCAAATTTTTGAAGTCTTTTAATAATGAAACTGGTATACCATTCGCGCTGCATCCATCTCCAAAAGTATCTAGAGCCTGATATATATCATTCAGTGATATTTGGGGTATTTGTATGGACACATTGTTGTTGTTCTCACTTATTTGAATGTAACTATCGATGTCTTCCTGCTTATATACTGATTGAAAAAATTTAGTAAACATATTAGATTTGACTTGCGGATCACAATGTATTTCTTGTATACTTTGTCAGGTAGTAGCTTTCGAAACGTTGGTTACAGATTGTGTATTTATGTTTACTAGACTCAGAATAACATTCCAGTTTCTCTATGTAAGCCTTATGTTCATTTGTTTTTTTAAGTTAATTAGTTTCCCATCGTACATATACCTTTCAAAATAATTGTCAACAATTTGTCTACATTAACATCCAAATTACTGAAGTTCAATTCATCTTTCCAGTTGAAGCGTTCAAAATAGAGAGTCAAATTTGCTGTGTCTGCTTTTCTGTAGTTGTAGTAAGTTGTTTGGTTCTGGTGACCTTTTAGGCAGATCTCGCTTTTCATAATTATTTCGATAGATTTATGATGAATATCGTTGATACAGAATGGTGATAATGATTTAGATTTCAGATCTAAAATTCTATCTCGTTATTTACAATATCGCACATTTGGCTCTTAATTGTATCGAACATGGTATCAATAAAAAAACATTAATGGGAACTTTTAAAAAATAACTACATAACCCCAAGACCATCTCATCGACATAAGTCGTCACTAAAACTAATTATTTCTCACTAATTTAATATCCATCCGAATATTTATTTCAACTATAAATTCAATTCCGCTTCATCAAACCATAATCACAGTTAGCCTATATAATCACGGGGCCCGTAACTCTAACTGCCTCTAAGTTGAATTTAATAGAATAGTGCCTGAAAACATTGAATGGCAATTTTTCAATATCGTTTCCCGGTATAATTGAAATCACAGATATTCGCTATGATTAGTAGTACAAATAAAAATGATTTGCTAAAGATTGTACCCGACAGGTTCCAGTTGAACACTCCAATGAATTAAGTTTTATGATATTATTTCACCAACTTACTTTATCGTATAATTGCTTGATTCCCTTAAAAGCTTTTGTCCATCAAATTCGAAAATTTTACAGATTTGCAGAAAATCATATTTTTAATAATTTTGTTTATTTATTTATTATTAAAACATCAACGTTTTATGTAAGATATTTAATATTTTAAATAATTTTTTTTTTTGTACACAAGTTTTCGTTTCGAAAAGTGCGTATTTTAAATTAACCGATAAAATAAAATTCACACGGGAGTAATTTAAAAAATATATATTTTATATTTATTTTTGTGTTGTGTGCTCTCCAAAAAAGGTGTTTTATTTTTTAATTTAAAAACTCTTCCCAGAATATAATAAATATATGTATGTACATAATATAAAAGATAAATATATACGAAAAACAAAAACGTTGTTTGAACGCAAAAAAAAAAAAAAGTTAAATAAAAATAACACCTTAAGTGGGTTATTATATCTATAAAAGAAGTTCAATCAGTTGTGGCAATTTACTGGGGGAAAAAAGCGCAAACAATAAATACCATAGCACGTCAAAGTTAGTTAACTTGTTTCATTTCAAAAGTTATACACAATATACTCATTCTATACTTTAATTCAATGAAAAGAGCTATCATCGCACCTTCCCGTATACCACTTTGGTACCACATATATATGGCAGCTTCTATGTGTCAAGCACAATGATTTATTATCATGAAAGTAATTTTATTTTAAGAACGAAAACTTATATACATTATGTATGTGTGAGTGTAACTATTAATCCCCGTGGGTAAAATTTAAAACAATTAAACAAATATTTTTTTACAGCAATGCTACTATGCTATTTTTGAAAGTTTTGTTTCGCAAGATTTGCCTGCTATACCGAATTTTTACAACATTTAAAGGGCCGCTCAAGAAAAGAAATGTTTGATAACATAATAACTTTCCGGATGCATTTATTCCAGCAGTTTTTCATAAACATAGAAATGGTTTTATTCAATTATTGGTTTTAATATACATAGAAATGTATACCGGGTGGGCCATTCAAAAGTAGGTATGCATCCTACGGAAAAAACTGAAAAATTATTTTCAACAAGAGAACCATAAAATAGTGCTATCGTGTTCATCATAGATGGCATTACTATAGAAGGACACGAAGTCAATGTTATCCATATTTTAATACACATTGGTATCGATTCATTGTAAATGTTCAAGCTTTTACTCAAGCTTTTAATTTTAATCAACAACAAGTCATTAGATTAGATTTACATTGAATCGATACCGTTATGATTGTACATCAAAAACAAACAAACTTATCAGGGGTGGTATGTTCGATATTTATCGAAAGTGATCTATGTATCGATATGCTATACCATTTTCGATAGCTATATGTTTTTTTCATGTGGCAAATGGCAATACTGTTTCAAAAGATAAATTTCTGTACAACCCTGCTTGTCACTTTTTATGTCAAAATATAAATAAAACATTTGCTCTCTTTCAATAAAGAAAAAGCTTTGTGTTGTGTTAAATCAAATAAAAATATTAGCATAGGACAGAGCGTGACTTAAGAATGAACTACATATTATATGGAGCGACGGTTTTTGCGTGATTGTTACAACGTATTGGATCTATGTAGTTAAAAGATAGTTACAATTTTAATGTCTGTATAATATTATTTATCAATGCATATTATGTTTTCATACTCTTATTTTAGGTTTATAGAATATTTTCTAGTTTCAAAAGACAATTTTGTTTATTTGTTCGATCAAATAAAACCTCAAACAGAGTTAGGATCAAGAACCACTAAAATCCCGATTTAAATAAAACTTTAAGCCGCAGTTTAAGATTTTTATGCTACAGGTTCATATCAAAAGAGATATAATGATTTACACGCCAAAACACGGAACCCAATTGAGCGGTACATTGATGTTCTTAAAAACACTTTTCGGTGTCTATTGGGTGGACGGTTATTAAGATATCAGCCACGTAAAGTTGTAAAGCTAGTAAATGTTTGTTTATTTATATTATTGAGATAAGTATTAAATATGACTTGGGGCATTAAGAGATTTTTAGTTTTTTTAACGGCTGTAGGTCCGAGTTTTTAATTCACCATCTACACACTGTATAGCTCCATGACAAAACCGATGGTTCGGCCCATGAATTTTGCACTCCTACAGAAGGTCAAATGTATATGTGTTCTTATTCATCCTGATCGTAATCATGGATAAAGAATCACTTTTGCAGCCTGCCTCTATTGGAAATCGAACCCGGTACCGAGATGAAAGTGATTTTCAATATGACGACCTTTCTGATCATAACACGGCTGTAACAATTCGAAACAATCTTTGAAATTGTTTTTAATCATAAATCTCAAAAAGAATCATTTCAATAGTATTAATTTTAAAAAGATTTATTTCATTTATAAAATAAAATAATAGAAAAAACAATAATATTTCATTCAAGATGATAATAAAATCAATAATTCCAAAAAATATTTTTTATCACGTATTCAATTTTAAACGTAAGTGTTCTTCTTCGATTTTGAGCCGCTTGGCATTAATTTCATTGGCTTCTGCCAATAAGCTAACCAATGTTTTTTGGAACTCTTCCTGTTTCCCCCCCTATTCTTTCAATTCATTTGGTATTTATATTTACCCGGTGCCCTTAAGTTCGGGATATGACGGCAGCTAACAGCACCACCCGTCGATTCTTCAAAACTGTACTTTCTACTGTAGATAGATTTATCTCGTCTTCCGTCTCATGACCAACATCTCTGCCAGGTACTCCTACAGCTGTTTCCATGATACCCGTTAGCTGAACTACTCGCTCCTCGAAAGGGGTTAAGAACCCCGCCCGTTTAATTTATATCGACATGGATTTTTCGAATTTTTTTTTCTTGAATTTTAGATCGACCCATACCTACGAGATATAAATCCTCTTTAATATCATCAAGTAAAATATAAAAACATACAACTAATTTTCTTCGACCCTTCGTTATACCCATCGATATATTGTTAAATCGATATTTTAGCTGCAATAAGTCAAAATCCTCATAAATATAAGTTCAAAACAAATAGCGCTAAATTTCAGGATATCACACCAGTGTTTTACTCGTACTTCTACTTGGTTGGCATAAATCCCTTTTTGTTGTCAACTTTAAAAATCGTTTGAGCCTTTATCTTTGGGTAGAAAAATCAACTCACAATAATGACAGTTTTAATTTAGAAATTATTTTTTGGATAAGCACTTTATAACATGCATTTTAAAAAATCAACGATGGTGTTGGGAAGTAGTTTTTAGAGAGCATTTGTAGTGGGGAATATTATACCATAACAATGTGGTATCATAGAAACAAATGAAAATATATGGCAGCGGATTGTTGATGCGTTCACCACCATTGAGGAATCAATAAACAGTAAAATTTGACATAACCTTTTGTATTGCCTATGCTCGAGATATTTGAAAGAAAACGCAAATTTTGTCCAGTATACAAAACAAAACACATAAGACCATCACCATCACTGATGCATCACAAATAAAAGCACGTATAAATGTTTCTTTTCGGATCATTTTAAATTCCTCGATAAACTTATTCAATTAAGGACCGTCGCCAAAGGTCTTCTGTAGTAAAATGGTAAGTCGATATTATAAAATACTCGTACCATTGTCATTTTCTAAAAATTTTCACTAAAGACCATTAATACCAATATCATTATTCAAAATATCTGATTAATTGGAAAAAAAATTTGTAACATAGCTGGTTGAGTTTGAAAATCGATAAACGTAGTTGAATTGATTACTGGTTTCAATGTCGGTTGGAAATATCCAGTCAATTTAAATTGTTCGATTCAAATTCTGAATAATCCACATTTTGAAGCTAATCAATTGAAAATCAAATTAAATTAACTTGCTTTGTTAACGTTGTATCCAAAAACTAATTTTTTTCTAAACTCAATATTTTAAAACAATTGAAATTTTGACCTTAAACAGTTCAGCCAAATTTTTACAAATAAGTTTCACTCTTTTTTTTTAGTTTCTGTCAAATAAATGATCGATTCATACCTTACAGATCTAATTACTTTTTGGAGACTTTGGTAAAATTATAGAATATTTTATTAATTTGTAAACAGTGTGTTGGTAGGATTTTGAAACATATTATAAGTAACAAGTACATACAATCTCTACTACAAAGATTTAAAATCAGTTGGCTTGTAAAATTGACTCTTTCCCTTATTTAAGCCTTATATGATGAACGTATACCATCGTTAGACTTCATAATCTTACATCTACATACTCCATAGTAAATTAATGAAAATTACGGGAGTGCTTAAGTTGTCAACATTTCGGTAATGTGCGATACACAGACAGACAATTTAAAGTTATTGCGATCACCATTTTGCTGATTTTTTATATTTAAAATTTTAATCAATACACACTTTTTTATTTACGAGTATTTAGGAATTACTTCACATCGGTAGAAGCATTAAAAGCGTTTCAAACTTCCATCGTATTGTATTTGATGCAACTAATCTTGATGAGATGAACACTGAAGATGTGTTACCTTGTCAAATATTTTATATTCGTAGATCCATTTATTTATATATTGACATATATTT
Organism: Tipula unca; assembly: GCA_951394425.1. Lineage (NCBI taxonomy): Eukaryota > Metazoa > Arthropoda > Insecta > Diptera > Tipulidae > Tipula > Tipula unca. The sequence continues at coordinate 61,664,688 of OX596382.1, read as the reverse complement.
TGAACCACAAACTAAGCAAAAACAGACCTTTTGACTGATATTTGTGTTTTGTTGGCAGCAAGCTACATTTATACATATGTTTGTATATATGTACATAGACTTAAATAAAAAATAACCAAATAAAATTAGTTATTAGTTCACACACACTAACACACGACGCGATGTACACTATCCAAATATAATTTATATTGTTTTTGAATTAATATATTAATTATAATTAAGGGTGAGGCAGGATTTTTGTTTGCCATAATTAATATTAACAATTTTTTATCACAAGTTTCGGACACAGTGTTAGTGTAACTTAATCCGCCAACTCCCACTGACCTCTTCGATTAAGTCATTTTCAAAGTTTATTGGGAGTCTAAATATTCGATATTATGGTTCACCGTATCTCTCCCATCTCTTTTATTTTATCTCAACCAAGGATGGGCAAGGTAGATTACGCCGTGTAATTTACGCGGTTGTCGACTCGTAAAATATTGCGTAGATTACTTGGTAAAGTTTTTTGTCAGCGTCGACAATTAAGACATAGTCGACAACCTATGATATTTTAGCGGTTTGAAATAAATTACGCCAGTTTGCAGTTATATTTTGTAAACGGCCGATTCAGTTAATGACATAGTAAATAACTTAGGAAATATGTATTGAAATAAAACACACAATAGCTTTAATTAAAGAATATTTAATTAATTATTAGAACAAAACATCAATCTTCAAGCACCAATAAGGAACATTATACTAGTCGTAGAGGAAGTAGAAAGGCTAATAGAAAACATATAACAAGCTGCGTGGCAAAGTACATCTTTCAAATACGCAAATAACAACAACTGTAAAAACTATCCACTTTGAAAGAGAGCTTGTGGCAAAGAAACGTAAAGCTCGAAAGTCTTGGCAAATAAATCGAACCAAGGCAAATAAAACCGTCATTAATAACCTCTGTAACAAGTTGAAATCTCTGATCAGAACAGTTACGAATGAATCAATAAGTACATATTTGTCGTAACTTACTAGCCAAAAAGATACCGAATATTCCTTATGGTAAGCAACGAAACTACTTAAGAGACCAACAAATCCCACAGCACCAATTATAAGTGAGGATGGAAGCTAGGCGCTAAACAAAAAGCTGACTTGTTTGCGAGACACCTAGAAGAAACGTTTCAACCATTACCCAGGCAAACTGCGGATGAAAATGTTAACCTACTGAAACGATCTGATAAGCTTGAAATACAAAGTGTATCTCTACAGGAGCTAAAAGAGGGAATTCAAATTTTAAAAATTAACAAATCTCCTTGGTACGACCTCATAACTGGACAAATCATTAAAGAATTACCAAATGAAGCGATACGTAAACTTCTCCATATAATCAATGCTGTGTTTAGACTAAGATACGTTCCAAGGCAATGGAAGGTGGCAGAGGAAATCATGATCTTCAAACCTAACAAATAATGTAACGATAAAAAGTCCTTCAGATCGATATTCATACTCCGAACCATAGCCAATATTTTTGAAAATTGCTCCTGAAGAGGATGAAACTAATAATGGTGGACAGAAATTTCATTCCTGATCACCAGTTTGGATTTAGAGAAAACCACTCGACTATATAACATGTCCATAGAATCACAGATATAATAGAATGTACACTAGAAATTATAAAAATATGGTCAAACGTTTTCCTGAATGTAGCGTAACCATTTGACCGAGTTTGGCACAGAATATTGGAGTTCAAGCTCAAGCGGGACCTTCCCAAATAATATTTTTAAACTATGAAATCCTACATAACCGATAAACACTTCCGTGTAAAATGATACCGTGATGATACTGCGATTTTGGCAGTTGGGAACAATGTAGAAGAAGCTACTAACAAATTGCAAAAGTCGACAAATTCAGGCAACAATTGGATGAAGAAATGTAGAATAAAACTGAACAAAACTAAATCATGTGAACTTTACTAATAAAAATATTTCTAATAGAATACCAATCATAATCAACGCTAATCAAGTTGCCTATGCAGATACGGCGAAATATCTAGGTATGACGCTGGATGCCAAGTTGAGGTGGAAAGAACATGTCAAAAAGTAAATGGAAGAGCTGAACATGAAGTATAGGAAGATGTATTGGCTCTTAGGTAGACATTCTGAACTATCTATACACAATAAATTGCTTTTATACCGGCAAATACTGAAACCGGCATGGACCTATGGTATACAGCGTTGGGGCTGTACCAAGAAAAGGAACATCAAAATGGTACAGCCGTTCCATAACAAAGTACTTCGGAATATTGTTAATGCTCCATGGTATATTAGAAATGAAGACCCCCACCGAAATTTAAGGATGGAATACATTCATGAAGTTATTACGTATCATGCTCTCAAGCATGATTCACGCCTCTGACAGCACGAAAACATCGAGATATGCAATATGCGAGACAGACCGTTGGCAGTAAAACGTCTCCAAAGGACCAAACCAATAAATTTACTTCTATAGGAAATATTTATATAAATAAATAATTTTAATTTCTGGGACTAGCCGTTGGGTTATATCCCAACAACTGTTAATATAATTATGATAGAAAAGTTACTAGATGTCTTAGAATAAAGTCAGTTGTAATATTATATAAAAAAAACAAAAAATAAAAATAAAAATTAAATCTAGGCGACATTGTCTATGTTGTCGACGTTGTTTACGGATTGTCGACACGTCGACGTAGAAAACAATAGATGATGCGTAAATGCCCATCCCTGATCTCAACCCTCATATTTGTGTACAATTGCCATATTTTCTAAAATTGTAGGTGTAAAACAATCCAATAGTAAATGTAAAACTGTCAAAACGTCAAAAATAAAATAAAATATAAACAGACCTACATCAGCTGTACAAAACTAAAATTGTTTAACGTTGGACGTTTAGGTACGATTTACTAGAAAATTACACAAAAATGGTTGTCGATTGTTTTTTATCATTCGGAATTAATCCTATCTCTGCGGTTATTTAAATTCTTCGAATAATTTAAGTAGCATGGTGGTTGCAAATCGAAGTGCTGATCTAAGTCTAAATGACTGATTATAAGAATGGTCGAATGCCAACCGCATTCGTGTGTCTTTTATACTTTATGTTTTGCTTGGTTTATTACCTCAAAAAAATTAATTTTACATGAAATTGATATATTATGTATGTATATTCTCATACGTATGTATATTTTATTTTATGTAATGCATAATGTTGAAAAACATAATAATGATATCGCGTCAACAACAGTATCTATATAATTATGTACATAATGTAAATATGTAATATAATAATTTAAATTGTGTTTACAATATACATATAAGTATGTACATACATACACATATTAAATAATTTTCTATGCATTTGAACATTTTAACAATAATATTGTTTTTGCAGAAATATATTCAATTTTCCAAATCATTTCGTACGAAACTCATTAATTCTTTACATAATATATAATATTATTATAAGACATTAAAAAGTAGGTAGAAATTATTTTTTATACACATACATGCATACGTATGTACGTATGTACGATATGGAAATGTTATTAATTTTTTTTGATGATATGCATAAAAATAATGTTGTGTTATCATTATGATATCTAATTTGCTACATGTAAGCACATAATGAGCAAGTTAGTTTTTTTTTAGCAAATTATATATTACGAACATTCTCGTTTAACATGTACGATGGTAACATCAAACATAAAATCGCTTATGAAGTTTATTATAAAATTATTTTGTTTAAAGTTGTTCTGGTGTGTACCATAGTTGTTCCGTAATTGATATTAATAACCTTAGATACGCTTTATGATTGGTTTTTTTAAATATTTTTGCTGGTTCGATTTTTAAATTTTTGTAATCATAAAATTTAATTAGTCAATTATGATTATATGTATATGTACATATGTATAATATAAACATAAATTTGTTAACCAAAATGGTTAGGTAAGGGTGGCCGTCCTAAAGGACTAGCATAGACACAAAATTGCAGAAATTCATAATTGCAGAAAGACATTCAAGTTTCTTCCTCTTCACTCGCTAAACCATCCTGAGCTTATCAAGAAGCGTTTAAAATCCCGGATCTCAGTCTTACTAAGATCCGAGAGGTCATTCAAAGGGGAAGTTCCCATAAACTGTTGTTCTGCTGTACGCTAGACTAGGACAGGTGCAGAGCATATGGAGCACATTTTCCTCCTCCTCCTCATGACCACAGCTGCGGCAGAAATAGTGGTCTGGGACACCCAGTCTGCTCGCATGTATCCCAATGAGACAATGTCCCAAAACTCAACTGCCATTACATTCCCTGTGATACTGAAATGCCCTGGCACCCACGTCAAGCGGATGTTGAACTGATCAGCCATCTCATTTAAAGATGCCAGACAGTTCTGGGCTACCTTGGACGTCACGGAATATGATTGTGGCGTTTTAATAGCAGCCAGGCTGTCCGTAAAAATGCGAATATCCCTCGTAGATATTACATTATACTTCAACCAGTCCATGACTTCCACTATCGCGATCAGTTCAGCTTGAAAAACGCTGCAAAAGTCGGGAAGACGAAAAGAGAGGTTAACACCTAATGCCTCACAGAATACCCCACAGCCAACCCCTCTATCCCTTTTTGAGCCATCCGTGAAGAAGCTTAGCGCCTCATTGTTCATAACCATTTCGTTCACCCAGTCCTCTCTGGTGGGAAACTCAGTTTGGAATTTCATCTCAACAGATGGCAAAGGAATAGAGTAGTCGGTAGCTTCCGGAATACCCCTGTTGCATAGGATAGATGAGTGCCCTGCATTGTTACAGGTCCCCATAGATATGGATTTGAGCCGAATGGCTGTGCAAGATGCAACTGGCTCGGCCGCAATATCCAAGGAAGTAAGATGAAAGAGAATCTCCAGTACTTGAGTAGGTGTGCTCCTGAGAACCCCACTTATACACAAGCAGGCCCACTTATACCCAAGCAGACCAAGTTCCAAAGACGGGGGGATAGAACCCCACCTTAAGATGTCCCTCTGCTGCCTCTAAGAATATAATCTATCCAGCCTCTGAGTGACCCGTCTACCCCCAGACACGCAAGGGCCCGAGTGATTGCCCCCGGTCTGACGTTGCTAAAAGCCCCCTCTATATCCAAGACGGTTACCATTGAATATTCCTTATATTCAAGTGATTTCTCAATCTGACCTCTATGGGAGTGGAGAGCTATTTCCACCGATCGTCCCTTACAGTATGCGTGTTAAGATGCCGACAGCTCCCCCGGCTTGATTGAGCCTCTAATGTAAGCCTCTATTTGTCTTTCCAATGATTTTAACAGAAAATAGGCCTAAAGTCTTTGGGATAGTAGTGAGAGCTTTTTCCCGCCTTAGGTATAAATATAACTTTTACTTCAGTCCATTTGCTGGGAATGTGATAGAGTTCTAGGCTGCTTTTGACGATAACTTCCAGCCAGGGTAGGGTTAAGTCAATAGTTCGCTGGATACCAGCAGGGATAATGCCATCAGGTGCTGCCAACTTGTATGGCTTAAAACTGTTTATTGCCCATAGGATAGAGCACTAGAATTCCAAGTCTAAAGAAGAATACCGTTGAGTCAAATGGTTATCCAAGAAAAAGCTAAAAGTTTGTTTGAAGATTTAGTAATCTCCGTAATCATTAAAAATCTCCGTCCAACGTTATCGCTAATTCTCGTGTAACCAACACGACACCTAATTCTTTAAATGATGCCGAAGAGAAACTCGACGCGAGCCGAGGGTGGTTTAACCGTTTTAAGAATCGCACAAATCTCCAAAACGTGTTAATGAAATGAGAAGACACTGTTGCAGCTGATCTTTATAAACGAGATCTAATGAATTTAATTCGGGACGGGGGCTATTGTGTTAAACAAATCTTCAACGTAGAAGAAACTGGCTTCTTTTGGAAAAGATTACCAAAAAAAAAAAATTTATCTTAAAAGACGAAAAATCCGTACCAGATTATAAAACTAGCAAAGAGCGGCTTACACTTCTCCTTGCAGGCAATGCCCATGGTTCCTTCAAATTCAACGGACGGCCGTTCTATTCGAGGATTGGTTGACGATTTGTTGTATGCCTGAACTTAAGGCTTATTGCTCCAAGGAGAATTTAGATTTTAATTGCTTATGGTTTTGATAGACAATGCGAACGAGATATCTCCTAAGGTTAAATTAATATTTTTATCGCCAAACACCACATCGCTTATTCAACCCATTGATCGGGAGGTGATTTATACTTTTAAAGGTGTTGTCAACATTTCCAAACCATGGGATGAAGTGAAACCTTCCTGTATGACTGGAGGTTGGCAAAAACTATGGCCGGATTGTGTACGGCACAATACTATTAGACCCCAAGTGGTGGTTGGTGACCATCCAGCGGTTCATTTAGAAATTGAGAGTTTCGCCAAAAGCGCGAATTTTGAAGGAATGGAAGGAATTGATATCGATGAGCTGCTGAACGTGGAACAAAACATTACCAAAGAAGATTTGCTTGAAATGGACATGAATAACATTAAAACTAGAGAAGAAGATAAGTTAGAGGAAGAGGTATCAGAGGAACGAATTTCAGTTTCAAAAAAAAAATATCAGTAGGTATAAGGTAATAAATAAGAAACTGGAAATTTTTCTTAAGGTTGAAACCCGAGTCCATTCGAGAGTTCGAAATTTTCCAGAACAAATGTACATAAACAACAAATCGAAACCAGTCCAGTTGACATTGGAGAAATTTTTTCTATCAGTGAAGTCTTCAATGAAAAATAAAGTTTAAAAATATTATTTCATGAATTCAAAGCTTAATTTTGTTCGTGGACGTTTTGAAAATATATGAAATAAATAATATTTACCAAACTGTAATTGTTTCATTTCGAAAATTAATTCGAATTAAAATGCCAACGATTTGTTTTACGGTACTAATTAATTTTATTTCGCATGGATTTGCATGAAAATCGCTGTTTCAGTTTGCGTCGTTTCAGTTAGCGCATGATTATTTTAGTACCAATTACGGACGCAAAGCGGGGTATTGGTGTAGTTTATTTATTTCAACTTACACTTCTAGACTTATTGTTTTTAAGAAAATATTGTTTACTCTTCATAATGTAATATCATTTATTTCTGTTTTTTCAATTTGGTTTTCTACTTATTGTTACATCCCTTAAAACGACTTGTAGTCATCCATCTGCAATTTTTCTGGTATCGGAGTTTGGTTGAAAACAATCTGCGAAACCAAGTTCCAAGAGTTCTTATTATTTCACCAAACTAATAGTCCTATTTTATTTTATATTTTCAGGTAAGAAGCCAAAAGCAAAGGGCAAGCAACTCAAAGGTGTTTAATATTAATCACAATTAATAGTGAGTATTTATTAACGAAGATATAAAATATTTCAAAATATATCCTGATGATTATTTTAAATCAATCACATGAACAACAAATGAGTACTTTAAAATAACTATTGTGCGTTTTTAAAATCAAACAACAAATCTTTACATGTATAGGAACAACTTACATATTTAATTGCTATCGAAAAATTATTCCAAAAATGTTTCATTATTAAAACGACGAGTATGAACAAACTTAAATAATAAAATGGTATACACCCTGAAATCCATTACATTTATGGCTGTATTTTATTTTATATTTTATATATTATGATTTAATAAAAATATTTTTTTTATTTAATTTTGAAAATAATTTCATTTCAAAAACACTTTATTCTAATTTTTTTTTTTAAATAAATAAATGTTGTGCTATATATTTACTAACATAACTCATATTTTAAAATTAAAAATAAAGTGTTTTTTAAATAAAATTATTTTAATTTTATTATAATATATTAAAATTAGTTATATTATAATGTATTTGGAAAATATTTACGCGCTAAATAATTTATATAGTTTAGTAGCATTTGGGCAAACCATGTACTGTAATTCTAATGAATTTAATAATTCATTTTGATCAAAAAATGGCAGAATTTAATAATCTCTAAATTTTAATAGTTTAAATTCTATTAGTTTAGAATAAATTAAAAATTGATTGGTATGAAGAAGAATACACGGGAAAATGTGTTATCTTTAACGAATGCAGATGAATGGGACAAGTTTTTAATTATTTTTCATCTAATTTTTTGTTTTCTTCTAAAATTATCGTCATCGCTACTATTGCTCATTAGAAAACCCCTGAAATGAGTACCGGTTGAAGTTTGAGTGTCTTGTAAGGAATAATTTAAAAATCACCCTAATACTAATTAATATATACCTAGTTGTTCCTCTTGATCTAAATCTCGGCCAAAAATATATACGAGTATTTTTCAATTAATTTGGTACTTGATGATCGAATTGATTAAATCAAATTATCCAATATTTACGTAACCAGTTATGTTGTACAAAAAATTAAATAAAAACCAAACAAGTTTTAAAAAATTACGTCAGGTTTATCAAACCATCCACTATCACATACTATACTCATCTGAGCCGGCAATCCACTCCATCGTGACTTTGCAGGATTCAGATAGCGAATAGTGAATTTTTTTATATATAGATAGTGAATTTGCAGGATTAAGGAGCGAATAGTTTCTGAGTTCAAGGGACTATATCTTAGCTCCTCCACATACAAAAAATCTAAAATAAATTCTGAAGATAGGTAAAACCTGTTACCGACCATACTAAAGTGGCTGCACGTATTGTATTAAATCGGGTAGGTTCAACGGCTTGGGGGGTTACTTTTGCCACTTAGTTTGAATGGTGGGACAAACATGAAACATTATATTACGTGCAATAAAAAAATAACACTGATACACATGGGTTATCTCCGACCATCAATCACATCACCATAAATAAAAAAAATCACTTCATATCTTTTAAATTTAAACTTATAATTCAGAAGTATTGAACATATTTATAGATATTTTTGTATATTTTCACTAACTATTCGTAAAATTTTTTTACTAAACCAAAATTCTTAAATATATTATAAAATATTCTTAAATATTTTGTGATACAAATTGTTAATATTTTTTTTTGTATTTCCATAAGAAAATAAACAGTAATAGAATATGGCAGTGAAAATAATTATGTAAAGAAAACTTACCAGACGTCCGCAAAGAGTACTCCCTGTTTTGGTCCGTGCTGTAAACCTGTTGAATCACTATAACACCACTATTACTTTATTACTTTTTTTTTCTTATGTAAATTTCTACATACTATTTTTTTTTATTCCTTTTTTTGTAATCACTTATTTTTTTTTATATGAAATATATAAGAACTTAACTAAATATATTTTTATATATATAAAATAGAACTAATATATCAAAATTTCACTAATAAATATAATTTACTGATAAATATACATAATATGTATAGATACATACATAATCATACTATGCAAACACATAATACGACTATACGGAATATGGTATATAGAATTTTTTTATTAATAACAATATTTTCTTGGTATGAGCTATTTACTATATAGGTACGAGTACACTTGTAACACTAATTAAAAACTACACCAATGGCTTTTTAAATATTTATAGGTGTGAAGAACACTGCCTTACATCGAGTGAATCTATAATTTTGGTCCTATTGCGCCAAAAGCTTTTTTTTTTTTTACTCCGCTACTTTTAATTCATCCGCTACTTTAAAGTAGAGCTGAGAGGTCATCTACACCAATGAATTCTTCTTGGTTATCTTTGCCAATTTAATAATAAGTATATTCCAAAGAAAATAATCCACAATTGGAGCAGCTAATATATGTGTATATTTTTTGGTTATGGCTTGTAAAGGCAGCTAGTATATTTAAACTGTGTGCTTACTGACCTCTCAAACCAAATTAAATCATCAAAAGAAAATTTTAACATGTATAGCTGACCAGATAAATTAATTTCTATTATTTACTATGTACTTATGTATATACTATATACTTCAAATTTCCCCTAATTCATCTTTACGCGCCAACCAGATTTGCAGAACAATCGAACCACTTTCTATATGTTCTAGAAAAACACAAACATTAATATATGTAAATGTAAACGTATACTGTAAACGTATATAAACTGGATACACTATGTACTGTATATAGATCATATTATATATACATCACTTATATACATAAATATAGGAATAATATACATAATTATTTTTGCCGATTTGGGAAAGCAATACAACAATAAAAAGCGGGTCATGACCGAAAACGATAAACAAAATGCATTTGTTTTTGTTGTAAATAAAATTAAGTATATTAATTGTCATCGTTACGCTGATCATCATTGATGGTACGTATTGGTATTCAATTCAGCCGTAACAAACCTTCTTGAATCACATGGTAAACTCCGCTTATCCGGCCAGCGAGTAGGTTATGGGTTAATGGAACAATAGCTTTTTCGCAAAGCAATTTTATTTACTGTCATTCAATTTTAATCTTATTAAAATTATATCTAATTACATAATACATAAACATATAAATAATGTGTACAATTATGATTATTAATATATAAGTATCATGAAAACAAATATTTTTCGGGGCTGATAGTAAATTATGATATCGTGATAGTATAATTTTTCGGGCCTGAGAGTAGAAAAGTATCGATAATACTATCGTGATATTAGATTTTTTCGGGGTTGAGAGCAAAACATGTCGCGATAGTATAGTACTCGCAAGTGTTACCATCGTATTTTTCGGGGATGGAAATTGGGCTATCTTCACATACATACATAACACCAAATATTTTCTATTGAATTTAAGTCAGCGCTATACGCTGGCCAAGCGATAGGAAGAATTTGCAGGTTTTGATTTATCCTACTCATAGTTTCACGTAATCTATGACTGGCGGAGTTATCCTGCATAAAGTTAATTGGAAATTCCTCCGGATAAACAGTAATGACTGACGGTATCATTATTTCATTTAGAATTTCCAAATATTCCTAACTGTTCATGTGTTGTGAAATTGCACATAAATCACCTACGCCATCTGCACTTATCCATCTCCACACCCCATGGATACTTGGCCACTTATTATTTTCCTTTGGATATATTTTCATTATATTTCATTTTGTTTGGGCGATACTGCGATCTCTGAAAGGAGAGCCACCATATGGTAGGCGCAGAGGTCGTTGCAGGCGACGATGGCTCCACGATGTAGAGAACGACTTGGCCTCTTCAGATTGTCTAAGACAGTATGAAGACCAAGCTCAGGATCGAAACCGTTGGAGCCAGATTGTTGATTCAGTAAGGGGCTAGTAATGGCCTTTAACACTGTTATTATTATTGGGCGATACATATGCAGCTAAGCATGAAGATCGATATGACTGGCGGAGTTATCCTGCATAAAGTTAATTGGAAATTCCTCCGGATAAACAGTAATGACTGACGGTATCATTATTTCATTTAGAATTTCCAAATATTCCTAACTGTTCATGTGTTGTGAAATTGCACATAAATCACCTACGCCATCTGCACTTATCCATCTCCACACCCCATGGATACTTGGCCACTTATTATTTTCCTTTGGATATATTTTCATTATATTTCATTTTGTTTGGGCGATACTGCGATCTCTGAAAGGAGAGCCACCATATGGTAGGCGCAGAGGTCGTTGCAGGCGACGATGGCTCCACGATGTAGAGAACGACTTGGCCTCTTCAGATTGTCTAAGACAGTATGAAGACCAAGCTCAGGATCGAAACCGTTGGAGCCAGATTGTTGATTCAGTAAGGGGCTAGTAATGGCCTTTAACACTGTTATTATTATTGGGCGATACATATGCAGCTAAGCATGAAGATCGGGCCTAAAAACTTTTTGTCCTTGAAAATAATTTTTTTCATTATAAGACGTTGGAATTTTAACCAACGCACATCGAGCAGCGTGGGTAACTTTTGCAGAAGATAATTTAAACATAAACTTCTAAATTATCTTCTGCAAAAGTTACCCACGCTACTCGATGTGCGTTGGTTAAAATTCCAGCGTCTTTTAATGAAAAAAGTTATTTTCAAGGACAAAAAAGTTTTTAGGCCCGATCTTCATGCTTAGCTGCACATGTATCGCCCAAACAAAATGAAATATAATGAAAATATATCCAAGTTAGTAAGTTATCGCTATATAATGTAACAGATCTAACATTGTGAGGAATGCTGTTCAAATGTTTATAAATGCATGATGCAATATCATTTCCGCCACGCCCTGCTTATGCTTCATGCCACATGAAACAAAAAGGCTTATTTGTGACACCATCGTGCACGGTTAGATTATAAGTCCATAGTTGGCGCTTATAAAATGAAATCGAGGTTTGTAAAAAAGGCGTCGGAAGACATTGCTGCAAATCGAAACTATAGACTTTAAAAGTGGAATCCAAGCCAGCTAATTTCTTGTCATGTTCTTTACATTTGAAACCTAGATCAGCTTCAATGTGATGTGTTGATTTGCTCCAATTTTAAAGTTTGAATTTCACGTTGATCCCTCGACACATCGATTTTAGCTTTTATGATTGAGCAATAGTTGGCTGTGTCCGTCTTTGGTTTGAACTTAATGTTCATTTCTTGAAAGAGGAAATAATATAATTAGTAAAACGAATTATGAATATTATAAATTGTAAATATTATTTTACGTACCGTTAAATATTTTCGAAAATGTTGAAAGACTAAAGGCATACATTAATTAATTGTTTTTCAATTTCTACGTAATAATATGCCGAGTGATTTCAGTTTCTAGGCGCAGTTGCACCTTTGACCATTTTTGGGTCTTTTTATCTTCTACTCTAATTAAACCAGAGATACATAGTATTCTCTGATTATAGCTACCCAACTCCCAATATTGATGAAAAATAGCCTTCTGGTTTTCCAAAGATTTTTTTGTTGCACAAAGTTTTCTGCAGTTTTCTAAAGATATACATTTTCTTTCTTTAATTATTTTCCCAAATTTTGTTTCATATGGTTTTCCATGGTTCCGTTTATTTTGGGATGCTTTCCATGAATATTTCTTTAAAGATAAGAAACAAATTACTTTCGATTTCAGCAGCCATAAGTTCTATTTCTGAATCGCTCGTTAAGTTTATTGATTCGTCAAATTCTGTGGGCACATAATTCGGATCGGCATCCGAATCGTCAATTTGTTCTTCTTCAATGTTTTCATATTCAGATGGTGCATGAAACGAAATCAACGAGTTAGTTGTTTGAGAATTGCATCTTTCTGATGTGGTTGGAGGTTCATGTTGATCTAGAGATGAGAAAAAATTTTGCTTTTCGATATTAATAGGGGTTTCTTGAGTGCAACCTAAAAAATGAAAATTACATTACATTCACTCATTATAATTAGAATCTAATACAACCGTTCAAAATAAAATTAAATACTCACTAGTACCAGGATGAATGTTATTTTCCTTGACATCTTGGTTTGACGCATTTAATGCCATTTGCATCATTTTGTTGCCCGTGAACTCATTTTGTTTTTTACTTATTAAAAACACATTAAATTACTAAACAGTTGCACTTAACACTTCTAATTAATAATATTAAACTATAGTTTTCCATTAAAGGCACTTTAAAAAGAATAAAAACTTAAGTAAACAATTTAAATCGTAGTTGTTCGGGTTAAAATAACTTATATCTACTTTAAACACAAATATTAAAAAAATCGTTTAAAAAAAACCGCCAAAGTAAGTGCTTAGGTAGATTTTTCATACCTAGGCGATTATTCCAAAATCATTCTATATCAAAATTGACTTAAGCGAATGTGTTTTTTCTTTGTTGTGTGGTCAAAAATAGTAGAAAATGCACCAAAATTTGTCCACAGAAAAAATGATTTATTTGGAATACAGTTACATTCATATCTCAATTTGCGCTTAAGTTGACTTAAGCGATTTTGCCTTGTGACCACAGATTAATATTTATAAAAAAAAGGCGATTGTTGCTGCCATCAAAATCGTAAAAACTATAAATAGTTTTATGTTTTAGTGTACAATCAATTTTTGAAGGCGGTAGTACGTACTGTACGTCTGTACCCGAAGCCTTTTTGTACGAATATTGTTACCATTGGCCAATAGTTAGAACCGGTTAAAATTTATTACACAAAATATTTAAATTACACCACTTGACTTAGTATACCGTATAGTGTAAACAATATCCAGTTCTATCCAAAATATGGTGGCGGTCTATAAAAATTATTACATGTGATAAAATCGACTTTTTGGTATTGCTCTTTGTCTTTCAGTAAGTTTCTGTTAAAATTAAGTTTAAAAGTAAATTTTCTGGATAAAAAAAACGCATAATCTGTATTTTTGAAATTACGAGTAGCTTAATAATTGTTTTTATAATTATCATGATAAAATCTATAGAGTATCTAGTTCTCACTGAAATACACATGAATTAAAAAAAATTCTACCATTTGTTTTGTTGAATTTGAGTTTAGCAGAAATTTGAGCACTTTGGCTGTTCAGTCGAAAAGTTTATTTGCAATGAATTGTTATTTAAATTAAACAATTAAGTGTAAAAGTAAGGTTTTCCATTAAAAACAAATAAAAATGAATAACTTGTCGGCCGGAAGAAACCATTTGAGTGTTGAGGATTGCGTGAGGGCCATTACATTAATTGAAGAAGGAAGAACTCAGTCTTACGTTGCACAACTGTTAAGAGTGGACCAATCCACAATATCAAGAGTGATTAAACGATTCCAGGAGAATGGACAGTATCATCGTCGTGCTGGTAGTGGGAGAAATCGATGTACAACACTCGCTGAAGATAGGTATATTAAATTAATTTGTTTGAAAACACGATTCGTAACTGGACGTAGCATCAAATCAGACCTAATCGGATCCCGAGATACACCCATTAGTGAAAGGACAGTGCGTCCGACGAATCAAGGAATCCAATTTGACGGCAAGAAAGCCAGCCTTATGTCCAGATTTGTTTACAGCACACCGCAGAGCTCGTGTAACATTTGCTCTCGAACATGAAAATGGAACAATGGGCCAATGTTTTGTTCTGCAACGAGTCTAGATTTTGCCTTGGATCACCAGACCGTCGGATAAGAGTTTATCGTCGGCCAGGTGACCGTTTTGCACCGGCATGAATTATTTCTAAACGTGCGCTTTCGTCGGAGGTTCTATTATGGTTTGGGGTGGAATATCACTTACTGCAAGAACAGAGTTGGTACCGATTTCTACCGGTACCATGACTGCAATTTGATACATTGACGGGTGTTTGGAACCTCATGTGATGCCATTTGCACCATTTATCGGAGATTAATTCATGTTTATGCATGATAATGCTCGTCCACAAGTCTCAAATGTAGTAAAGGAATACTTTGCTGTCTATGTTCCAGTAATGTGTTGGCCCGCTTGCAGCCCAGACCTTATAATCCTATCGAGCATATGTGGGACATAATCGGGAGACGAATTTATAAAATTAATGTATCATTTTCTTCGCCACAAGAACTGATCAACGCTGTTATTCAAGCTTGGGAACAAATTCCTCAAGATACTGTGGCCAATTTGATAAATTCAATGCCAGAGAGAGTAAAATGTGTTATAAATGCAAGAGGAGGTAGCACACGTTACTAATTTTTAGGATTAATCAATAATTTAAAAGATAACTTTTAGTACTCATTCAAATGATTTTGAAATACGAGTCAAATTTAGCTGATTTTCTTTACTTTAACGGTTTTGTTAAATTTGTCCAATAATTCACAAAATATTGAAATAAATTAAGCTTAGAACTAATAAAAATGTTTGTTTTCGATTAAATTTTATTTAATAATAGATATTTCGTTGAGAATTCCCCTTATAAATCAAGCAAAAAGAATTATGCGATTTTTTTGTCCGTAAGTATAAGTTGATTTTTCGGCGTCTTACCAATGAACTGTAATTAATTTGTAATAAATTCTAGTCCAAGTTTTATCTCGATATCACAATTACATCAAAAGTTACAAAGTGGCGGTGTAGGTTCCATTTGATGTTACTCCACCCACGCTTTTCTCGCGAACGGCAAGTGCAATAAAATTCGGACCTGGTGTAATAAATTGTAATAAAATTGTAATATGGGCTGATTTGGCTGGTGCAGCTTCAAGGTACTCATTTTTAACCAACTGAACTGAGTTTTCGTTCAATTAAAAGATCAGGTTAAAATGATTAGGTTAGATCAGTTTTGCACATCCCTATTGCACATTTATCACTAAGTGAGATCAAAACGCCAAAAAACCGTTCTGGAACTCCCGTTCCAGTTAATGCGGTTTCCTGTAGTATGTCTGTGCCAAGCTTTTCAAAAAATGGAAATAGACTTAAATTTAAAGGAATTTATATTTTGAGCGCTCCAACACATAGTCAAATTTGAAGAAATATTTAAAGAATGAGTTAATATGCGATTTTTAAACAAAATGTTGCTAATTAATGATTTTCTATTTGGCAAGATGGTTTGATTTGGTTCTTTCCTATGGTCTTGGTTACTTCAAAAATGGTTTGTATTTGGCGAACATAGGAGTTAGCTCTAATCTAATATACAAGTATACAAATACCAAATTTGTTAGGTCTTCCGTTGATTGTTGTTTTTCTCAATTTAATATAAATAGGTCTTAAATTGTAAATATCTTTAGCGCAATAATCTAAAATTATTTTTAATATTTTCCTTAACACAACCATAGACTTTGACCGCATAGTACAGCGAATAACAAATGAATTCGAAAACAAAGTTGAAATACCCCTACCAGCTATACTGTCATTAATTTATAATAAGGTCTATGTCCCATTTTTGTGGTGTAAAGCATATCGATAACGACGAGAACTCCAATCTCATTTTTTTTAAAAAATATGTCGCATCTTTTTTTAGAAAATAATTTGACTAAAGAGAATCATTATTTTGATCTTTTATAAAAAGCTTATAATTTTTTTGTTTTATTGTATTCTACTATAAACAGTATTTTTCATATATACGTACGTACAGACATATACACTGTCTCTTGTCACAATCCAACATAGCACAATTCTTTGAGAACCATTTTCATCTAAGGGGATTAATTAAAATCCTTTAAAAATCTCGTTTGAATATATATTCTCGCATCCAAAAATACCATCCATCGTCGAATATATGTAAAAGATTTTCCCGATGTGTTTCCCAACGTATATACATATACATATATATTCAAATTGAATATAATCAAATCTTTTTGCTTTCTTGCTATTTCTTCTTCTTCGTTGTCGTTGTACTACTGAATTCTTTAAGAAATTTTTTATGCTAATTCTATCTATTGAATATCAAGTCAACAATTTTGTTAACAAACGTACGTAAAAGAAAAATGTTACATACTCGAATCGTAACCAGGTTTCGTATTTTTATGGTGTTGGTGTACGCAGATACGGGGCTTTTTGGGTAACACATACATATATAATATAATACGGGGTATAATAAGACCATGTTTTGCACAGATCACCCAGTATTTTATAAATATATAACCCTTTTGAACCAAATTTATTCTAATATGCAAAAACTATAAATATTCCTCTTACGTTATGTAACTACATAGCAAATACATACATATATGCATGTATATATGTGTAATGTAGATGGATATAATCTTGTAACCCCCCCCCCCCCCCCCCCCCAAAAAAAATGAAAGAAAATGGTGGAAACAGTAAAACATTAAAATACCAAACACAAAATTATATACATTTTCGCAAGTGTCTCATATATCATCAAGTTTCCAGAAATGTATCAAGTGCCTCTCAGAACAAACGGAAATAATATATCTTATTTGGTTTCTTATATACGTATTCCTTTTCCAAGGAATGTGACATGAAATGTACGAGTGTGTGTACCACAAAAAATCGTTTACCAAATGTTTCACGTTATACATTTACAATATGCAGCAGGTAGGCACTAGGCACCGGGTTTATTGGAGTAATACTATAAACTTTGTGAGAGCAACGGAAAAAATCTGAAATTATGATGAAATAAAAAATAAACTTTTAACCATTTGGGACCAATGAATTTTATATAGAAAGTTCATCTGGTACCGATTTTTTTTTTCCTGATTTTTAAGGTGTTTACCAAAATTTTTGGTTCAACCTTTATGTGCGGAAAAAAACCTGCGGGAATTATAATTTACATAAATTCTGTTTTGACTACAAACCAATATGTCAATGTGCGATATTTTTTTGATGTGTACGTTTTTGTGGAGTACGAGGGAAAGTTAACTTGATGGATGTCTTAAAATTCAGGTATTCTGCAACAACAAAACCATATTTTGAATTGTGTGTGTATATACATATGTCTGTGTATTCGAATCACATTATTGTGCTTTTTACTTATTTCTTGCTCAAATAAAATCGCGGCACCTCTTTCTTCTCCAATACTCTTTATAATACTTGTATGAACATACACACACACGCAAATACATAAATATATTTTTAATTAAAGCGAATTCAGCGAGTGGTTTGAGAATTTTTTTTTTTCTGTCGTATTCAATTTACTGTTTCAAGTTGATATAATAATCTTCGGGATGTGAAGAAGAAGAAACAGTATAAAAAAAAAAGTTTAAAGATTAATTTGTGCTTTTTATATACGTAGGGAAAATTACATAAAACTGGGTTTGATAATATGTATAATGACGTAATGGCGGAATAAGGCAAACAATTGCTCGAGTAAAAAAGTCCAAACGGTTCTATATAATTTAAAAATTTATATTGTCTTACGTTTATTTTCGGATTTAACAGGATGTACATATATGTACGTATCCACATATATTCACTTCATAGACAGAAAACTTTTCGTTTTAAACAATTTCGATCACGCACGAACAATTCGAAAAACCGAACAACCGAAAATAGAAATTAAATGCTTTGATGAATCCATTACGTTTATTTTGGGTGTGTGTGTGTGTGTATGTTATGTATGTGTGCTTAGTATAGACGATATAAAATTTATTTTGAGGTTTTTATTCTTTGGCACAAAAATGTTTAAGATATGAATGTACAAATTGTACTGCGGTATAAATTTATTTGACAAACGGGAGGAATTTTCTTGGTCCATATTTGTGGAACGATTGAATTGAAATAAGAGGAATTTGATCTATCTATTTCAAAATATAACGAAAGGTATCTTTTATTCAACCTTTGGAAAATTGATTTGTGTATACAAAAACGGTCTCAGGCCGTCTTAAAAGTAAATGTTTGAATTTCGATTCGCAAAAGTTTATATTGTCAAACCCAAATTTACCAAAAAAACAAAAAAAAAATTATATGATTATAAAACAACTGCGGGTAAATGAGGTATACACACGTAACCTTTTTTTTATAATTTGGGTTTTAAATAAGCTTACGAAGGATATTCACGTAGTATTATTTAAGCGGTTGCTTATATAAAGGAATGACTTTCGACATTTTAGATCGTCATCTGTACGTTGAGTAAGTGTTTACATTTTGTAAACAATTTCGAGTGTTTTTTCCAAGAATATTAACTTACGTCAGAATAATGTAGGTATTTCTTTTATAGCCACACTAAATTACCGAATTGCAATACAGTTCCGTTCGCGAGATTAGCCTTTTGTTATAATTGTATTGCAAATAATAATACCACACTCCATTCAAAAAAAATTAACAACGACGTCGGATTTACCTTTCTTCTGCACACCAATTTCATCTAGGAGCAAATCTATACAAACACACGTTCAAGCGTTTTCGTCAACAGCGAGTCTATGCAATCCAATCTGAATTCACCATTCAGTAGTCTACCCCGTTGTTCTTGTTGGCAATTACACTGTCAATATAAAAAGTTGGAAGTTGCTCTGGCATTTCAATGAATTCGGTGTAACCAACTTGTTATGCGCTATAACATGTATAGTCAATATATCATTATTGATGACAACAGACTTTACAATTTTATTAGTTTTAATTGTATTTTGTGTATACTGACTATGCAATTCCAAGTTTTATATAAATATTATAAAATATGCATAGTTAACATTTATTTTGTATATAACCAAACACGAAATAATAATAATTATGAGTTTTAACACAACTACCAACGTGTTTTAATAAAATAAATAACTGGTTAGGCCCCACCAGTGGTAACCTAATCAATTTATATTAACTCAACAAATCATTTATCCCAACCACAACACGGGATAAACATTGGTCCATAAAAAACAAAGGTCTATCAAACAAAATCTATTCAGTGTACGCAATGAAACAACTGGCAATCAGTCAGTACAACACCGGTGACAACTCCACTCTTCACAACGAATTCGCCATACAAATCAGGTGCAGCTATAGCCAAAAACCAGCGATTAGTGAACCGTCCCGTGCTTTCCAACTGATACATAACCATGATGGATATCTTATTGCAGAATCAGTTAAAAAAGGCAGGTGAGATAGCACAACTTATCTCTAATTACAAAAAGGACAGCGCAGAACGGAAAACTAAAAAGTATCTGGAGACCAGAATAGCAGCTTTAAAAAGATTGTACAATGACATACGGTACATCTTCTGCCCCATACATGTCCTTAAGAACCCTAAGGCAACTTGCTGTAGATGAGCAAAACAAATATCACATTGCTTCAGAAATTCTTCTGAGAGACTTTTATGTTGATGACGTCGTCTCTGGTGAAGAGACCATAGAGTACGCAATAAAATGTCAGCAACAATTATGAAGTATGCTTGATTCTGGAGGTTTCAAACTTCGAAAATGGGCATCGAATAACAACTCTGTCATGGAAGGAATACCGGAACAACGGGAAACCAAACCAACGAGCATGAATCCATAAAAACTCTGGGCATTTTGTGGAATCCACAAAATGACGATTTCGAGTTCCAAGTCAACATGAGTTCTGATACGGGTCCACCAACGAAACGAACCATTATATCAGAAATAGCCAAAATTTTCGATCCATTAGGTTGGTTCTCTCCTACCATTATTATTGGAAAACTCATATTTCAGGAATTATGGATAAAGGGCGTATCATGGGACGACGAACTACCCGAGGAAATAAAGAAAAGATGGATGAAATACAAATCAACATTTCACAAGCTGCAAAACATAAAAATTCCACGTTGGATCAATACTTGCCAGGAACTGGAACTGCATGGATTTTGCGATTCGTCCGAATTATCATATGCTGCAGCTGTTTATTGCAAGGTTACAAGGGTAGGAAAAACTACTGTGACTTTAATATCAGGGAAAACTAAGCTGGCACCAATTAGTCAAAGGCAGAGTCTTCCAAGATTAGAATTATGTGGGGCTTTGTTACTAGCGAAGCTACTAAGGAAAGTTTCCGAGGCCATGGGTTTTCCAAATATTAAGATGTATGCCTGGATAGGACACCCTAGTAAATGGAAAACTTTTGTCGCAAACAGAATCTCACAAATTCATTCTATTCTTGGGCCCGCTCAATGGAAGTGTGTAAAATCTAAAGACAACCCAGCGGATTGCGCAACACGTGGGATAGACCCCGACAAGCTGTGCAATCATAATTTATGATGAACAGGCCCAGCTTGGCTAATAAGCAGTGCTGATCTTACATCAGATTCAGCAATAGCAGACACGGAAATAGAAAAGAAACTGCAGCGTTCCGTATCCACAATTACCACAATATTAGCGGATCCAACTATAAATGAAAAATTTTCTACGTTCACAAAAACGATACAAGTAATTGCATATTGTTGGCGCTTCTACTGGAACAGCTACCATAAGGATAAAAAGAGGAAGGGTCCTCTAACTGTTCAAGAAATAGAAGAGCCGATAATCAGCATTGTAAGGGTTACGCAATTTACAGCATTCGCAGACGTTATTCGAAAATTGAGGGGAAAGGGTTCAGTTAGCAGCAAAAGCAGAATTCTGTCGTTACATTCATTCTTGGACAATCACGGAGTTCTACGAATTGGAGGACGCTTGCAACATTCATTTCTGCATTATAACGAGAAACATCCAATGATATTACCATAAAAATGCCATCTTACGAGTTTGATCCTTCGATTGGGCACACAAAAGTACTCTGCATTGTGGTGTGGACTTAACACTGGGTTTGATTAGAAAGCAATTTTGAATTCTTCAAGACAAAAAGGCTACAAAACAACATAACCGCGTCGGGCAATTCAACTAATGGGAAGCCTGCCATCCGCATGGGTGACACCATCAAGAGCATTTACTCATACGGGGGTAGACTATGCCGGTCCCATAAATTTTCGAATGTTCAAAGGCAGAGGATCTAAAAGCCAAAAGTGTTACATCGCTATTTTCATCTGCTTAACAACAAAGGCGATGCATATCGAACTAGTTAGTGACCTAACATGTGAAGGATTTCTCGCTGCTCTGAAACGCTTCAAAGCACGCAGAGGAAATGTTGCAAGCTTATATAGCGATAACGCGACAAATGTTGTTGCTGCAAATAAATATCTGCAGTCCATTTATAAGCAGTCGAACAATATTTCAAACATGTTGTCAAGTCAAGGGATACAGTGGCATTTCATTTCACCAGGATCTCCACATTTTGGGGGTTATGGGAAGCGGGAGTGAAGTTAGTAAAACAACATATGAAGAAAACCATCTCATCCGCGTTACTAGCATTCGAAGAATTGACTACGCTACTATATCAAATCGAGGCATCATTAAACTCTAGACCACTATGTCCGTTAACGGATGACTCCAGCGAGCTTGAATGTTTGTCACTAGGGCATTTTTTAATAGGAAACTCTATGCTTGCTCCACCTGACGACAAGTTACTTCAATGAAAACCACAACTATTAACTAGGTGGCAGCTTATCGAAAGGACGCACAATGAATTTTGGAAAATATGGAGTAAAAATTATTTACAGAATTTGCAGCATCGTGCGAAATGGACAAGTCAACAACCAAATATACAAAAGAACCAGTTAGTTCTCATAAGGGATGAAAATATACTACCCACTAAGTGGATAATGGGAAGAGTGATAGAAACGCATCCAGGTCACGATCAATTAACTAGAGTCGTTACGTTAAAAACTCAAAACGGAACTCTGAAAAGATCCATCGCTAAAGTTAGTCCGATACCAACTAGAGGCAACAATTTGGCAGATGATACATCACTTCCTATGAAATCTGGACCGCAGGATTGTAGGCCCGTGGATGTTTCATCTGGTTTACAGGCTCCCAAAACAAATCATAAGATGATGACCCGAAGACATTCGGCCAACCTGCTATCCAATCTCATTATATATTCCGGGTGTTTAATGAGCTTGTTTTATAAGGATACGGTAGCGGAATGGACCACTACAACAGGGTATAGCATAGAATACCTTGAACTACCAGCCGGGATTCTACTTCGAGAGACAAGCTGAAATGAATCCGTTAGCTTCGACCTGGAAAATGTTATACTATGATCTCAGAGGTTTTGATGTGGAGCTGAAACAAGTAAATACGCAGTACAAATACTTAAAACAAGTTTGCCAAGAGCCTGCTAACCACACAGATCAGTAAAGTATATGCATGGCTCTTATCCAACAAATCGGGCACCAAATGGAAAACATGTAAAAGGCAAACACAGTAATCCAGAATTCTAATAAAAAGCGAAGACGCGTTAAGCAAGGTTTCAGTGATGCTGTAGGGCATGTAACTTATTCGGTGTTTTAAATGAACGAGATGCAGAACATTACGAACAACTAATATCAAACCTGGATGATAAAAGTGAAACATTGCTCAACTTAATGCAAAACCAAACATCAATTATTAATGCAACTCTTATTATTAAAGCATAATAGTGAACAAACAGGACAGGAAATAAATACTATGAGCAACCACATGAATAATTTCATTGCCACAATGACCAATCTCACATCCGACAATGCGAAACTCCATAAAACTCAAATGATTAATATGTTAGCTATACAACTTATGTTGATCATTAAAAACATAGAGGATACTCAGAGAATCATGATCGAAGTACTCACCCACGCGAATAACGGTATAATAAATTAACAATTGATCTCTCCTGCACAACTGGAAGATGAACTATGGAAAATTACGAATCATACAGCCACTACAGTTTTCCTACCTCAGTCTCTAGCTGACGTTTATGAGGTGATGACCGTAAGGGCAAGAGTTGTGACAAATATGGTTATATTCCACATTCAAATACCATTAATTCAATCAAATGCATACAACATTTACCGTATAATTCAGGTACCATTTGAACACGAAGGGCAGCAGTACATCATCAAACCATCAACAACATTCTTAGCAGTGAGCAATTCTCGTGAACACTATTCACCAATGAAAGACACCGAGTTAAAACGGTGCATTGTTATCAACCCCGATAATTTAATATGTCACCTTGCTCCGATTTACAACACTAAATCCGAAACCAGTGTGTGCGAAATGAATATGTTCCAACACAGTAGTGAGCTTCATTACAGCTGCAATATTGAGCTATTCAACTCTACCAACTATTGGGTAAAGTTTAATGAACACATCAAATGGATATTTAGCGTAAAAACTGAACTTGTGTTTAATCTCATTTGTGGTAAAACCATTACCGCAATCACCTTTGAGGGATCCGGGATATTGCAAATTAGTCATGGTTGTTCATTAAGGGACAAGGAATTTCATATACCTGCTCCATTTAAAACAATTTCTAAATTGAATTCTGCATTTATTCCGACTATTAATGCTGGCTACGCAAACCACACCTTTATTAATACCAAGATGACCAAAATACCGCTATCCAAAATTGATACCAGGCAGTTGGAAACACTGATTGAGGAACAGTATAATGATCTCCATTGGAATGCCAATTTACCTTGGCTTTTTTTTTGTCAGAAATATCAATAGTTTGAGTCAAAATTTCATGCCAATGGCTTTTGGCTTAAATTTCACATCATGATTCATGACCAAAAACTATTCATGGTCAGTCTCTAATGGAAAACAAATTCGCAATTGCATCAGAAATACTCCGAACAGAGTGATGTGGTTTTTCGCTCCAATATCACAAATCACAATACCTTTTATTGGCATTGATGTAACATACAATTGACGAGCCCATGACATGCAAAAGAAATACAGGATTGCTATTCTGATTTTTGTAATAACCATAGAGACTATGACATTTATATTTTACCAAATCAGCGGGACCTTCTAATTTGTCGAGTTTATTTTATTACTGGTAGCCATTTTCTTCTAGGAAGTTTTTCGTTTATATTTTACGCATATTTACATTGGGGTAATTTTCACAGACCCACGATAACTATGTACTTTAGTTTTATACGAAAACGGTATTTTTTATATTCACGTGGCATCTGGCCTGCGGGCTCAACTAGTAATATTCTTCTATACAATGCGATTTTACATACATATATAAAAAGATTGACTGTTAAACTGTATAGACAATAGTATACGTACAGTGAAAGACAGAAATATACAAATCATGCAATAACTTATAATAAATGTATCACTCAATAGATGGCGACACCTAACATATTATTTTAAATTACAACACGTTTTACAAGCATTTTAAATGAATGTTTACAACACGAGTTGTAGCAATAAATGATCTGTTGTTCTGTCCGCCTCATACTTCTCTGCCAAATATAAAATTACCATTTTTAAAGTGTTTCCAGTTTGAATTTGCTTCCACTGTGATAATTAAATTCAGCTGTATTTTCTATTGTAGTACAATCTGTGGCACACAATTTGCCAGTCTGATTAGAGATACCTGGGATTGACACTAAATAATTTTTTTTTTGAAAAACATTTTTGATTCTCAAAAATCACAGTTTATTTTAAATTTTTGATTTAAATAAAACCACATAAAATGAACAGAATTTGAACGCAATAAGATTTGAGTAATTTTTTTCGAGTTTTCGGGTATTCTGGCTCAGACAACCTCCCAATTGAGTATTAAATTCGATTTTGCTTAGTCCTGGGCCCGTATTCTTGAATTCCACATCAATTTCCCCGTGTGGATATCTATCAAAATTCTCCATCCAATTCCCTTAGTATTTCCCTTTCGAGTTCGACGTATCGAACACTAAACTTTATTAAACGAACACCTAATCAACAAACAGATTTCGGTTTTCGATGGAACTAAAGTTATCTGTATTGGGTGATTCAACATTTGACAATACAAAGTAGATATCGAAACCGATATGTATGTCTTTCAAACATAAACTTGTGGCCCGATTTGAATATTTAAAAGTTATGTCGTCTGTAGCCTGTAACCTATAGCACCTTTAAATTCTTGTTAAAATATTGAATTGCTTTGTGCATACATACCAAATAATTACTGAAAAATGACTGAAGATCATATAGAATGAAAACTAGTACAACAAATTTGAAAATAAATGTCAATACATAGAATTTAATAGAAGTATATAAAAGTAAAAAAGTTCACTGCACAAAATAATATTCAACCAGATAAAATTTATGTAAATATGTAATTATTCAAGATTATCCTCACATTGTCTTTTACTTCCTTTTTTATTAGTTCATTCTTCCATGAGTGATATCTTTAAATTTATACGGTAGTGTTTTGGTTTTGAAATTCCGGAGTTTACAGCTGTAGCTTGCAGGGAATTTTGTTCCGTAAAATTAGTGTCCGAAAACATTTATTTTATAAAACATACCATTACTAAATTGTGCAGAGATGAAAAATTCTTCCAATCATAAAAATCATATGACCTTACAACTGTGACCAGTCTGCATGCAATCTCTGAAATCTTTAAATTCATACACTTTTTTCAATTTTTGTAATGTACTTTCAACCTGGTGATGAAAGGAAGCAGCACACATAAAAGTTTGACCTGCAGTTTCAAAATACTTTAGTAATATTTCTTCTACATTATGTACGTATGTGCCGTAGAATTTACTATATACACAAAAAAGCTTAACAGCGCCCAATTTTTATTTTAATTTTCATTAATTTCCTTAACAATTTTGTCAATTTATTTCCTAAATAATTTCCTAAACGAAAGAAACTGTTTTCCGACTTGAAAAAGATCCTTCTTCGTAAATTGCTTATATTTTATTTTCAATATTGGTTCTAGAAAATTCTAACACCCCTTTCAGCATTTGTGAAATTCTTAATGCAAAAATTATTAGTTTTAATTATTCGCGACCATAATGGCAATATACAAATAAAATGGAGGCCAATTTCCATTGTATATTTTGGTGTGTCAAACTTATTTTTAGTGTGTGTAATATACCGGGTGTTTTTTTTAAACTGAGACGATCAAATATCTCGAAAAATAGCCACTCTACGGAAAAAATGTCCATAATCAAAATTTAATCATACCGCGGGGGAAATACATTAGTGCAAAAAAAAAAGTCCCCCCACCCCCGCTTTGTAGGTGGGGCGGGGGTAACTTTTAAACTAAGATAGGAAGCCATATTTTTTATTGCAGATACGGATTCTACGACTAAAAGTACGTATGATTTGAATAAAATATTTTGTTCGGTTCATGATAGATGGCGTTGCAATCGACGAAATTCAATTTTTTCAATTTCTCCTTCTTAGAACACACGCATTCGATTTTGCAATACGTTTGAAATAAAAAACATCACGTTTTCATTGGAAATACTCGAAATTCGTTATCAAAACAATTTATTCAGTTTTGTAAATCTAAATAAGTGTTCAAAATGATGGCCTGAATTTTGTATTTTTGAAATTTAATAATAAAACTTGAAATTAATTTTGAACACTTATTTAGATTTACAAAACTGAATAAATTGTTTTGATAACGAATTTCGAGTATTTCCAATGAAAACGTGATGTTTTTTATTTCAAACGTATTGCAGAATCGAATGCGTGTGTTCTAAGAAGGAGAAATTGAAAAAATTGAATTTCGTCGATTGCAACGCCATCTATCATGAACCGAACAAAATATTTTATTCAAATCATACGTACTTTTAGTCGTAGAATCCGTATCTGCAATAAAAAATATGGCTTCCTATCTTAGTTTAAAAGTTACCCCCGCCCCACCTACAAAGCGGGGGTGGGGGGACTTTTTTTTTTGCACTAATGTATTTCCCCCGCGGTATGATTAAATTTTGATTATGGACATTTTTTCCGTAGAGTGGCTATTTTTCGAGATATTTGATCGTCTCAGTTTAAAAAAAACACCCGGTATAGTCTCAAAATCTGGTACAATAATTGGTTTTAAGTCTATACAATTTGGACAGGCCAAATATTGTAGTGTGTTCATTCCTAAAGTTATTTGTGTCGATATTAGAATCCGAGTTGCTGTCTGAGGTAATGTCTTCGTCAAACAAACAGATTGTCGTTTTAATTTATGTCAGACGGGTATTCTGGCTCAGACAACCTCCCAATTGAGTATTAAATTCGATTTTGCTTAGTCCTGGGCCCGTATTCTTGAATTCCACATCAATTTCCCCGTGTGGATATCTATCAAAATTCTCCATCCAATTCCCTTAGTATTTCCCTATGCATATTCCACATGCAACCAAAAGCCGTATTCTTGAAACATTCGGAATTTTTTATTCTCCACTGTTAATTATTAAATTCACCACTATTAATTGTGACTAACTTCATAATATAGTAGATTTATTGTAGAGAAATATCTATGTTATAATTGTCAAACTGACAATTCTAAGCTTAATTCTTACTTCTAACTTCTAACGCTTTGTTGTTTAAAATAAATACAGTTAGCTGTCAAAATTCCCTGTGGGGAATTTTTTTCCACATACATACATATACCCATTCGGAAATTTTCCCTTAGTGTGATATTCAAGAATACTAGATTTAAAATATCACATATTTGTTTTTGAATTTTGACAGACATCCACACGGGGAATGTGATTTGAAACTCAAGAATACGGGCCCTGTATACCGGGTGTTTCTTTTAAACTGAGACGATCAAATATCTCGAAAAATAGCCACTCTACGGAAAAAATGTCCATAATAAAAATTTAATCATACCGCGGGAGAAATACATTAGTGCAATAAAATTCACAGTCAAAGGGCTTCGAACTGATTTTTTTGTTAAATGATTTAAAATTGCCTCGTAGACAATGCTTTGATGTAGTAGATTAATGTCAGGTTAGGACTAAAATTTGTACATTTCGGATGTAACAAGATGACTACATTTCGGATGTAACAGGATGACATTAGTTTCTGTTAAGGTGATGGAATGTCGCGGTAAAGAAACCTCTAAATACATATTTTATAAAATTAATTTCACAATTCGAAAGGGACCAGAAATAGCAGTCTGAAAATTGGTAAACTATATCTTAACGGCCTTGGGAATCAATGATCTTCAATAAATACATGAAAAGATGTCCGGAGAACAGTTTCCTTAAAAATTCCACATAGCTCCAGTGAAAAAATTCTGTTTACACAGAAAATAAGTTGTAAATAATTTTTAACGGATACATATGAAAATGTGGATGGGGATTTTAATTGTTTTGAACCTTATCTCACATACAATGTGACATATCTAGGAACTTTCCAAGATATACGGTAGATTCCTCCACAGAATACAAATTTCAGAAGAAATGTTGTATAATTCAATGGATTAATACAGTACATATAATTTGAGGCTAATCACTCTCCCAAAAAACACAAAATCTGCTGGGTAACATAACACTGCTAATGACATCTTTGCGTCACCTCATTTTCAAATAATTCCTTCCAAATTTTAGCTTGAAATAAAATATTTTTCATTTTAAGAAATATATAGAATTCAAAAATATGTTTAATTAATGGATATCTATCCACTTTAACCAAAATAATTTGTTAAATATTTGTCTTGGTTATTTTTCGGATTTGTGTTTTTCCTAATCTGCACATCTGTTGCATTTCTGAATGTAACAAACTAAACCAAAAATTATTGTTTTTCTTATTTTATTATAATTTTTCAGTTTGGTTTATTTTATGATTTCATTATGGTTCCTTAGGTAGTTATGGACATATCCTCATTGTGATTCATTCAAATCACACCAGCCAACATGATCACCAACGATTGCAGTGCATATATGGTAGAAAGGCTGCTAGAGAACCGTTGTCCACCAGCATACTGGTGGACTGAGCAGATTGCACAATTGCGACGGAAATGCCTTAATGCAAGGAGGAAACGCCAACGTGCTTGGGGTACAGAGACCTATTCTAGCCTGCACCAAAATTACCTGGATACCCGGAATAAATTTAAGCAGGCCATTAAAGTAAGGAAACGCCAATGCTGGAAAGTGCTATGTGATCCCTGACGTGGACCGAGTACCTGGCATGGAAGAAATACCGCCGATATCAACAGAAGAGCTCACCAAGGCGTGTCATCGTTTTGGGAATTCAAAGGCCCGTGGGCCTGACAATATCCCTAATATTGCACTAAAGGTTGCAATACAAGCCAGACCGGATGAATTTAAGGAACTATATAATTCCTGTCTCAGAGAGGGAGTATTCCCTAAACGATGGAAGAGACAGCGTCTGGTCCTGTTGGAAAAAAACAGGAACCAGCCGGGTGAACCATCCTCCTACCGACCATTATGCATGCTGGATACGTCTGGCAAAGTGCTGGAGAGAATCATATACAGCCGACTGGAGAAAGCTGTGGATAACGCTGGAGATTTTGCTGAGAGGCAGTACGGGTTTCGGAAGGCTCGATCGACGATAGACCAGCACGTCGTCCAAATAGCCAAGAACGCCACAGATGGGAAAAGATGGACAGGAGGCTCAAAAAAGTACTGTGCCGTTGTCACCTTGGATGTTAGGAACGCATTCAACTCAGCCAAATGGAGCTGTATTCTAAATGCACTGCAGACGTTACAAGTACCAGTGTACCTAAGAAGTAACATCGCTGATGTATGACACGGATGACGGTGTGAAGACATACAATATTTTGGGTGGTGTACCCCAAGGATCTGTATTGGGGCCGCTACTGTGGAATATCATGTACGATGGTATCCTGAGGCTCCGTGTACCTGATGTTGTGGAAATCGTAGGTTTTGCTGACGATGTTGCAGTCAGAAATACATTTTGTGATTGCAAAAACTATTGCAAAAACTATAGATGAAATAACAGAAATAAGTAGGTTGACAATCATAATGATAAAAAGGTGGTTGATGACATGTGGGCTTGAACTTGCTGATCATAAAACCGAAGCAGTTTTAGTTACCAGTAGGAAGGTGAAAGAAACCGTAACAATTGATGTAGGTGGAATCTTAACCCACTCACAGCATTCATGCCCAACACTGGAGGGTCTAGACAATGTCGTAGAATGCTGCTGGCAAACGTTGTAACCTCCATCATTCTCTATGGATCGCCTGTATGGGGTGATGCGATGGACTTCGAAACATATAGACGCAAATTGGTATCGGTGTACCGCCTAAGTGCACTCAGAGTCACTTGTGCCTTCCGCACAGTATCTACTGACGCGACACTCGTTATTTCGGGGATGATTCCAATCGAACTCCTTGCGAGGGAGAGGAAGAAATGGTACCCCAATCGTGTACAACCAGGAAGCAGAGCACAAGAACGCGCTGTCAGTTGTCCTAGGGCAGCGTCCAACGCCAGAAAACATAGCGCAACCAATGCTTCACTCTGAGGAAGGATGGAATGCTGTAAGCCATATGGCGACAGTGGTACTGAATGAGCTGAGGCGCCTAGAGCGTGCAAGAGAAGAACAACATGCCGTGATTTGATAGCGGGGACAAACTCAATCCAAGATTGAGGTGCTACAGGGAGAACAAAGAGCCAAATGGCTGGTCACCTCCATGTGAAGAAATGTCTAACGATAGTTCCGTTGTAATGTTCTCTATTCTCTAGGTCTAACTATGGTTCTTCAATTTTGGTTCACACAATTGTTTATCAGTACTATGCACCAAACATATATATATACACATATACGTATATACATAATTACATAATATGAATATACAACACCCTTCTAATAAGAATATTATGCTTAATCACCATCACAACATCCCCACGTGATTTTCACAAAATCCCCTTCGAATGTAATAATAAATTATATTTGAAAAAAAAATGTTTTCCAGTTTTCACATATTCCGTACCTACACAGCAGATTTACGTACACAGAGTATATATGTATGTATGTACACAATATATGTATATAAGAAACATACATTTATCTTAAATTTTATTGACATCCGCATGATTGATGTGACACATAAAATTAAATTCTAATTATTCGAAAATATTTTTGTACGTTTCTCGTGCTAATTGGCTTTTCACTCACAATATATATTTAACACACACACACACATATATGCGTGTAATCATCAGTTTTGCCAATACAATTTTTTCATTTAAATTTATCTTGTCTGTTGAATTTTACAGTGATCAGTTATTCCGTATAGGTTTGAATTTCATAATGGATATACAGGGGGATAAAATCGGGAGTAAACATTTTAAATAGAATTTGAATTATTCAGTTAGAAAAATCAGTAAGATTGAATTTGCATATAAAATAAAAATAAATCGCATAATTTGTTGTTTATTCTCAATTATTATTGTCAGTCATTCAACTTGAATTGTATCTATGTAACTCATTTTATTGCAAATGTTTAATCACCATTAAATCATATTTCAGACATATATTACTTGAACATTTACAACAACAATGAAATGTACACAGAGAAATATTATCTCGTATTATGAATATGATGAATTTTCACCGTGCGTATGCGAGTTACACTGTTAAGATCCGCTCTAAGAACGTCTTGGTTGAACTTCTGCGAAGAAATCAACAGCCTATATGCTGTCGCTGGACTCAATAAAGCTTTAGCTATAAGAACAGTATGTGTAAACTTGATTCTCTTCGTCTCGGATGGACAGCTTACCTCTTCCAACACGGAAATTGGTAAGCTGCTCCTTTCAGCTTATTTTCCTGGTTGTGATATAGTCAACTCGCATGATGTTGCTACCGAGCGCACTAGGACGTCTGTTGCAAGTCTCGATTGGAGTTTGACTCACAAGGCGATCAATCGTGATGTCTTGCGATGGAGCCTATTTTCCTTTGCATCTTATAAGACTACCGGTCCTGATGGTATTTTTTCTGCTGAACTACAGCTGGGCTTTCCTTTAATTCAGGATCATTTGTTCCACCTTTTTCAAGCGTGTATTGCTTTTAGCACTGTTCCAAATTCTTCGAGCAGAAGTAGAGTTGTTTTTATCCTGAAAGCTGGTAAGTCTGATTATACGGATCCTAAGTCCTTTCGGCCTATTAGTCTATCCTCAACTTTTCTTAAACCTCTGGAAAGAATTGTTCCCAACTCAGTAACATGCAACATACCGAGTCAGTAAGTCCTGTGAAACCGCCCTACATAAACTTGTAACCAGGATTGAAAATCTGTTAATAATGAGTTTCTTGTGGGTACTACACGGGAGCTTTCGATAGCAGTTCGTTTGCTACGATCACTACTGCCTGTGCCAATTTTGGTATTACCCGCACCATTATATGATGGATTGAATCCATGCTCAAGCCTCGCACTGTGGAGGTGGTGCTGGATGGAGTGTTAGTTTTTGTTACCAAAGGCTGTCCTCAGGGAGGTATGATTTCATCCTGCTGTGGTTTTTGGTCATTGACGAGTTACTTGAAAAGTTGCAGCAATCTGGCTACATTGTACAGAGCTACGCTGATGATCTTGTTTTGACAGTCCCAGGCAAACATCTCAGTGTCTTATCTGACCTAACTCACCATGCCTTAACTATTGTGGGGGCATGGTGTGTTGAGAAGGGTCAACACGTCAACCCTTCTAAAACTGATTTAATTGTCTTTACAAGGAAAAGAAATACCCTTGAACTATCTGTTCCCTCTCTTTTTGGGGGAAGGATCGATAAATGTGACCACGTCAAGCACCTTGGTGTTGTACAGGATAGTTAATAGATAGTTTCCTGGAAGAATCACCTGGATTTCTTTCATTTATAAATCACTGTTCCTACCGCTACTATCGTACGCTTCTATTGTGTGGTGGCCAGTGGTTGACCTGAAGGCTTCTGTAGTCAAGCAGTGGTTGACCTGAAGGCTTCTGTAGTCAAGTTAATGGTCTGCAAAATCTTGCTTGCAGAGCCATAACTGGGGCTATGTCCCCACCTCTACTTCTT
Source organism: Tipula unca (assembly GCA_951394425.1). NCBI lineage: Eukaryota > Metazoa > Arthropoda > Insecta > Diptera > Tipulidae > Tipula > Tipula unca. The sequence goes on along the minus strand of OX596382.1, from coordinate 61,630,659 downwards.
GCTATGGAATTCATTCTTTCCTTGTCTCAGTTACGCACCTTTATTTTAGGCAGCATATCGTTTGAGGTGCATTGGGGCATGGAATTACCAGAATCGATATGGTTAATGATAGACTCCTACCCGAATTCCATTTCTCAAATCTTTTTTCGGTGGCTTATCCTTCGAGAAATTTGTGGTGTTCGCAGGATTTTCTTAACAAATTAGATGAGTCTAATTTCGCATTGTACTATTTTTTCGGCGGAACTAATAGCGCTGACACGTAGTGTTATTGAAGCTTTGAATTTTGCTGTTAAACCAAAAAAGTAAAACTGTACTTAACTCTTTAAGAAATCTCTTGACTGTTGTCAAACTCGTCGAGGAATCCAAACATTTCATGAACCTTGGGTACCGGTTCATTGTGACATCGTAGGCAATATGGGATCGCGGATTGTTTAGCCAAAGATGGCTCCCAATTGGCTTTAGTTTGTCCTGGACCAGTCGTTCCTGTATCTTTCATCTACGGGAAGAAAGCTATAAAGGACTACGCTTTGAAAGACCTAAGGTTTCAGTGGCTTGAGACTTTTAGTTGTCGTAAGGCGAGGTACTTCATTAAGGAACCCAATTTTAGGTAAACGAAGTATGCTTATGTTTAAAACAGAACAAGTGAAGAATATTGGTAGCGATTCGTACAGGACATGGCCATTTTAAAGATCATCTACATCGTATGGGTTAAGCACATGATGTTATTTTCGGGGACTGCCTTGAGGGAGATGATGCCTGCGGCTCTTGTCTTTTTTTAATATGGTCATCCCAATTTCGACACTCGTCGTAAATATAGGCTATTATGACCGATTTAATTATAGAGGTTTACTCTCTCCGATGCGTTTGCGGAGAATACCTTGGAGAACCTAAGTATTTTTGGAGTTAAACTAGAGGCCGTTATCTAAAGTAACGGTTTCAGGCACAGAATAACCTTTGAAGATTTCTTTCTCAAGTGCTCTACAAACTTCCGTGGATCAAGCTTGTCACATGGGTGTCAGAAAAACATATTTGTTGAAACATCCAGAAATATGAACAGAAATGAATTATGCCATTATTGCCATTGTAATAAGATTTCATAAAAGCTTGGTAGGAACATATAATTTCTAAGATGGTATGTTAGTTCTATCTCCATATGGTAACCAGAAGGGTTTATATAAATCTTACCATCAATTACTGAGAAATTGTTAAGCTGCTTCGGAACATTTTGTAAGTCGTAAATCAGATCGTGATATTGGTGAGATTGACGCGCTGGTGCATCGTGATTGATGTGCGGAACAATTGGAATAGAACATTCTTCCATAAATGCTCTAGGAAGAAATTCTGTTGGATTCAATCTCTTTGAAATATATGATATCGAGTGTTCAGCCTCGTCTTCTCCAATATGAAAAAGTACGCTCCCCAGCGACTAGCATCACATTGAATGAAGAACAGTTTACGGAAATTAGGATAGACGAGAAGTATTTGCTATTTTTCTATAGCAAATCAGTCAGTAATTCCCAAGAAACTTCGAAGCTTTTTGACAGCTTTCGGTGCCGGAAATTCACTAATATCTTTGACTGTTTTAGAGTCAGCTCGAAGATTCTCCTCTTATATTCTTCTGAAGGAACTTACTTTTGGCCAGATTAATCGTCAAACCCACGGAAGTAAGATGATGTGCTACAGTTCTTAAGGAGTTCATGTGTTCGTCTAAGGTACCACTAGTGATCATGAGATCATCCTTAGTCTTGGTACTAGTGTGGAATTACCCGGTACATCAGTCAACAAATAGTGTTATACCTCATTATTATTATTCTTAAGTGGTTTAAAATCCAACGTACCAATAATATTTCGATCAGTGGTTCATTAAAGCAGAAATCGCTAGAAGCTAAAAAGATGAATTTCGCAATATCTTCTTCGCTTGTATGATTTAAAAACCTGTTTGGTCCAGACTACAGCCATATATGGGTCAGGTCATATTTTTCAAAATGTTATCGTGCTTTATCGGAGGCTGTTTATTAAAAAAAAATATTAGTTCCATTGATAACAAACAAGAATTGCTCAAATTTAACGTTTGGACAAGCAAGCATGGTGTATGATCTAACCAAGAATAATCTTATATTGCTTTCAGAAGTTATGGTCGTTATGGGCTCTGATCGCTGTCCAGATTGATTGGGATAATTTCCTAGCGAATAAAGAATATAAACGATGTTAAGCTTCTTCTATACCTGACGGTCAGAGAAGTTGGTGAGCTGCTTTTATCTGTTCATTTCTGTCTTTAGTCTGTCTACAACTTTTTTTAAAGCCTTAGACGGATTACTGGTTATGCTGCAGCAATCGGGGTTCATTGCACAGAGTAATGCTGATAATCTTGTTTTACCAATTTCAGGCAACCACTTGAATATCTTATCCGATGTAATGCAGCATGCCTTAGATATTGTGGGGGCATGGTGTAATGACAAGGGTCTGCACGTCAACCCGTCTAAGACAGATTTTATTGTCTTTACTAGGCGTAGGAGTGATCTGGATCTATCCATTCCATCTCTTTTTGGGAGACCGATTACCAGATGTAACCAAGTCAAGCACCTTGCTGTTATCTTAGATAGTAAACTTTCCTGGAAATCTCATCTTGATTCCAAATTACTAAAAGCTATTGCCATATTTTGGCAATGTAGTTGGGCTTTTGGGAAATCCTGGGGTCTAACACCCAGGATGTTGTCTTTCATTTAAAAATCGATGGTCTTACCGATATTATTGTACGCTTCTGTTGTGTGGTGGCCAGTTGTTAATCTAAAGGCTTCTACTGTAGTCTTCACAACACGGCTTGTAGGGCTGTTACTGGAACTATGTCCTTGATTCCACTTCTTGCTATAGAGTCCATTCTTTCCTTGCCCAAAATTTGTAAAACTACACTTCATCTTTACCAGAAATCGATATGGTTAATGACAGATCGCTACCTGAATACAACTTCTCCAACATATTCTCGGTGGTTTATCCATCAAGGGATTTGTGGTTTTCGGAGGTTTTTCTCCAAAAATTAGACGAGTCCATAGTCTTTTTTACAGATGGCTCTCGCTCTAGCCTTAGTGCTGGATTTGGAATCTACTGTCCTTGGTCTAATCAGAAATCCGTTGGCAGTCTTGGTTCGCTATGCACTGTTTTCCAAGCGGAAATAGTAACGCTGACGTATATAGAGTTATGAAGGCTTTGAATTTCGCTGTTAAAAACAAAAAATGTGTACTAATAGCAAAGCTGTTCTCAATTCATTGACATCATCTTGATGTTCGTTTTCTTGGTACAGCCTCAAAGCAGTATACCATAGATCCATACCGGTTTCAGTATTTGCCGGTATAAAAGCAATTTATTGTGTATGGATAGTTCAGAATCTCTACCTAAGAGCCAATACATCTTCCCCTACTTCATGTATCTAGATATATCGCCGTATCTGCATAGGCAACCTGTTTAGAGCTGATTATGATTGGCATTCTATTACAAATATTTTTATTAGTAAAGTTCACAAGCACAGATTTAGTTTCATTCAGTTTTATTCTCCATTTTTTCATCCAATTGTTGACTGAATTTGTAGATTTTTGCAATTTGTTAGTAGTTTCTTCTACATTGTTCCCAACTGCCAAAATCGCAGTATCATCAGCATATGTTGCTATAGTTGCTTCTTCCATTGGTGGTATATTCCGAGTATACAGGAGGTACAAGACAGGGCCCAAAACGCTACTTTGTGGTACTCCAGCTGAAATTATCTTAAGGTCCGTGTATTCGTCTTCATATTTTACAGGGAAGTGTCTATCGGTTATGTATGATTTCAGAGTTTCATATTATTGTTTGGGAAGGTCTCGCTTGAGCTTGAACTCCAATCCTCTGTGCCAAACTCGGTCAAATGCTTGCGCTACATCCAGGAAAACGCTTGAACATATTTGTTTAGTTTCTAGTGTTCGCTCTATTATATCTGTGATTCTATGGACTTGTTCTATAGTCGAGTGGTTTTCTCTGAATCCAAACTGGTGGTCAGGAATGAGATTTCTGTCAACCATTATGGGTTTCATTCTCTTCAGGAGCAATTTTTCAAAAATCTTGGCTATGGTTTTATTATCTTGGTATGGATATCGGTCTGAAGGACTTTTTATCGTTACATTGTTTGTTAGGTTTTAAGATCATGATTATCTTTGCCACCTTCCATTGCCTTGGAACGTATCTTAGTCTAAGCACAGCGTTGATTATATGGAGAAGTTTACGTATCGCTTTATTTGGTAATTCTTTAATGATTTGTCCGGTTATGAGATCATACCCAGGAGATTTTTTCATGTTTAAATTTTGAATTTCCTCTTTTAGCTCCTGTAGAGACACACTTTGTAGGTTAACATTTTCATCTGCGGTTTGCCTGGGTAATGGTTGAAACGTTTCTTCAACAAGTCAGCGTTTTGTTTAGCGCTTCGAGCCCAGCTTCCAGAATTTTTGACGGAACATCAGCCAATAAGATTCTACCGACGTAGATAACGAACCATCCCATCCCATAGGTTTCAACCAGAGCACTTGAAATATTATTTTTATTTTTATTGTAACGGGTGTCAAACACCTAAGTGGATCAAATATGCGGCTATCTTCCGATAACAACCCTCGCTTCGTTGCTACATATTCACCCAACTCAATCTTGTGACAGAACACCCAATCAATCGGATTCCACTGCAATCCTAATACCTTTGTACTAAGTAAGTCATTATCGGATTGTTTTGTAAGCGTTTTATTATCGGTTTCAGGAATTATGTGCAATAATTCAATGGAGGTGGACACCCATTTCCGTAGTTTCATACCCGCACCAGTCAATGCATAAATTAATTCCGCTCTCTTCTTAATGTCGGCATCTATCGAACTCGAATCAAACATTACGTCATCCATATACGTATGCTTTCGTAATGTTCTTGCAACTTCCGGATATTCGTGCTCATTTAATTGTGCTAATTCTTCTAAGACGCGCGTTGCAAAATAAGGCGATGATTTCATTCGATAGGTTAATGTTGTTAACTCGTAGTATTCAATTGTATCATTGGTGTTTGATCTCCAAACGATGTGTTGCAATCTGGGATTTTCCCTGTGAGCTAATATCTGGCGGTACATTTTTTCGTCGTCACGCACCATTGCTATCTCGAATTCTCTAAACCTTAATAAGATGTCGATGCTTGTTTAATTGCTCCAGTCGTTAAGAGAAGCTCCACTAGCCGTTTTAACCAAAGCATCAAATACAACACGAAGCTTGTGGTGTTGTACTTGACTCCTTTGTTATTCCGTGTGGTCTGGTAAATAGTTTTTCGAATTCCCAAAATCCTCACTTCTAATTGGTGCCGTCGAATTTGTTGGTCTCTTAATTACTTTCGTTGCTTTCCATAAGGAATATTCGGTATCTTTTTGGCTAGTAAGTGACGACAAATATGTACTTATTGATTCATTCTTAACTGTTCTGATCAGAGATTTCAACTTGTTACATAGGTTATTAAGGACGGTTTTATTTTCCTTGGTTCGATTTATTTGCCAAGACTTTCGAGCTTTTCGTTTCTTTGCCACAAGCTCACTTACTTCAAGTAGATAGTTTTTACAGTTGTTGTTATTTGCGTATTTGAAAGATGTACTTTGCCACGCAGCTTGTTGTATGTTTTCTATCATCCTTTTTACTACCTCTTCGACTTGTATAATGTTCCTTATTGGTGCTTGAAGATTGATGTTTTGTTCTAATAATTCTCGAAAAAATTTCCAATTGGTATTCTTATTGGACAGTCTCGCTGTGATTTCTTTTTCAATTATTGTTTCACTGACCGTCATAATAACAGGAGAGTGGTCCAATGTTAACTCTTCATTATTTTCCAAACGAATATAGTTATCTGATATACCTTTCGTCACATAAAAGTCTATAAGCTCCGGTGTTTTGTTTAAATCTGTTGGCCAGTAAGTTGGTGAGCCACCAGATTGAAAGTCACATTTTAATTTTTTTCCTGCGTCAAACAGCTCTCTCCCTTTTGGTGTAGAAACTCTGGAGCCCCAGTATGTGTTTTTCGCATTGAAGTCGCCACCAATGATAAAACAACCTCCCATGGTGTTAAAAAGTTCTTCATCATCATCTCTTTTCAGATTATGTCGTGGTGGACAGTATATTGCTGATACATTTATTTCCTTGTACTTTGTGCGAGTTTTGATTGTTGTTACTTGCATAGATTCACTTTCAATAAGTCTTTAATAAGAATGGCAGATCCGCCTCTAGCTCTCTCTGATGGATGGATAGCATGGTAAAATCTGTACCCACATATTCTGGCATAGGAGGAGTTCTGGCATATTAGACAAATATCAATTTTTTGTTTAAATAGAAATATTTCCAGCTCGGGGATGTTTTGGATCAGCCCATTCGCATTCCAAATTACTATTCTGAGCGTTTGTAAATTTATTTGTGTTTTCTAGACGTGTTGGATGATGAAAAGTTTCTCAACTGTTCAAATATGAGTTTAATGGTCGCAGCCTGCTCATCAAGTTTTTTATTTAGAGCATCTATGCATTTCACGACATCTATCAAAATTTGGCTGTCGTTGCTATCCTTCGCTTTTGCCTGTTTGGCGTCTAAATATTGCGAAAAATTCAATAATACTAAAAAACCATAAATTTGTTGGATAAACTTTCTCTTTGCGAACATCGCCCACCCTTTGCAAATATTTACTTAACAATAACATAGTAGAACGATTTTGTAGTACCAAACAAAACATTCATTTAAAATATTTTAGCAAATTATACTTTTCAGTTTGCATTCCGATAATAAACAATTCTTGGAACAGAAATTGCAATGTAAATTTAAAATTTGAAAAGCCAAAATTAAATCAAAAGCGAAACGTAGAAAAGTATTTTCTGGAACAAGGCCATTTTTAATGAAATACGAAATAAGTCAGTTGCATTTTATTAGTACAGGAATACTTCAATCGTTTTAGTAAATGGACTGTTGATAATAGTTTAAACCGGAGTGAAGTTTTTAACAGAAAATTTGTTAATAACACATTTATGCGAGTGTACACATTTTTAGCAGTGTAATCACCAAAAACGAACGTTATTTATATTAAAAAGTGTCAAGTAAACATTGAACTCGAATTGAAAATTCTTATTTGTTATAAAATTTCAGAGATTATTTACTTGGTTATTTGATTTTTTTATTTTCAGAAAAATAAAATCACTAAATGTATTCTCTCAAACATAACTACATATTTAAATGCGATACTATTAAATTCAATAGTTTGGTGAGTGCTCTGACACAAATAAATGTTGATAAATTGTCAAATTTTGAAACTAATTTCATAGAGAACATTAAGGTAAAACATAATATAAATAATAGGAACAAAATAATATATGTTTGGAAAAAATATAAATCGGAAATTATTGCTGCAATTTTGAATCGCAATCAAACGGTTTCAAATATTCAAGATGCAATTCAAGAAGTAGCCATTGATAAGCAAGATGCGACGTATGAGTTTGATCCAGAATATGACATAAATCCTGATTTAGTATTCAATTATGCAAACGATAGCACAAGAACAAATTTTATTAAAGAAGTTGTATGTTCCAAGTTTAAAATTCAAGTTACTTTCGCATCACAGCACATCCCAAAAAAATTTAAATTGCTAAACGATTAAAATTAAATCGTACAAACAAGCAAATATGGGCACTGCAAACACTCTCCCAAGAACAAATTTAAATTTGAGATAGTAGATTAGAAATTTCTTGATATATATATAGTTGGTGAAATGTGCTTAGGGCATGTTGGAAAAAAAATGTACCGTCAGATCAGAGGAATAAAACGACAAACAATAAAAACAAAATTGGAAGTAACTTCATGCCATAACTTTGCTTTAGATTTGGCCAATGAAACAGATATAAAGCTTTTTCAAAGAGGTAACACGCAATCGTTTGTTCCTGCAACAACCATTCGCAAAATAAGGTCGGAACAATTAAAAACTAATCATTTAGTTCGAGATTGCGACATAATTGACATATGTCAAATGAATATTATGGAAAACAAAATAAATTCATTTATTCAACATTTTTCACTAACCCCTTAAAACTGATAATGTTCAGAAAAACTGTATTAGAAGTTTTAAACAAATATAATATTTGTGGTATACATTTTGATGCAACTGGTAAAGTAGCAAAACACCCTGTTTGTCATCCTCAACACAGCTACAAACATTGATAATAATAATAATAATACATTGATTCCCATTGCAGAGTTGATATGTTCTAAGCACGATACCGCAACCATTATGAGATTTCTTGAAGACATACAGCAAAACATGTCTTTACGATATATTCCTAAATATTTTATTACAGATTGGTCTTGGGCACTTATTAAATCAGTCATTAGCTATTTCAATAAAATGACGGTGTCTGAATATTTAGTTTTAACATATGATTTTCTCACATCAAAAAAAGAAAAAATTATAATCGTCGGATCATTTATCATCTGAAATAAAAGAAACGCTACCGGACTGTACTAAAGACGTTAAAACTCTAATTTTGGATATTTTCTGTGGTATGTTGTTCTGTGAAAATCTTGAAGAAGTCGTTACTCTTTTTCACCTGTATTGTCGTATTTTTTGTTCACAATTCTGCTCTAACAATGTCCGAGAATATCGTGAAGAACTCAAATTATTCTTTGGTAAACTATACAGCCAAAGCGGTTGTTATCAAGAGACATCCGACAGAGATTCGTGGAGACTACCACAACAACAAAAACAAATTTCCAAAGCTATATATTGCAAAAGCCTTTTTTATGAGAGATATTTAAACATTTATGTATTGGTAACCAAAATTGATAAAAGGACAAACATTGTTTGTACGATGATTTTGTACAATTTACCTTAAAAAAGTACATGGCGTTTTTACCCCTATGGGGAACATGTTTCTCAACCAAACTTGGCATTAAGGGGAGATTGTCAAATTTAAATGTCGAAAGCTGGTTTTCGATTGTAAAAAATCATTATACACAGCACAAAACTTTGCGGGTAGGTAGATTAATTTCTATTTTAAAAGAAAAAAACGAAAAGTTGTATAAATTAATTCAACTTACTGAACCATCTGTGGCTCCTATAATGAAACTAACAAAGGAAGTTAATCCTGACGATCCTGATAAATTTCAAGAAGAATAACAATGGAATAAAAAAATTAAGTTGTATGATTCTCCAAAGCATTTTGGAATGCGTGTTTTAACACGATTTTCACAAATAGATATTCTGAAATTTAAAGCCGTGCCGAAAAAGTTGTCTGGGACTGGAGACACATTTATTTTTAGTAACGGACATCATTTCAAAAAAAATAATCAATGTGTATAAATTAATAACACCTGTGCATTCGACGCAATAGCCCAAATTTTTATATGCTTAAACGAAGATACAGAATATTTTTAAAATTTGTTTCAATCGAGCCCCGATAATCCATTTTTTAGTTTAATAGCAAATATTGAAATTGCTCCAGATCCATCTATATTGTTTATAACGAACGAAGCGATTTATTGATAGACATATTTAAAAACAGCTTGGAGTTGAAACGTGATAAAAACAAAATTATATTAAATGCAACCTGTGCCCCGTATCTTTTGTATTAGAAAAATTGCTTCGTCCACCATTAACACAAATACAAAAGTGTGAAAAGTATGGCAATTTATTAAAATCCCAGATTTATCTGCCTTTCAAAAATTTATTAAAGTTTAATCAAGAGGCTTTAAAAAATATCCAAAACTGGATAGATTTTGAACCCTCAGTTTGTCCAAAATGTGAAGGGAACTGGACTATGCAATTTTTGACAAATTATGGTTTAGTTATAGCGGATGCTCAGCCATATAATAATAAGCATATCATAAAACTATGCGAAATTAGTCAAAAAATAAATCTATTAACTGTTGATTTCTTCAAATATGTGTGGACATTTCAGATCATATATAAAACGAAAGATGAACATTTGGAACGATATTTCACCAACCCCTTTGGAAACAACCAGGAACACAAGAGTGAATCCAGCCATATTAATATATTCAAAACATTAACAATATTAATCAATTATACAATCGATCATATCATAAATTAATCAAATATTATATCTGTTTTTGATCAATTCAATTGAATAAAAAACTTGTAAATAATAATTTTGTATAAATAATTATTTTGTTCGTAGTTTATGTCAATTTTTTAAATTTTGTCAGAGGAGCCCAACCCTTTTTATTTCAATACTTGATACCAATTTGTTAAGGTCTAGGGGTCCACTATTCAGAAATACTAGCGACCATATGTAGAAATAAAATCTTTTCAAGAACTAATATTGTTTTTACAATGTCTAGCGGAACTAGCTTTAGTAGCTATAGCTAGTACTCTTAAAAAAACGGAGTTAAGTGGACTCCGAATCGGTGTTTAATGGAATCCAACAACTATCGGAGTTTTGTTTATTACTACGATAAATGTTAACTTTGAAACTCTGAAATATTTAACACCGTTTCAGTGCAGATGTTGTTTTCATTTAGGAGTTGTAAAATATTTTCTTTTAGAGTTCATATTTCTTTTTTGTGAAACAATAAATTAAACATTGTCCAAGGATCTAAGAAACAACCGCAACCAAAAGATTAAATATAACACTGATTCAAACATTTATATAAAGACTTTTCGTGGTTAAATATTAACTTACTTTTTAATATAAGTATACTCTAATAGGTGTTAATTTGATACATATATATATATATATATATATATATATATATACATATATATATAAGGCTTAATAGGCTGTTCTTTTTCAATTCAATGCTAAATTATACAAATGAGTTTTATATTATTTAATTCATCTTGTTTATTTATTTAAATTTCCATATGTCATATGATACATAATTTATTTATAATATATACTAATTTAAAATATACACATTTCCTTTATTAGTTACTTACTTATATAAGATATTCATAAAAATTAAATCCATATTAATCGAACTGTGAAATTCGTAAGGATTTTTTATTGGTAACTCATCGATAAAAAATAATTTGAAATTGTCTGTGATTTGAACTTCATTACCCATAATTTTGGTGTCCGATTGATTAGTGATACATTTTTGAATTATAAAATAAAATGTATTACTGATTCCTAAAATCATAAAGATTTTTCCAAAGCTCGGTAGATCAACATAGTTTGAGAAAACACAAATACAGAATTTAGTTATATATTCAAATCCACTTGTAAGTGTTTTTATCACAGTGATCTACTCCGTAGAATCAATCAATAAACTTTGAGCTACATATCCCTTACATTAATAGGTAAAAGTTCATTTAAAGGCATCCGTTCATCGATATCATATTTGGTCTCAAGCTCATATTTATTGTTACAATAGGTGTCAGCATAAAGCGATTGATGTTTTATGTCCAAAGTCTTGCATATATTTATATAATTATGACAATTTGCAGCCATAATCTTTAATGTATTATGTTTTTCTTTCAAATCTCATTGTCCACAAATATATAATGGTTCCATTTCTTGTATTACTCTTTGATAATTAGTTAAAATATGCTGAAATATCTATGAAAAATACTAAAATGAAAAACAGAATAAATTAAATGCAGGAAAATTTAAACACGGTTAAAATTTAGAAACAACTAATAAATACCTTTATTTTGAGTGCAATACATAAATACAAAATGTTTATATCAGTTGCAATTTTGTTTTCAATTTAGAATTGTAAAAGTTCATCGGTTATTTCTGCTCCTTCTTGATCCTGCAGGGAATACAAATGCGTTTCTAATACTGCACCACTAATAGAAAATGCGCTGAAAGCTACAAATGAGATATGTGTTCTTGGCACACCGTTTTTATTTATAAAATTTCAAAATAGTTATTAGAATAGATTTATGTATATGGAAATTAGAATATAGATATATGTATAATGAAACATGTACACCATTAAATTAAATGCAATTTTCTATAAACTGGAAAACCTTTTACACGTAATTGTGGCATACATTTACATTACACATCATTCAAAACTATTTTTCATATTATAATTAATTATATTTAATTTCGACATGATTAAATAATTATAAATTGACTAAACGAAAAAATCAAACATTTGCACGAAGAAACATATCCAAAAACACGTTTTTCCTCAGGAAAACTAACCTAACTTTTCCTGATAAAAAACATATCACTATAGATTACTGCACATGCATTACTTTTTATACTAAAATATGTAAAAATTATAATACATAATATGTATATTATGTATTTCAACAAAATTATATTAACTCAAATTAATTATTTATAATTACATTATTTAAGGCGTATAAAATTACACAAATAGATATTTATAAAAAATCAAAATACAAAACAAATTTTTACCATTTTTGTGGATTTTTTTTGTATCACTCACTCACCTGATATAATTATTATTATTATATTAATCACTTTCTTCACTGGGATTAACAAAAATGTATTTAATACAATCGTGAAAGCACACACGGTACACTTTTTTAACATTTTTTAAATTTTTTTTTTGTAACTCCAAAACCTGTTACCTCTAACCAAACTTTCAACATATTATAATTTCTAGAAATAAATTCACAGGTTTGGCATCCTGAAAAAATGTATAAACTTCTATGGGAGTTATATACATATAAAGGAACATGAAATTTCAATAACTATTATAGGAGTTAAATGAAATAAAATGCAACCAAACACTCTTCTCGGAGTTTATTTAGAGTAAAAAGGCAAAGATTATAAATGTTTCTCACTCGAAGTTAAAATTGATGCATGTTTGGAGTTTAGAAAAATTAATAGTTTTGTTCGGTGTCGAATAATATCAATTTACTCCCAAGAAGAGTTTAGTAATTCAAATTCTATCTAAATGTTATTAGATTTCCTCTCAAAAGTGTTAACATTTTCAAAACTCTGTGTGGTGGAGTTAGATTGTTGTGGATTTTTTTAAGAGTGATACATATATGATAATTTTATTAATAAGTTAATATTAATATTCGTATAGATATTTAGATTAAATTAATTCTGAATATTAGATGTGCGAACTATTAATTATCAAGCGCGATCTTACTTACCCATATCTGTACATATATTTCGTTCGTTTTTGGTGATTACACTGCTAAAAAAGTGTACACTCGCATAAATGTGTTATTAACAAATTTTTTGTTAAAAACTTCACTCCGGTATAGTTTAGGTATTATGAAAATGAAAAAAATAAACTGTTATTTGTTAAAATTAAGATATTCATTAATACAGTTTAAATGACGTGAAAAATTGAATTTGATAGACGTGTTCAGTTTAAGGATTTATGTGTTATGTTGGCATCTAATCTTAGTTGTCCTATTTTCCGGCTCCGTACATTCTCAGAACATTATACATTTCTTTTGCTTTACTTGTCTAATTTTGGAATATGCTACCACTGATGTGCAGATCTAATTATAATATTTGCAGCAACTGCCGTGTTGAGCGATTTGACTAAAGATTGTTGATTTTTGCTAATTTTTATGGGGCTATTTAAAATCATAGCTGACTAAGCGGACAATCAAAAATATATCGTTCATTGCTTAAAAGATTAATAAAGTCCTCTAAAGATCCCTAAAATCTTCTAATTTCAAAAGATAGGCGATAAGTTGCCTTGGGCCACCGGTTTATTTTAATATTTGAAATGTACGAATTCCTCAAACGGTACAGGTGGCAGAAATATGTATAACCCTAGTATTAGTTCCAACCATCAGTCATATTCAGTAGGATTACAATACTTTCCTTACTATATAATTGGAAAATGTTACGTTAACTACATTTGATGTTTCCGCACAAACACATCCCTTCATATCATCTTCGCGGTTCGTGCTGTACAAAATAAATAAAAAATTATGAATTATATTTTTTACCATTTTTCTCGGTTTTTTTTTTTTCTAAATGAAATTTTTAACATTTTCAACTTTTCAACATCTCTGTATATAAATACGAAAAGTATAAACCCTTCGTATATTGGTAAATATATACAAGTATATTTTATACTGAATATATCGTCTATCCTCGTATATATGTATTATGGATATAGACGAGAGGGAAAAACCCGTGAAAGCGTTGTGTTGTATAGAAACAAAAATGAATTAATACAACTGTGAAAAATTATGAGAAATATTTAATCTAGCTTTTACCTGCTGGGTTGGTAAAATAAATCGTATGTATACGTAATACAACGTTTCTACGTTATAATAATATATTACATAAAAATAACACGAAAGAGATGAAAATTGTATTTATTTTCTGTCATATATGGCTCCAGAGTCTTGAAGTGTATATTATATAGAAACAACAACAATAAAAAAAAATTCTTTTTTTTTGTAGTTTAAATCGAAATTCATATCCATGGTACTTAAAATAAATTAAGATTATGTTTTTAAATTAAATATCAAAATGTATTTCGAAAAAAAAAAAAAAAATTGCTTTGGATGTGTAATAAGCGCGCGCGATCTAATATATCCACGATTCTATATTGTATAAGATATGTCGCGAACATAATTTCAATTTCTCTTTTATGATAGATTCGCAATTTTATGTTTTCTATATTATGTACTCGTATACATGTATGGTAAAAACAAAGACGAAAAAATTAGAAAATATGGAGTCGATTTATTGAACCATTATACGCTTTACATACCTAGGTGATGCGACTATACAGTATACAACTATATAAGATACGCACACCTCTCGCTTTGGTTTTCCCATATCTACCATACGTATATATTAAATAAAGACGACGACAAAAGACACACAAAAAGCTATATACTTCTATATTTTCTTATGATTATTAAATTTCATAGGGAAAACATATTTCGTATACATCTCTCTTCTCCGCGTGTGCTTTATATATTCATAAATGTTCACAATATTCTGCTGTTGAAGCTTGAAGGTGATGTTATTTAAGGATAAAATATTTAAATTTTCGTAACAATTTTTTATTTGTTTTGTTGTTGTTGTTGTGAATGTTAATAATCAAAAGAAATTTTCGAACTTAACTTTTCAATAGTTAAGTTGATAAACCAGAGGCAATTGATTATACATACATATGTATATATATGTATGTATATAGGTTGAATATTTTATGGTAATATCTAAGCCGGTTTAGTCACTATATCTAATCTTTTTATAATTCAACGTTAATACGATTTATATATTTATTTTATATACATAATGTATACACCGTAGACTAATAGTTATTGGATACAGCTTTTCGACCAACATTGTATAAATTCTTAGAACAATCTATTCCAATTGTGAAAAATATTTTCTGGAAATATGTCTGAAGATTATATAATGTATATGTATGTGTGTCGAATATATGTATGGGCGTAGATTTAATAATAATTCGGTTTGTGTTTTCCCTAAACATGGATTATCTCTTTAAATAAGGTATATACGTAGAAGACAACATTTTAAATCGTAAATTTGATAGCAGAAAGCGTTTCTATTAATTTACACACAAAAAACCGTCTATACTTAGCCGATGAAATCTTTCGAATACTTTAAACAGTATACAGTAATTGTTACATACGAGGGTAGTTCGATCAGTTCAGTAAATCTATAAGAAATCCCGGTATTTAAAATTTTTTATTGGTTTTTTTTTATTACTCTTTTATCCAAGATCAATTGTTTCATTTAGTTTCTGTCAGTGATTTAATATAAACATGTTTAGACAATTTAAAAATAATACTTTTAAGGATTATTATTATATTAAAGTTGGCTAGAACCCAAGCAGGTTCCGTACTCAATGCCACTCTGGGCCTACATTTAAAGATCTATGATTAAGAAATCGGGACCTAACTACCTCGAAAGCGGGACAGCCACAGACAAAGTAAATGCTGCATCGTCATCTTCAAGACAGTTGTCACATTAGGAATGTTGGACAAATCCCATTCTTGTTAAATGGAGTCTAAAACGACCATGGCCGGTCAGAATAGCGACCAGAACTCTCAGTTGGTCTTTCTTCAAAGATAGAGCAAACTTTGTGCGCCTCAAATTAGGTTCACCAATAATGTACTTAGCCACTTGGCATGTAGTAGAAGCTAACCAATTACGCTTAGCCTGCAAAAACATGTAGTTCTTAATAGCTTCCTTACCATAATTAAAGGTCAGGGGCACTGCCGGTTCAGGTCTAATAAATTTCATCCTTGAACCTGTTTTAGCTAAATCATCAGCTATCTGATTACCTTGAATGCCACAATGAGCTGGAACCCAAATAACACTGACACGATTATTAGAGCAAATGACGTTAATAAAATGGTTACAGTCCATGACCAGTTTGGTATGCTATCACTGCATAGAATAATGTCTTTTCCGGAAACAGCGAGATTAGAAGCGTCAATCGCACAACGTGTGAGTGCAATCAGCTCCGCTTGGAATACTGTGCAGTGCCGGCCTAGACTACCACATTATTGTAGGTCAAACCTGCACCAAAATTAAAGTGAGACCCGTCAGCAAAAACACGAGCGACTGAGCCACCCAATCATTGAATTCTTGAGACAACCACAAGTTCCTCGTTGGATAAACTACCGAGAAAGAGATATTTGCAACAATTTGTCATTAACCATATTAATTTCTGGTATATAAAAGCTGAATAAATTTTAGATTAGTCTATGCCCTGTGATCAGGCCGATATCGCTCCACGCACCAATACACCCCAGGCGAAAAGCAGCGGAACATGCTGTGCCTAGGATGGCCGACTGCAATGGGGGCAGAAATAAAATTACCTGCAAAGCAAGTATAGAAGAAGAAGACATAGCACTTGTAATAGCTAGACAAGCCATACCTTGTATGATATTAAGCTTCGCAATGACAGAAACTGACGGAACCACAGCCCACCAAACAACAGACGCGTAAGATAGCATAGGTAAAGCTAGAGATTTGTAAATAAATATCAGTATTTTGGGGGTCAGACCCCAGGACTTTCTTTGAAAGAAAGCTTTTCTACACTGCCAAAAAATGGAAGTGACCTTTTGCAGTTTTATTTCAATAAGAGATTTTCAGGAGACTTTACCGTCCAGAACGACACCCAGATGCTTTACCGTATCGATCTGGCGATCGTTTCAACCGTGTCGATCACATTTCTACAACTTGAAGAGCACGTTGCGTTAAGTCTGATAGTACATTAAGGTATTTACCCTGAACCAGAACAACTTAGTCATTAGCATAACTCTGAGCAATGAAACCGGTTTGCTGTAGTTTTACAAGTAATTCGTCAATAACTCAGAGCCACAGGAGAGGTGACAGAACACCTGGAGGCAACCTTTAGCAATCTTGACCGAAATGGAAAGGGAGCTCAGCTCGAACACAGCAATGCGTGACTGCCGCAAAGATCCAATCCATGTAACAATGGTCAATTCCAAAGTTTGATCAAGCTTCAGTGATGGAAGCGAAAGAAGTACTATCAAAGGCAACCGCAATATCAAGGAAGGTGCCCACAAGAAACTCCTTAATACTAAGCGATCTTTCAATCCTCGTAACAAGTTCATGCAGCGCAGTTTCACATGATCTCCCAACTCTGTAAGCATGTTGAGTGCTATATATATAAATCTGTCAATATATTTGTCAACAATTCTTTCTAGAGTTTTGAGAAAAGTTGAAGAAAGAGTAATAGGGCGAAAAGCCTTGGGACTGGTCTAATCCGTCTTTCCAATTTTCGGGATGAACACAATTCTACTCCTGCTCTAGGACTGTGGAACATATTCAAACGCAAAGCACGCTTGGCAGAGTCGAAGTAAATGTCAGGAACATAATCATGATTGTAACATTGCACCCAGGGAAATGAACAGAAAGCAGTAGTTCGACAATTTCCTTCCTGGAAGAGGTTAACCTGCCATCAGGAAGTCGCAGCACATCGAGTCGGCAGGAATCATTTCTAACCAAGGACCTATTAAGTCTGGCGATCCCAGAGATACTATTAATTTCTTCGCAGAAGCTAATGTTTTTGACCTACCAAAAAGTTATCCCAATCAACCTGAAGGTCAGATCTTTTGGCTTTGTTTTTGAGTCTCCTAGCAGTTTTCCTCAGTTTTTTAAGATTAGAACACCAAAAGGCTTATTCTGAGATTTTTGCTTGGTAATAAGAGGACAAGATTTTTCGAAGGCTGAAGTGACTGCATGCGTCAGGGATGAGGCTAGCAATTCAATATCCTCAGTCGAACATATCTCACCCAACGAAACCAGCCGAGGTTCCATCTCAAGAGAGAATAACTCCCAGTTGGTAAGCTTCTGGTTACGATATGGTTTAAGAGTAGGTCTTCTAAGAGTTAAATTAAACGAGATGCACCTATGGTTGGAGGTGAGAATGTCATTGGTTATCCTCCAATTACAGATCAAATCGATAATCGACATGGAGCACAAACTATTGTCAATCACTTCCCTCCTTACTGAGTTAATAAATTTAGGCTCACAGCCTTTGTTAAGGATTTCAAGCTCAGATGTGCTCAGGTAATTAAGTAGAGATAAACCCCTATCATTAATATTCGTGCTACCCCATAACGTGTGATGAGTATTAGCTTCGCATCCTACTAAAGGTAAAGGATTTGTCCTGCTCCACGAAACAAGGTTGCAGAACTCCTCCGACGGAGGAGGTGAGACCGAATCGTATGGCAGATACACTGATGCTACCACCAGTGATCCAATTGAGTTCGACGATTTTGAGAGAGACGAGAACAGCTACAACATCCGCTAAGCAATATTCATGAATTAGGGTGGCACTAAGATTGTTAGAAATAAACACGCAGGTTCTTACCTTATCATTGGACCCTCTGTAGAGGATTCTGCCACCTACAGGCTCCAAACAAATGTCCGCTGAATTAAGCGGTGCCCATAAGTCTCAACTTAACTGTCAGACAAGTTCAAAACCACCTGTAAAAATTTTTTCTTTTTTCCAAGCGAAGATGAAAAAATACAAGCAAAAATAGTAAACTCATGGGTGTATTACTTGTTGACCGCTAAAAGAAACGCAAGACTCGATGCATTCAAACAAAAAAATAAAAATAAATAAATAATAATTAATAATCTCGCAGTACGAAAAGTAGAAAGAAGCGAGGTTCGGTACGTAATATAAATTGACACTACAACTGCTGATTATACCGAAAAAAAACTCGCAAAATCAAAGCGCACTGAAGACACTGAAGCTCGGCAGACGCTCTTACTCACGAAATCCGTCCGTACAGGTTTGCCTTTTGTGTTTGCTTGATTGTAGCTGAACAAAATCAGCGCACAAATTAAATGCTGACATGGGACTCCCATCATTTCCATCTTGCATAAAATAACACTGTAATCTGTCAATAATTTTTAATATTTTCAACAATTGCGTCGAAAAAGCCAACTACAAAAAACTTCAGACATCATCCACGCATTCTGTTAGCAAGGTACTCTACTGGTAAACTCTCAATTCTTAGTCTCTTAGAGCAACGAGCTTACTAACTACTTTTTCCTATGACCAGTAGCTTTTGTTTATCACTTCCTGTCATATTTGAACAACATAAGACACTAATACGGTCCATTGCTTTTTTGAAGCCCGACGATGCAATGTGTTTGCAACATAAAGAACCATCTGGTGTGGTGCGTTAATATAGAGACCAGTTTCATCGGGATTGTAGATGTCATCGGTTGAGAACCTCTTCTACATCTGGTACCTTACACCTTACCCTCCCGTTTTCTATTAGACGTTCCTCTGTTTTCTGTCCCGTTTTCTTTTAAACGTACCTGTGCAGTTGTTTTTCGTCCTTTAAAAGGCGCGATATTGTTGTTTAAAGCACATTAATTATCAGCTAGTGTTCCTAGGGTGCCTTTTTATTTCATCAAGGATAGCAATTTTATTTTTTAGTGTCAAATCCTATCTTGGCATCTTGGTAAAAGTTATATCAAACTCCATTTATACTTAAAACTCACGTTAACAACTGAATTTACGTTTAAATACTCGATCTTCGGAGTCGAACCAGAACGGAACATAACGATAATGTGAAACCATAATCAAACCGAAAAAGTATTTTATTACGAGATTGCAAGTTCAATGAAATAAAGCATTTACTCGTACCTTACAGTCCAGATCTGGACCCAAGTGATTATTTTCATTTTACAAATTTAGAAAAAAATAATAATAAGGAACAAAGGTTTTCAAATGACAGTGAGGTAATCTCCGTTGTAGGAGAATATTTTGAAGAATAAGAGAAATAAAATGATTTCGATGGTTTGTACAAATAATTGAACCAAATAGAAGAGAAATCGCGAAAATAATCGAAACCGGTAGTAAGCATATAGGTTGGAAGAGGATTTCGCAACTTGAGTGAGACGGATGTTCTCGAAAATGTTGACGCTCACAATGATGAACTAAGCATCGACGATATATTGCAGCAAATCCAAGAACAACCTACAGAAGATAATTTAGCTGGGTCTGAAATATAAGAGGTACACCGGAACACATTAACATAAAAACATTTAGCGGAATTTCTTAAAAAGGGTAATCAATTAAAATAAGATGCACTAGATACGGATCCAGATTCAGAACGAAGTATTTTCCAGAAACATGACCCCTAACGAGGAACTTCGAACGTTGTTAACCTATTTCTCCCTTTTCCTTACTATAACAAATTGATAGCGAGTGATTAATATGAGGTTATTTCCTATTAAAACCCGGTTTCTCAAATGTAGTTTTGATTTGCGGGAATTTAAACTGCCCGCTGATTTCTTGGAACAATACTTGGCGCTAAATTTAATTTCAAAACCTAAATCAAATAATTCCAAAACCTATGTCCAATCAGCTTAGTACAAGTACTATCAAATTATTCAAAAAACGGCTTCTTCAAAAATTTTACCTGAGAAAAAAATTATACCAGACCAATAGTTCGGATATAGAGAGAACCATGGATCCGTGAACGCAAAGAGTTGTATCTGAAATCAGAAACTGACTAGAAGAAAAAAGTATTGTTCAACAGCATTTTTAAATATTGCTCAAGCTTTTGGTATGGCACAAAGGATTGAAACACAAAATTGGAACACGTTTAACAACGATTTTTTGTCTAATGATTAAAGTTTATGTGCTACAGCGAAAATTTCCCATGAAATATAGCAGTACTTAAGTAATTTTTGCAAGAAAACAAAAATTAAAGGTATTTGGCTGTTTGCACCTTGTTAGAAAATTAAAAAATACAATTTTAACGGGAATGATTAGAGAGAGAGGAATTTAGAGACGATTAAACGTTTTTTTTTCTTAGACTGTGTCCGAAACCTTTGATAAAAAATCGTGAATTAAATTTTTGACAGTTGTTTGATAATTATTCCCCTACATTCACAATTTTATATTACGCTGTCCGAAATGTGTAATAAATTTCCCCACCTCATAAGTTTTTTCCCCACGTTTTTATATGTCAATTTTAGTTTTCATAACCTCAAATTTTTTGTGACAACTAATAAATTGCACAGAAAATTAAAAAAAAAAAAATATTAAAAAAATTATTATTGTGTGTACATGCAACCCATGTTAGACTTGCGCACATAAATTATTCGATAGCTGTTAAAAATTATCATAGTAATAGACTCGAATAATTTGGGTGTGTTCGGTATTTTCAAGTAAATGGCAAAATTTTAATTCACGCTTTTTTATCACATGTTCCGGACACATTCTTAGTCGGCACAGTTTTACCTAAAACCATGCCCTCTAATAATTATCCAATAACTAATTTTTATTTGACAGTCACAAATACATTCCATGTCCGTGAATTTTACAAATATTATAAATTTTTAGTTTGTATTAGAATAATTGGCCATATTACGCCAAAAAAAATAGTGATACAGTGGAGTTTGTACAAAAAGGAAACTTTAGGAAGTTTAGAAAGATCCAGAAAATATTGCAAATTAATATTCGTGGAGCAATAGAAACTAAACTTAAAACTCATACGGCAAAGCAAAACACATACGGTAAAGAGTTTTAGAGTGATATGCAACCAGGAGGGTTTTTCATGAAAACCTAAAAAAGAATCAAACTTCAACAATTTTGATGAACATTAATATACCATTGCATCTATTGATAAATGAGTATTCGCACAAGGAACAATAATGGAATAGGAACTTCTTTTAAATTATCTTCGAAAGAATTAATTTCGAGAAAATTATTAAAACAAGGATCAACAAAAGCAAGACGAAAAACAAAAATATTTGTACCAATAAAGCTTGATTTACACTTGACGACTTTCGACGTCTACAAAAAACCTGAGATACAATGATTAAAATTTATTAAAGCGAGAACGAGAAAAATATATCGTCTGCAAAAAAAAATCATACCAAAACGATCCCAGTAAACCAAAAAAAAGCAGATGCAAACGAAAAAAAGATGTCGAACTTCATCTGCTACTATAAACAGACGTCAATTCATGTACTTAAAATGTATAATATACTAAATTTTGTATACACATTGAAAATAATTTAAAATATTATAGTTATTTTAGTTATTATAGTTATTATTAGTTATTATTAGTTATTTTTGACGTTTCTTGCAGATCTGCTTAATCGTTCAATGTAAAGCAAGCTTAAACAATATACAGGAAAATGATTTAGCCGATTTAAAAATATTAACGGAAATTAGTGAATGTGATGCACTGTAATGCACTGTCTAAATTGCTAACTCAAGGAACGGCCACCGTAAACAATGGAGTTACTATATTAGGAAAAGTTTTGGGAAAAGTAGGAGATTAGGGGTTTAGAACAAAAACCATGTTTGAACCATGTTTAGTATGACCTCATGTTTGGGAGATTAAGGACAACCATGTTTGGTATGACCTCATGTATGTCGATTATATGATTTTTTCGAATTTCCTTGGCAAAATAGTAGGAAGCTAACACGATAATGACATAATAGTCGTGTTTCTTGACGTATGATCTGATCCGGATAAGATCATATCTGCTTCCCTTTCATTTGTATAGCCGCGTTTCAGGAAATCACCACAAAAATTGTATTATTTTTTGTTTTTAGGTTATTATATTGATCCTAGTAGCATTTTGGTTCAAAATTTTGATACAACAAAAAATAATACAATTTTTGTGTTGATTTCATGAAACGCGGCTATACAAATGAAAGGGAAGCAAATATGATCTGATCCAGATCAGATCATACGTCAAGAAACACGGCTATTATAAGATGTCATTGGGTCTAAGCTATCCGAAAAATATTTCAATTTTCAATTCAACCAATTTTATCCTAAAAAAATTAATCCTATTTTATTTTTCTGATAAAATTCACGTGAATTGAAAATGAACGTTAGGTTAGGTTTTAGGTAAGGATGGCCGTCCTAAAGGACTAGCATAGACACAAAATTGGTCCGTAGCTGTACCACATTCGAGTTTCCTCCTCTTCACTCGCTAAACCACCCTGAGCTTACCAAGAAGCGTTTAAAGTCCCGGATTTCGATCTTACTAAGATCCGAGAGGTTATTCAAAAGGGAAGTTCCCATAAATTTTAAATTTAATGTTGGCGGCTCACACTGAGAAAGTTTGTGCTTCCTGGTAAAAAGGACCAGCTCCGTTTTCAAAGGGGTTGCGTTCAGTCGGCAGCCGCGTACCCATTCAGAGAGGTAGCCAAGCGCGCACTGCATGCGCTCACTCAGCGTACTCGGATATTTACCGAAGACAGCAATAGCAACGTCATCCGCGTAAGCAATCACCTTGAAGCCTTGCCCTTCCAGGTTTAGTGACAGGTCATTTATGACCAAGTTCCAAAGAAGGGGGGATAGAACCCCACCTTGAGGTGTCCCTCTGCTCACGTATCTGCCGGCAGACGTCCCACCCAGATAAGCTGTCACGATCCTGCCTCTAAGCATTTGATCTATCCAGCCTCTGAGTGACCCGCCTACCCCCAGACACGCAAGGGACCGAGTGATTGCCCCGGTCTGACGTTGCTAAAGGCCCTCTCTATATCCAAGAAGGTAACCATTGAAAATTCCTTATATTCAAGTGATTTCTCAATCAGACCTCTAAGGGAGTGGAGAGCTGTTTCCACCGATCGTCCCTTACAGTATGCGTGTTGAGATCCCGACAGCTCACCCCTCTAATGTAAGCCTCTATTTGTCTTTCCAGTGATTTTAACAGAAAAGAGGATAAGCTTATAGTCTTTGGGATAGCAGTGAGAGCTTTTTCCCGCCTTAGGTATAAATATAACTTTTACTTCAGTCCATTTGCTAGGAATGTGACAGAGTTCTAGGCTGCTTTTGAAGATAACTTCCAGCCAGGGTAGGGTTAAGTCAATAGTTCGCTGGATGTCCTCAGGGATAATGCCATCAGGTGCTGCCGACTTGTATCGCTTAAAACTGTTTATTGCCCATAGGATATTCCGCTTATTTACTATATGACTTACGGAGTCTACACCCCTATTTATCATGGGTCTCTCCGGAGCTAGCACCGAGCACTCCGGGAAATGCCTTTCTAGTAATAGCTCCATAGATTCCTCACTACACGTAGTCCATGAACCGTCAGGCCGTTGTAGATAACTCGGGATTGAAGGACTATAACATAGTACTTTGTGTAGCCTAGCAGGCTCCGAGGTCTCCTGTATGTTGCCACAGTAGTGCCTCCAGGCCCTCGTTTTGGCTGCTCCTAGCTCGTACTTGCAGGTTTTAAGGACTTCCTTATAACAGTCCCAATCTGCAGGAGCATTTGTGTTCCTCGCTTTATTGAACAGTCTCCTGCATTTTATACGAGTACCTTGGAGTTCTCTCGACCACCAGGGTGGCCAAGACTTACCCAAAGGCCTACTGATAGGACATGCATCTAACATGGCTTTGTTAAAAGCATCAGATAGCTTGGTTACTAGAATATCAAGCTCCTGTGTAGATGCAGGTGGGTTTGGAATCGATACCAGTAATGAATTACCCAGAATGGTTCTAATGCAATCCCAATCAGTTTTCTTCCTATTTCTGAAGGATGGTTTTTTATTGGGTTTTGTATCCACTTCGTACTGGAGATAACAATGGTCAGAAAAGGAAAGGTCTTCGGACACTTTCTAGTTCAATACCTTCTCCTAAATAAAATCTGAGACAAGTGTGATGTCTAGCACTTCTTGTCTATTTTTAGTAATAAAGGTTGGCTTGCGCCCGATGATACATATATTTAGGGTAGTACTTAAAATAAAATCAAGGAGTAACTCACCTCACCTGTTGATATTTGTACTTCCCCAGATTGAGTGATGCGCATTAGCATCACTGCCCATGATGATTCCGACTTTTCGTCTTTGAGCCTCTGTTATTGCACTATCCAACTTACATGGTAGTATATTTTCCTCCTCATATGGTAGGTAGGCCGATATAAGCCAGAGATTTTGCGCACCCATCTCGATGCTAGCCATCACTACCAGAACCAAATCAATGGACTCAGATTACATTTTGAGCAGAAGGGCCGCCGAGGCGGCTTTACAGTGCTGGAGGTTGATTTGAAGGATCTTAAGCATTAGATAGTACTTAACTCCACCACTGTTGAGCCAGACTCCTCCTCTAACGGCTATTCGTCCATTTGGAGCCCCTTTTTGCGCTTTGGTGACCGAGCCTAAAGGCCGATGTCTCCACAGCACTAGGTACCGGTTTTTTAAGAATACCGGTCTCGTTTTCCTTATTATCTTTGTTATTCATGATAGGCCCCACGAGTAGCGGAGAAAGGAGGTCCACCTGTGCAGAGATCCGCAATGCACAGGTAAGGCTGCATGATCCGGAGGTCGCCAAGTATACGGATACACCGTTAGAGACTGGGCTAGTTTTTAGACTGGGCCCCCACCCTGATTCCCGGTGGTGACCAAAAATCACGGTTGGGTGTTTTTAATATGTAAATATATATGTGTTTGTCCGGGTATTGCACCGTGGCCCATGTGGCATTGAGTGCTGGAATAATCCACCCAACTTTAATTTAATTTAATAAATACCCGGTGGTCACCACGGGGAGGTAACACGCACACTTTTGGAAGCTTCAAGATACGGAACTGGCAACAAGTACCAACTTGATTCCCCCAAGACAGCTTCGCCCCAGACCACCAAAAAATGAACGTTAAGAGTTTTGCATAATATTTTATAATTCATTTCAAAACTTGCTTATTTTTTTCTAATAAACATCTATAGGACGAATATAAATTAATTTAATAAAAATCAACGTTTCGGATAGCTTTCAAGAAAAATCGTAAAAACCATAAACAAAAATGAAATGTTGAATAAGAATTACATTATACTTGATTAAAAATGAAAAGATAAAAATTAGGGTGTTATTTTTGAACAGTGTTTTAATATATTACATATACTGGCATAAATCTGTTAAAAATGATGAACTCACTTCAGATCAGATTTTATTTAAATTTATACAAATAGGTATTTTGTCGTTTAAGTAATATTTGTCGGGGTAGACAATTTCATGATAGCAGTGTTATTGTTGCCATTTCCGGGGATGGGGATTATAGTTTAAGAAATTTCGTTTTTAAGTTCTATATGAAGGCCATTTCCACCAATATAGAAATACTAGTAAATACCAATCATGTAATATTTTATATGCGCTAAGCATAGAAATATTGTATCCTTGAGAGTTTATATTCTACAATGAGCTCCAATTCTTTCATCATTACGTGTCAAGCTTCTATGTGCATAGAAACACACAAGGTGATAATATTTTATTAATTTTATTAATGGTTCAAGACATTTTCATTTTAATATGGAAAAAAAAATAAAATATAAAAAATTAGAATGGGAAATAGCATTTTACCTTAGAGAGACATTCAATTCTCGTTATTACTATTATTCTGCACAAATTTCAATTCAATTCCATTCTTTCGATTTTTATTTTGTATTCTCGATTTGGCGAAAATTAAATGTACAAAAATGCTGTATAAGTGAAAGAAAAGAGTACCAGTAATATTGTTACAATGACGATTTTTGACATTGTACCAAATATATACGAGTATATGTAGTTAAAGATTTTTGTCTAATCGAAAATATTATAATTGAAAACTTAAAAATACAAAAATAGGAAGAATAAGACGAAATAAAATAAGAAAATTGTCTTACATTTTATTCGCTTTGTTTCATTATATGATTTTTTTTTTCAAGAATTTTTATTTTTTATTGTTGTGCGCTCCGCTCCTTAAAACAATTTTAAAGAAAGAAAATTCCAATTTTACAGTAATTTTTATTTTTTTGCTCTATTTTCCGTAAATAATAAAAAATCAAACGAATAAAATCATTATACGAGTATGTATAGAATACGAAAAAATATAAAATTGAATTTTTTTCGTTTTTATTATTATTCGCTTTAAAATAAAAAGCAGGATCTTAAATGAAAATTGAAAATTTTTCAAGCAAATAAAAAAAACTGTTTTTCGTATTTTATTATTTTTTATACTTGATTACTCTTATCAAAAGCTGATGCAACTGATAGTAAAAACAAAAATCGAATTATAATTTAATTTACTAAAAACTCGAGTAGGTAAAGTATTTGGTATGTTCATATACACATGTCAATTATGTATATTATTTTGTACTCGTACATAAATTAAATTAAAATAATTATCATAAATACATTTGAAACTACTATTTACAAAAATATTGTCACCCCCGCATTTTAATAAATTTCTCACTCGGGTTACACTGTCTACCATATACCATATATGAATGTTGGTGAATCTCAAAATGTAACAAGTCTACGAAAGGTAAATAAAAAAATGTTGTATTTGTTTTAAAACTTAAAAAACGAAAGCATTCATATATCAGCATTTTCGTTATGTGGATTAAATTGAAAAAGTTGAATTTTCACTCCTTATTTTCATGCTTTTAGTTTCGTGTAGAATTATATCATTTCACTTCATTTGTTTATTTATTTTATTTTATTTTTTTAACAAAATATACGAAATGATTTATGTTAGTTGATTCTTTTTATGCTAAAGCGGAAAATAAATTATTGCGGGAAGCAAATTTTCAGAATATTTTTTAAAGAGTATCAAATTACTATTTTATTCTGTAAAGTGTTGTGATTGTAATTTACTAACATAATAGTGTTTTAGATTATGTACAGATTTAAATGTTCTGCGTTTAAAGTAGTATTTTTTATAATAAGCCCTATTGCGATTGTCACGTCGATTTGTATTGCGAATGCCGACTTCGATTGTCATTCGTCGATCGATTTTATCTTTTTTGTCGTTGACATTTTAGCTCACGACGCCATAGTGATTAGAATAAAAATAAAATAAAAAGTTACAAAAAAAAAAATACAGTTCAGTTTTCAATTTGTTTAATTCAAAATTTGTTGTGAATTTATTTTGTTAAATATCATGAAAATAACAAATAAAGTGCAGTTTGAGCGTCATGCAATCAAATGTGAATATTGCACGGGGAATCATCAAAGCTGGGTCAGACATAAAGTCTGATATAAAAAAAATCGATGGAATTCTATTACTGTAGAACTCATCAGTTTAGGACTCCCAACTCGAGATATGGCTGGGACAAAAGTTAGTGTAATATTTTCATAAACTTTTAAATTTTTCTGACAGTCTGCTTTTTAACCTCAATTTTTTAGGTTTGGATAGATCTTAAATTTAATTTAAAGTATAAAAAAAGCTTAACAATACCTGGGGGTCGATTCTCGTTCTATGAAAAAATTGAATGAAAAATATCTTTCCATTTCTCTTTTCACACTTATTTTTCATTTTTGTTGTCACAGATCAAAATTAAGCGATTCTCGTTTTCCTAATGAAAAGACACGTGCTGAATTATGCTGAATAAATTATTTTCATTTTGTACTAGATCGCCGAATACATTTTGAAATTTTATTATTACCTCTATTAAAATATAACCAAACAAATTTTTTGAACCAAATTTAAATTTAAAATATTATTTAATAAATAAAATGAGTTGGTCAATTCGATTCATCATAGAAAGGCGCAATATAAATATCAATAAAAAAAAAAAAAAAAAAAATATATATATATATATATATACATATATATATATATATATATATATATATATATATATATATATATATATATATATACATATATATATATATATATATATATATATATATATATATATATATATAAAAATATATATATTTACATATCGCTCACTGCGTGCAGTTTTCTTGCAAAGACAAAAACAACGTTTTTGAGGAGAATACCTTTTAAATATTTTAATTGAAACTTTCTAGACACATGTTTAATTAGGAATATTTTTTACTGCAGATGATTTATTTATACTGCCAATTTCAGAAATTATGTAAAAATTCTAAATAATTTTGTTTAAACAGGTAAAAGGGTTACGCGTCGTGTACAATTTTATTAAAACAGTATTGTAAGTTCTGGTTATAGTTTTTTTGACTGAGGAAATTTTTATGTTCACATATTGTAAGTCGAATTATAATGTTTAGAAGGAAACTTATTTTTTTGTTTAGTATTGTAACTCTACTTATTGCAGTATTGTAATACAATATTCAGCATAATTTTTTACAGTACATAGTTAACTTTTTGGGTTTATGAACCCATGTTGGTATTTTCAGGAGAAAGGTTTTTAGGTTTTTCAGCTAAATCTTTTTGAATACTTGCTTAATTGAGAATGTTTAGAAAAATTAGTTTAAATAAGTAAATGAATTACTCGTGGTGTACATTTTTATTAAAACAGTATTGTAAGTACTAGTTATAGTTTTTTTGACTGAAGAAATTATAATAAGATCTTATAATCGACATTGTAAGTCGAGTTGTAGTAAATATAAAAAAAATTAATTCTTTTTATACTATTGTAATTCTACATATCGAAGTATTGCAATACAATTTTAAACATAATTTTTTATTGTAGTCAACATTAAATCATAAAACATAACGATAATTAGATTTCGGATTATGAGTGGGGATTGCAATTATTAAAACACACTTTCTGTTTTTTTAATTCAATATTTTAATAATAATTTTATACTATTGATAATGTAAATAATATTATTTTGATAATATAAACACCAAAAAATGTATAGACTGTTAATTATCTGAATCTTCAAACGATGTTAGTAGTGTGGGGTAAATTTTTATAAAATGTTTTGTATAATCTGGGTATATAATTATTTTCGCATAAACACATTAGGTCAATGTACTTGCATTCAGTAATAGATCTCGTATCGTTATACAACAAATCAATTGTGTCGCGATTGACAGGTTTTCTTTTTCCCCCTGGGCGTTTTGAAGTTGATGTGGATTCAGAATAAAAGAGTATTTCTTCAAAATTTTCATCAAACTCGTATTTATATAATAATTTATTTGGTTCATTTTTGGATATGAAAATTTCTCGGATTTTGCTGATCTGAACTGTCTCATTGTTTAAGTTTTTCGTAAAGAAATTTATGTTTGAGAAGTTTTTAAAATTAAAAATATCACTTTGATCGATTACTTTTGAATTCCTGATAAGACTATAATATTGAGCTGGAACATACTCGTAAATCGTCTTATGTTTACGACTTTTCTCAATAGTAGAGTGCATTGAATCACCCTCATTTTGTGTATGTCCCTTTTCCAAAAATTTATGACTTATATCAATTTTGAGTTTCTTAGACGCCCAAGAATAAAATGAAAATAAAATTTTATTTTTATTTTGTCCTGGACAATTATCGGTCCAAAAGATGAATTTGTTAACATTATTCTTGTTTTTCTCTTCCAACATAAATTTATATAAGAAGCTAGATACTTCCGACGACCCTTGACTAGCGATCGTCTCATCCCACAAGTAACAGTGTCCCTGATGACTGGCCAAATTATATATAGTGAACTTATGCAAGTTTAATTTTCTTTTGTAACAAAAAACACTGGTCTCACCAAAGGGGCACTGTAAAACTTTCTGGAAATCGAAACAAGCTGCTACTATATCTGTACGAACTATTGCCGCTGATTTATCAATATTTTTCATTCTTCTTGCTTCATTTTTACTGCGTATGTGCTTTCTTTGTGACACTTTAAATTTTTTTTTGTCAGACGTCGACATATTGGCATAGCTGGTACAATCGTTACACTGGTCCTTTTTCGGTATAAAAAAACCAAAATTAAAATTTCAGTTAAATATATCCCTGTATTGACGCTCGGTAATGCTTTGCGTGCTAATATTGTTTTCTTCTATCCATTTAAGGTAAAATCGGTACATTTGCGCAATGGTCTAGATAAAGTTTCGTTGTTTTTGCTCGTAAATAGTGTGATTATACTGTTGGAAAAGAAGATATGTGTCGAATAACATGCTTTTTTGAGGTTTGTGATAATTCGTTGAGAGGTCGATGATATTTTCCTAACAAATTGAAAATAATTTTATTGAAGATTATCATATATTTTGAAGATTGTCATATCAGCTAAGCATACTTTATCAGAATCAAAGGTAATATTAGATTATAAATAATTTCTTACCGCGATTATCCGTTCAGTCACTCACCGCTTTCAAAAGAGCAGTATCTACTACCTGGTTTGATATTGCAAGCGTGTCTAAAAACATTTTTAAACACACTCTAGTATGTAAATGTTTCTCTTCTGGTGGGTTCAGGTAATATAATCTCGAAGACTTTCGTCGACTTTCCCCGCATGAAATCTTGGTAATTTTTTTATCGATTACCTGAACTGAATTGGCAATATAATTCCATTGGCGCACTTTGCTTCCGAGTTGATAAAAAAAATTTAAAATTTTCTGTCGCACTTTATCTGGTAGTTTTTCATGGCATTTTAACCGACATTTTACGGTGCATCCACCTTTCATTATCTTTGCGGAGACCTCACGCCCCGTCGCATTTTGGTATGACTGTCCGAGATTTGTGTGCACTATTTTTGTTTATTTCTTCCAAAATAAATTTGTACAGACAACTGGACACTTCAGACGCACCTTGGTCAGCAATGGTTTCATCCCATAAATAACAAAACCACTGGCGATTAGCCAAATTATATATGGTAAAATTGTGTATGTTTAATTTTCTTTTATAAAAGAAGATGCTGGTTTCACCAAAATGACACTGTAAAATGTTTTGGAAGTTGAAACAGGCAGTTACTACATTATTACAGCTATATCAAAATTTTTGATTCGTCGAGCTTCATTTTTAAATTCGATGTTTTTCAAATTTCCATTTAATATTTTCTTTTTCTGAAGGGGACATTAAAATGTTAGGGGAGTTATAATTATAATTAAAGATATCCCGGTAATTTCGTTCTGTGACAATCTGGAACCTAATCTGGTTTTCTTCAATCCATTTCACATACAGACGATACATTTTGGATACCAATAGGTGACTGTCTAAGTATCGTTTTGTGGTATGTGCTCGTGCATACTGTGACTCTCCTATAGGACAAACTTGTTTAACATTCATCGATCGCACATATTTACCAATTAAAGAATTGATATTTAATACATTTAGATCAGTTCCATGACAATATTATCTGACCGCGTCTATCAATTCCGCCTACCTAAAGTATCTACTACCTGGTTAGATATAGGAAATAGCAAGTGTAGTTAAGGAAATATATCCAAGTTGATTTTCTTCAACTATCGCCCGAACAAATTATAGTGATTTTTTTATCAACCGTCTTAACTCTGAAGAACATCAGATAATTTGCAAAATTGGAACCTAAAACTAAGGTATGATTACAAAGCACTCCATTAGGTAGACATGATAAGAGCAATGATGAAAACTGAAAGTTCTTCACCGATTACTTTAAAATTTAGACACAACTGCGGCTTGCAGTAACAAAATTAATGAGCAACGTCGTAACAATCTTAACAGAACCTTGCAAAGGTGAAGGTGTTCTCATTCATCGCATTCCTATTATATCCTTCTTTTCCATTTAACCAGATGACCAAAGCAACACTTCGCCAGGTACAACTGGTATACAATACTAAAAATAAATTCTGCCATATTTCAATGCATATGGTAAATAATAAATTGATTTGTACCTCATAAGATTTTTATCTCATTCCCACGAATAGCTATTCTATCTAACAATACTGTATTTTTTATGGCACTGCAATTTCACGTACCTGGGTTATTAAAAAAACGTATAGATTGTATTCCTATGATCATTTACCGGGGCCCTATCTTATTTAAATGTACTTACCTGAATCGTTTCCTTCCAAATTAATCTCTTCAATATCAGTATCGGACATGATATTTTATGTATGTTTTAATTAAATTTGTTTAAATAATTTTCTTATTTTATTTTTTAAGAAACTTTAAATTAAACTATTTTGTGTAAAATCAATAGTTGTATTTCAATACAAGCAATAAAAGTGCAACAAAACTTACGATGCCTACTTACAAATGTTTCCCAACTGAAATATGTTGTAAGTAGTACGATTTCCGACCGACCAAGAAATCATTGCATCTAACCAACAATTTTATGAAATATCAAATTTTCCTGGTGTTATAGGATTGATCGATGGTACTCATATTCAGATTTGTGCACTTAATAGTAGTATCGAGCACGTCTACTACTGCAGGAAAGGTGGCCATTCCAAGAACGTACAAATTGTTTGCGATGAAAATAATTTAATATTTAATTTAAATGCAAAATTTGGAGGAACGGCACATGATGCATATATGTATATGGCGTCGATCTAACTTAAGACAAATTGTGGAATGGAAACATTCGAATGGGGAACGAAATTGTTGGCTATTGGGAGATAGTGGTTACCCCCTACAACCGTGGTATTGTGACCCCTATATTGAACGCTATTACAGATGGTGAAAAAAAATATAATGTCGTTCACTGTATATAATAACACGCAGTTTGGTAGAGGGTTGTATAGGCATATTAAAAAGCAGATTCCGATGCTTGTCGAAAGAAAGAGTACTATACTACACCCCTGAAAAGCCGGAAAAATAATAAATGCCTGTGCAGTTTTGCTTAACATTTTAATATTAGCTCGGGTTCCTTTGCCGGATGAGACAGAGAATGACGATAATGATGTTGAGACTATGACTGTAGAAACAAATACTCAGTCAATTTTAGCCGCAGCGCGTAGGGTACAGTCAAATATAGTAACTGAATATTTCAATTAAATTTGCTGTTTTGAATAAATATGAAAATAATTTTTTTTATTTTATATTTCCTTAAGGTGACCAATATATTTTCAAGGACGTTAATTTTTTGTTTTTGTAATTCAATTTTTTCCCCTCTCGTTTAATTCCTTTCGCCATATAGGTCGAGGATGGTCCCGCGATGTTTGGCATCTGGACATCCTATGTTTGCGAAGCTAAACTTTCCTCATTGCATAAAATTGATGTCCCGGGTATTGATAACTCTGCTAAATAAACAATTTCGATCGACTCTGGGATAGTTTGGGGGATCTATAGATATAATACCAATTATTATAATTTTAATAAAAAAGAAAATTAATGGTATTGATTACTCCTACAACTGGTCCAGCAAATCATCATCTCCATCAACCGTTTGTGGAGTCATAATAGCCAAAATTCGCTCCTCTAATTCCGTTAACGGTTTTGGGATTTTTGTTCAATTAATCCAGTTTTTATTGTTTATGGCTGATAAAATTGTATGGCGTTCTTTTGCGTACAATCTGAAAAAAATTGTAAAATAATAATGAAAAAATTATAAAACTAACTTTTGATCCTTCAACAATTTTCGCCACTTTGCGCCATCGTTATTAGCCCCTCCTAATCCATTCAATTGTCTTCCCAAGTCGTTTCACTTATCATTTCGCGTCCGAGCTCTGTCTACTGATTGTAAAATTACATTGTGATAATAGTAATATGTCATAATATTAATTTATAAATAAGAAAATTAATATACATTTGTATTTTTAATATAGACTCACCTGTCATGTGCCAAATCTATATGCAACTCCAAAAAAATCGACCATAAACGCTTTTTGGGCTTCACTAGGTCTCAAGCCTTTTTGCGGTTTACCATTTTGCTAAAATTTAATAAATTATTAAATCGGAGAAATCTCGATATAACGGAACCGAAAAAAATACTTCACTATAGTGAAATTTCGTTATAATCATTTTTTTTTTAAATTCATCTTTTAATTAACTTCAATATTCAAATAACGATACTATTCCATTTATAAAATCAGTTACTGCTCGAATTTTAATACATAATTTGTCCAGCATTTTTATTTTAAAAATATTGGAATCATCCATGGAATTATACATTTAATATCTTGAAAAACTGTTCAAGTTTACTTTTGTATTTTCCCGACTAAAATAGTGAAAAGGTTTTTTTCATCTTCACAGAAGGAGAATCGAGCCCCTGGCTAGTAATTTGGAAAAGAAGTTAACTATGATGTTACAACATTTATTTTTATAGATCCAGTTTACGTCGCGTTTGACTATAATGAGTATGTAGAAGTTGATACCATATTGACTACCCCAGGGAAATACATAACAAAAAAACAAATGCTGATAAATTAGATAATTATTCTAAACGATTTGCTTTGCGAAGCCAGCAAACTAAAATCCAAGAAAAATTATACAGTACAGTAAATTACAGTTTAGCAGATGTAGGCAATGATTTGGAAGAGATTCTCAAATACACAAAAAAAAAATTATGATTTAGGGAAAGATAAAATTAAATTATTACGGAAATCGGTGGCAATAAAAGAAGAAACTATTCGTCTCTCTAAGGAAGACTTAGAGCACAAGATAAAATATCGGAACGACAAATTGAAACTAAAAGTGGAACTTCTGGAAATACAGAAAATTCAGTTAGAAATTCAAGGCCATACAAATTAAACAATCCAAAAGCTATAGGATCGATAATATGTAATTCAACTAAAATAATTTATATTCAATATTCATTCAATCGTTTGATTTAGTAGGCATTGGGCTATCTTTTACACATGCTGCAGCAGACACTACGATATCTTATTACTTTTCCAATTGGCAAGTACTCAAACAGTTGATATGAATTTGAACCAAAATAATTTATGTTTACCTGCACCGTTTCGAGATGGCCCGTTTGACTTAGTAGCGATAGGGCTAACATTTCAACACTGTGGCATTTTGGAAATAAATCGATAGATTTTATGTAATTTAGGAAATTAAAATCTTATATGAATCGAATTTACATTTTTTTTATTGAATTTGTATCTGTATTTACATACATAAGTATATAGTATTTGTTTGGGACAAACTTTACAGGAATCTTTTATCATTGAAATAATATCTTCCTGATCAAGAAAGTTGTTTATTGTTTTCGTTATTAATAAAATTATTTAAATTGATCAAAAACGCCATTCCATCGTCAAACAAATGAAATTTAAAATCAGCACAAATACCAACACGAAATAATAGTAGCGTTCTGGTACGATTCTACTTGTTTGGTAAAGTTTTGCAGCTCAAAGTTAGTGTGCTGACTGGTTCACCAAAGATACTGTGTTCTAAAAAGGATCTTTACGGACCGGTATAGGTATATAGAATGGCTTTCTGATAAGTCGAGCGGTCAAAACGTGGTCTGCGAACAATTTACTGTTTTTATATTTTTATTAAATCGGTTGTTATTTAAACACTAAATTATACCCAGTTATCTTAAAAAAAGATTGTAAAATCGCCCATTTCCTCCCCAGAAGCTTGCTCTATTGTGTTTAAACCGAATTTGTAAAAAGAAACTTAAAACGATAATTAAACCGTTATTATTTCTTTGTTACCCAATTACACCAAATACAATTATTCTCCCTTAGACTAAAACAAAATAGTCTCGCATTAAACAACAAGATAACTAAACTAATTTAATAATCCAGTATCAGTACTGGTATTGTATAGAAATGAATGGTGCGATAAAAATGTTCTTCAAATAGCTATTAGCACCCTTTTACTGCAACATTTTCTTTTTATCTGTATTTTTTTTTTTTTTTTAAATCCAGTTCTCACCAATTTCTCGTATAATATACAATATTTTGTTGTTGTTTTATAAATTGGTTTGATTTTAATTTCCGACTGTCCACACAGTGTTGATGATGATATCCTTTTTCTTTTTTGGTTTGGTTTTAACTTCATTTGAATTTTGATTATTTAAAAAAAAAATCTTTTGTTTTTTCCCAGCTCCTCTATGCTTAGCCTAACAAATTTAGATTTGTTGGGGGGGAAAGATAGGAAAAATGAATTAGTGTGGTCAGATTTGTATGTTTTGTGTTAAGGATATAGCAAACTTCGTTGGTTTATATAAAAGTATGTACGTACGTGATAGCAAATTGTATGTCGATTTAAAATGTTGGTTTTATGTTTTTAATTGGAACGATTAAAGTTAATTAGTTGTATTTTAGCAAATCAGACCGATCATGGACAGGGATCTGTTTATTTTGAAGGTTTAATACGAGTAAAATGCATATAAGTATGTACGTATACATTTGGAAAAAAAAACATTCATGAAAAATTGAATGGTTATATGAAACAAAAAATGGATGCGATATTTTATATTTTAGTTCTTCCATAAAAATAAATCCATTAACATTAACTACATTTTGATCTATTTCATAAATCAGTATCCTTTCGAATTAAATAAATGTACAACCATAACAGATACGTACATACGATTATTATATGTATATACATGAGAATATAGAGGAAATAACCACTTTAACCATGCAAACAAAATTTATTTATGTTGATCGTTGTGAAATATTTGTGGTCCAAAATATATATACAAAAAAAATATATATTCTCTCTGATATTCGTCCATAGTTATGTTTGGTATATAAAATATGATAGGCGATTTGAAACGATTTATCGATATAATTAACAGACTAGTAATCATATTTTCAATAAAAACTACCAACTTGGAAATATAAATAAATAAAATAAAATTTATTAAGGACTTGCGTACTCAGCATGTTGGTGGTTATCGTTAACATAACATCGAGTCAGACAACAACATATTGCATTTTCCCGTAAATAAACCATATGGAATCCAGAATTCCAGATATATGTATGTACATATTTTAGTGGGTTTGTTTGGTTTAAATCAAGCATTTATTCTAAAATAATTTCTGTCATTCTCTTAGACGTGTACAATACGTATACTCGTACATAATGTGTAATATTCAAAGATGGGCATTTACGCGTCATCCATTATTTCTCGTAGACAACGTCGATAATGTAGACAATACTAGAGTGATTTTATAAATTAATTCTTATAGGATTAAAAAGTTTATAGAATTGTGCTTTCAATGCATTTTAATCTACACTTTAAAAAAAAATTCTTTTTAATCAGCATCTGCAAAGCGTCGCTAAAATTGGTTTTAATAGTAAAAATTTATTAAAGAATAATGATTTAGCAAGCGATACGCGGTTGTGGACTCAAGAGTCGGGATTTGTCACATTCTCTACAATGACGTCGATGCAAGGTTAGAGTAGAAATCGACTAATCTACATTATAGTCAGTTGTTTTATTCTTTCAACAATTAATTTAAAAAATAGTGTTGAATTCCCAGTCGGTACGAAACTAATGTATTCAGTGTTGTCTCAAAGAAGCTGTAACACATGATGGAATTGGGAAAATGCCAACCATCTTATTCTCTAGTGTCTAGTCCTTTGCATATATGGTTAGATAAAAGGAACAACTTGATTGGAGACCGTTATCGTTCCTGACCGATACCCTA
The DNA here is from genome assembly GCA_951394425.1 of Tipula unca. Taxonomy (NCBI): domain Eukaryota; kingdom Metazoa; phylum Arthropoda; class Insecta; order Diptera; family Tipulidae; genus Tipula; species Tipula unca. Next base: position 61,592,008 of record OX596382.1, on the reverse strand, counting down.
TACCCCACATACAACATTTCATACCTGTTGCTATACAGCAGATATTGCGAAGCGCAGCTCAGATATTTCAAAGGTTCATGAACGAGGTAGTTAGAGGACTGGATTTCGTGTTTGGATTGTCGATTTTGAAATTTTGAAATTTGTCAAAGGCTTGTCGATTTTGATATCAATATCAGAAATTCAAAATGCGTTTTTAGTGTTAATGCTCTTAACTTTCTAAGTCACAAAATTACCCCTAAAAGAATATTCCCATCCAAAGAAACAGTTGAAGCTATATCGGTATTTCCAGTGCCTACATCGATTAGACAAATTCAACAATTTATTGGCATGGTTTTGGGTCAACCCTTATATGACACAGTGTTCAGTATTACTACTGATTCCTCGAATACCGCAATCGGAGCCGTCTTGTAGCAACTCAAAAATGGATGTAAGGTGAACCTCTAGCATATTTCTCCAAAAAGTTACAACCATCAGCCACGATATTTTGTAGAAGGTTGGTAGGTCGGGAATTTACCATTTTCGCTTAACCTTGATATGTTCCAAAACAGAAAAAAGTTCATGACAAGCTCGTCATTTGGACATTCAATATATTGCAAAGAAAATATTGTCGCTGACAGTCTGTCACGCACAAGCGATAACGCAACTGCATCTAGCGAAAAAACACGAGATCTCATCTATTTCGGAAAATCAAAAGCCTGACGAAGAACTTCTGAAATTAATTTCTGATTCCACTCGTCTCACAACTAGAAGATTAAAGATGGATTGTTACTTTTGGCCTAACATGAACAAAAACGTTAACATCTAAGCACAGTCCTGTCTTTCATGCCAAAGATCTAAAATTCAAAGACACACGAAAAGCTTTTTGGTTGTTTTGAACACATTCATTTGAACATCGTTGGATTATTTGTACCACTATATATGCATACATTTTAAACGCCGTAGGTCGTTTCCCTAGATGGCCTTATGAAGGATATTACCACCGCAACTGTTGCAGATATTTGGTAGGCAAACATCGGACAATGTGGTAGGCAAACATCGAATTTGGAAAGCTTCTCATCACCCGCAATCTAATAGAGTGGAACGTTTTCATCGCCAACTAAAACCATCTAATCTAAATGCGAGAGGCGATACGATAAATTGAAGTTCACAGATGTCAATAGTTCCTCTTTCCATAAGAGCTACACCAAAAGATTATATTAAATGTTCCCCGGCAGAACTAGATTATGAACAACCACTAAAATGACCATGTGAATTTTTTATGGAAGTGCCGATCAACAGGTAACAGAATCCGATCAGGTTATTAAATATCTACGAAATACTATGCACAATCTAGATCCAGCTGCCACCACATGCTCTGAAAAACACAATATTCCTTCAAAAAACATCGGATAAATGTGAGTTCGTTTTTATCCGGGTTGATAAAATTCCTATTAGGCTGACATCGCCTTACGAAGGCCCACATAAGGTAATTCGGCGATTCAGAAAACATTTTGTGGTGGCCATCAATGGAAAAAACACATCCATATCTATCAATCGAATTACATAAATCAGCTTTTGGAGTCTCGATCAATAATATCGCAAAACCAAAATGTGTTGCAATATTCAGTTTAGAAAAGCATTATTAATTTTTTTCCCGTCACATTTACTTGAAGGGGATGGGGTCCATCTCCACAATGTTGCATCCCCTCACCGCGAAGAATTATTTACGATAAGCAATGAAATCAATTACAGATGTACATAATAATCCGGTTTGTAAAAATTCATCCGTCTTCAAAAAAATTCGTATTTTTAAAGAAACATTATAAATCAATTCAGTTAACAATTGCATAGCAAAAACCCGCTAAGACTTACAATCCCACCCATTTTTGAGGTATCTAAAAATATTCGGCACTAGTGAGAAAAATGCCGAGGAATGGCTTTAATTAAATCTATTGTTTGGTTGTATTTCAACACCCAAAGTGGATTCCCAATTTAACTTCAATAATTCTTTCATTTCTTCGTATACGACTTAACTGAATTACCCTTTTACAAAAAACAGCTGCAAACTAGCGCATATTTTCCAAATCGTAAAAATATCTTAGTTGTTCACATTGTCTTAATTGTTGACGTTGACAAAAAACCTTGCCAAGTAATCTACGTACGTTTTACGTGTTGACAACCGCGTATATTACACGGTGTAATCTACCTCGCCCATCTCTGGCAATATTCTTTTTGATTCTGGTTTATTAACAAAACAACTTTAATTTTCAATACGCATATATAATATATGGTACAATATTGTAAAAACAAACTATATACCAAAAGTACAAAAATTTAATTTATCCCAAATTAATGCATACAAAAATATTGTCTACGTTCGCTGAATTTTTTTAGTTGTAGTATAGTAGTAGTAGTTTCATTTTGACTATCATGCAAATTGTATGTTTTCAATTGTAACCAAATTGAAAAATTGTTCGTTTAAATTATATTATTTCCTATTTTCTACCATTTTTTTTGTATGTTTTTTAATATTAGAACCTAGAACTTTATGCGATGGTATCTGCATCCAGTTTTTTTTAAACAACGAGGAGAAATTCTCAATTAAAAATTGTGTTTTTTGTGACGAATTCAGCATTGGTGTTTGTTTGCATAGTGTAAAAAAAAATTGGAAAACCATAAAAAAACTCCTGTATATGGTGGTTATATCGAGAGAAATTTGTAGTAGAAAAATTATTACCGGAATAGAATGACAATAGAACGGATATTTATTTTTTTTTTGCTAAAGTGAGGGATATTAAATTAGTCGAGCCGGGGTTGTATACCCAGGAATTAGTTTACACTCTACAGGGAATATGTAACAATATATTTCTATATTTTTAAGTAATAATAATTAGGCCCTAACAAAATTTTCTCATTCACCGCATTAGAGGAAATCGTAATTGAATTGCTTGAAATGCAACGAGCATTTAATCCTCCGAGTCGGGAACATGGAAGTGGCTTTGTTGAACTTCAAAATACAGCAGATAATCAAAGTTCATCTCTACTCAAGAATTCGAATAAACCAGTCATGCGGACATACAATTCAAAAAAATGAAAATGTCGAATCTGTTAATCTGTTTGTCAAATTGAACTGGATTACAAAACCGGAGGACCTGTCCTAGAAGAGAATCCCCGAACCATTCTAAAAAATTCAAATAAATCAAAATCTTTACATGTGATGTATAAAGAGGTTGCATCAACAGCTAATAATTGTGAAAAACACTTAAAAGATGTATTGTATTATGTAAAAAAAACTTATTATTTAAAAAAAGAAAAATTTGAATTTTTAAAAATATTAAAAAGCAGAAGCTGTTCTTATAAGAAGAAGAACTAAAACATAAACAAAAAGCGAGAAATGAGACATTAAGACTAAAGCTAAAATTTTAGAAATTCAACAATTGGAAGGTAAAACTTGCCAAAGCTGGAACTTGGAAATGCCGGAAACTTGTTTGAGGCGGAAAATTTATTCCCAATATTAATTTTTACACTGAAATAAACTTGGTCTCGCCGGAAACTTGTAGAACCTGGAACGCGGAGCGATTTTTCGAATCGAGCAACATGAAATAGTATAAATACAACCTGAGAAACCCGGAATAAAATTTCCAGTACCTTAAGATGTGTACATAGCACCAAAAGTTTCACTATTTTACAATTTTACATTTAAAGATTTAGTGCTTGCAATGACATCTCTAATAAAGTATTTGAACCATTTAAATTTTCATAAGGGAACACTAAAAAAGTGAACTGACTACGAAAACACTAAAAGCAAAACAAACCATATGAAATGATTTTTAGTTGATTATTCTCCACAAGGAAATAAAGGTTCGGGGAAGCACAAATTATACGGTTTAGTTATCCAGTATTTATAATTTATGACAGTGGTGATTTGATTTTTAGCAAACATAATTAGAAACTTAAAATATGTAATGATTGAATGTAATGATTTAAATTGCTTTACATGAAGTGAAACCCGTTTTTAATTGTGTTTTTATTGACAATTGCAGTTTCGAAATGAAAACAGTCACCGTAAATAATTTATCGCTCGAGCAAAAATATAAAGCAATCCAAATGAAAGAAGCCGGTTCGACCGTTGCAGATATTGCTGCTCATTTCAAATGTGGCAAATCACAAATTTATCATGCAATCCAAAACAAAACGAACCTTCAACAACGTTATTTAAAATCACGTGAATCAGAAAAATTATTTAAAAAAAAACAGGTGATAAAATATGATAAAATTGGGGAACATGTGTATGAATGGTTCTGTGCCGCAAGAAACAAAAATTTCCCAATTTCGGGGCCTATTTTAAAGAAAAAGGCAATACAAATCGCACAAAAATCTATTCCACCATTAACCGAATTCAAGGCGTCCACAGGATGGCTGGACAGTTTTAAACATCGGTACAACATTACTTTTCAACAAATTTCAGGTGAAGCTAAGGACGTTGATCCTGAAAGCGTTAGTTCGTGGCACACTAAACTGAAACACATAATAAATGATTACGATGTGTCAAATATTGCAAATATGGATGAAACAGCTTTATTTTATCGAGCGCTTCCAGACAAAACCTTATCACTTAAAGGGGAGAAATGCTTTGGAGGCAAAAAAGCCAAGGACAGGCTTACTATCGCTTTGGTTGTTTTTATGGATAGGACAATTAAAAAACCAATCATTATAGGAAATGCCACCAAACCAAGAGCATTAAAAAACATCGACTTAAAAACATTTCCGATAAAATATTATGCTAATAGGAAAGCATGGATGACATCCAGCATTTTTGAAGAAATTTTACGTGATCTAAATAATGAAATGATTAAAGCTGATAGGCAGATTCTCTTATTTTTAGACAATGCTACATGTCATCCAAGGAATGATTATTCTAACGTAAAGCTAATATTCTTTCCACCAAACACTACTGCAACTTTGCAACCTCTTGATGCAGGGATTATCGCCAACTTTAAGTTTCATTATCGGAAGCTTTTGCTTCAAAAACTACTGGCTATTATGGATACCACAACAAAGGCGTCTGAATTATCTAAACGATTAAATATACTGGATGCGATATATTTTATCAAAGATTCGGTAGGGAAAATCAAGTCGGATACCATAACGAAATGTTTTCGAAAGTGCGGCTTTTCATGGTCAAGCGCTATCCATATTTCAGACACAAATGATGAAGACACAACTCATACAACGGAGCTGCAAAATAAGATAGGGTCGATTTATGGGGATCATTTAAATAGTGCGCTGGACTATTTAGCTATCGACCAAGAAGCACTATCTGAAAATGATTAAATTTTAACCGAAATATTGTCAAATGTTGCTTCAACACCAAACCAACCTGAGGCATGTAGCAGTGATAGCGACTCAGATTCAATCAATGAGATAACCACTAATATACCAACTAGATGTGTTATTATACAGCACCTCGAAGAGGTTCAACGATACGTACTGAATGAAAATGACCCAAAATTATTAAACTTAGCGTTAGAGGCCAAATTGCTAGTCATTTCAAAACCCACAATTTCAAAGCTTAAACAATCTACGTTAAATGACTTTTTTAATAAAAATTAATCTTCATAAGTTTATTCAATTTTTTTTTAATTTATCGTTAATTATTTTTAATTTATGTTGAAGAAATACATATTTATTTAATTTTGTGATTGAACTTATATGAATTAAATGAATAAATGTAAATTATGAGCATACATATCATGTACAATTATAACTATTTTAAATAAAATAATTTTTTGCTAAACGAGAGTTTCTAATCAATTTCTATACGTTAACATTTCATTTATTTAAGACTTTCAAGTAAAATTAACGATGAACTTATAAATGTGCCTGTATAGCGCAAACGTTTTAACACTGGAACTTGTTAAAGCTGGAAACTTCTCAGAGCTGGAAATTTCGCTTAGTCCCATACGATTCCAGCTTTGACAAGTTTCACTGTACAACAAATGGCCTTCCATTAAATTATGCCAAACGAAATCTTTGTGATTAATTAAATGTATTAAAAATAAATTTTTTTATTTAATGAATTATAAATTAAATTTATTTTATGTATTTTATAAACCAGTTTTTTGTATATTAGCAAAATAAAAATGAATTATGAGAATCAATTTATTATGCGATTTCGAATTGCAATTACTTCATTTGCTAACGAACCAGTTGGTTCTTCAAATTCATTATTTACATTTTCATTCAACATCTCATCATTTAGTGCTAGTTCTTCATCAAATGAGAATTTATGTCGAATACATATATTGTGGAGGGCTGCACAAACATTGGTAATTTGTGTTGCCTTCTCCGGGGTATAATGCAATTTTGCCGGGCATTTAAAAAACATCTAAATCGTCCTTTCAGAACTCCGATTGTTATTGCCATTATGTTGCGTCCTTTTGCATGCCGTATGTTATATCGACTCTGAGCCGTATTTGCAGCTGTTGCTCGGCTGTTATTAAGTACGGTTGAAGAGGATATCCCGCATCGCCTGTTGTAATAAATGTACAAGTATATATATATATATATATATATATATATATATATATATATAAATTAAGATTAAGAATGAGCATTTCAATTTCTATAAATTACCAAGTAATCGAGAGTTATCTCCGGCTTCGTACATTCTATGAATAATGCCTCTTAAACTTGAAGACCCAGCGTGTTTACTGTTGATAAAACGTATTTCCATTTCATGGTTGCAAACCTGTTGAACAAAGTAAATGACATCTTAAAGCTATTTAAATAAAGTTGGAATGCTTAATTGTTATACTTACTATCATAGCATTTAGGCTATGAAATCCGTTTCGGTTAAAATATACATAAATGCTGCAAGTCTTTAATTGGTTTTATAATGCCATCTACACATCATATTATGCCTGGTATCCCACTTCTACCATAAAAATATATTTTGGCCTTCCTTTATTCTAATTCTGAATAGTGAAATATAATCCATTTTCCACAAATGTGGCCCTCACAAATATCAAGCATTTCTTTTAAAACTTTAAAAATGGTTGGTTGAGCCAAACCAATAGCTGTTTGGTTTACACGTTATGCATCATTGAATTGAAAAAATACAATTCAATTGTATTTCACTGAAAAAACGAGAAAAGTCTTATCAGAACTTCATTCGGACTCGAAAATATTTGAATAAAAAAACACGACTTAAATAAAACATATATGTTTTTTGACATAAAACATATAAGTATGTTTGTTCCTACTGTTATGGATGTTTGATTTTATATTTTTCCTAGTAAATTGTGGTATGTTTTTTTAGTAAATTATGGTAGGTAGCTCAATTTTTATATAGTACTGCAAATTTTTTGTTGCTCTCACTGTTCGAGGATTTTATATTTTTATCTCACGTTTTCCTTACTCTACAGTAAGTTTTTCGTAATGGAAATCAGGCTTAACTGAACAAACAACTAGTATTTTTGAATTATGTATTCATTTTCGACGTTATCATGGACCCCTTTTCAATTTTTATTTATTTAATTTTTAGTTTCATTTTCTGTTACCATGATAACTTGAACGTTTCTTGTTTTGAGAATTTTTTTCTCGATATTTTCCAATCAGTCGTTTTCATTTTATTCAATGTACTAGGATACACTTTAATTTTACCACTCCATGTGTTGATTGTTATCACAGTTGGTAATTGGTATTTTTTAAGCAGGCGCTATGCTTTTCATCCTCCTGATTGTAAAGAAATAGCGTTAAAAAATATTAACAGTTGATTGTCTTTCTGTTTTGAAAACGAATAAATAAATATTTCATATTGTTAAAAATGTAAAATTATTTGGAACAAGAATTATTTTTATTTTATCACAAATTTCGTATAAAAAAGAAACATTCTTTACAAATATCCGCCATATTTTGCCGAGCACTCCTGTACTTTCTGTGTAACTACAGTATGATAGTTTTATAAACTAAAAAATATACAATTTGGAATTTAAAAAATAAATCAAATGGCTATACGGTGAAATAAATTCATAGTACTAAAATGACGACAATCGATAGCAAAAGTATGCAATTTTTAGACAGGCGTTCAACTAAAGAATGATCCAATAGGAGGTACTTTTTCCAATTGGGATTCATGCGTGATAACTATCATGTTCATATGACATTTGTGTTCAGTATTCATTTGACATTCCACTTACGCGAGAACAACGTTTACAAATTGAGGAAATTTATATCAAAAATCAGTGTTCAGTGAAAAATTATTTTCGTGCTCTTCGACCATTTTATGGTGTTCATAATCCTTCAACTGAACGTACTATTCGCGAAACAAACAATAAATTTCAACCACTTTTTCAGTATTGGATAGCGTACAAGTCAACCGGGTAGGATAATAAATTTTGAGCGTACTACAACTTCTGTCAAAACATATTTTTTTTTTTTATTTCTCTCATTTTTTTTTTGTTTATTGCCATAGTCGTACATAAAATTATTTAATTTTTCATAGGGTTAAAAAAAATTGGATTTTTAGAAATTTATGAATATGTATAATGTACATAATTATGTACCACAATACAAAATTGATAAATATTTCTTACAATATATGTACTTGTAGAAAATAATTCCACCCATTTTATTTTAGATAATATAATTTAATTTTAATATTTTTTTAAAGGGATGATTAATCTTATATCCCGTTTACACGAGAAGAAAAAAAGTTTTAAAATAAAAATTTTCACGCATTTTAACAACAGAAAAAAAAAACACAAAAAAAAATAGTTTCGCCGGCTATGAACGTTTTTATATAAACATCAAAAAAGCAAAATGGCCGCGTAATTTTGTTCTATTTTTGGTATACAAACAGTTTAGTTTTAATTTTTTTGATAGAAAACTAAAACTGATTTAAACTAAAATGGGTGGCCATAATAAGGATTAAATACACTTTAAAACTGCACAATTATTTTTAATTTTCATTCGTGTGAATTAAATTGCGATCGAAAAATTTTGAAAAAATATGCACTTAACACTTACCTAAAAAAGTTAATTAAACACTTTTTATAATTGTTTTTTTTTGTATTAATTTGCTTCGTATTGGAGTAATTTGTCACACAACACTTAATTAATTTAGCCATCTTATATTTTTCACTTATAATTTTTAATTTTATTTCGATGTTAAAACACACAAACACAAAACATGAAATAAACAAAAAAACAAAATTTTTTTTGACAGAAGTTGTAGTACGATTTTCTTATTCTCTTTTCATACATTTTAAGTTTTACACTCTCTCTATATATCTTTATGCTCGAAGGTACAATTCGATCTAATGTGAATATTGCTGAAGCTGAAAGTGTGAAAACCGCAATCAATCAATTGACATCGTGTAAACGTCAATGGGCCAAACTACAGAGCAATAATTAATTAATTTTTATTTTCAAAAGTTACACCAATATCTTGGGTGTAGTGTAGCCGACTTGTGGTTTCAACAGGATGGTCCAACATGCCACGCAACAGGCCAAACCATCGATCTATTGAAAGAAAATTTTAAAGAGAACATCATATCAAGAAAGGGGCCCGTGAATTGGACTCCAAGGTCTGGTGATCTGACGCCATTAGATTACGTTTGTTAGGAGTGTCTGAAATCACTTGTTTATATCGATAAATGCTCGAAAATTGGACCCATAGAATGGATCGTCCAAGAGCCAGTCGCGGATAACATTTAAAAGAAATTATTTTCAAACATAACATTAAATGTCATAAACCGAACAAACGTGACAAATACAATTTTTTATTATTAAATTGATTTTAATGCGTTTTATTTAAAAAAAAAACTTCCAGAAGCTCTTATTAGATCACCCGTTGCATGCTATAATGAACACGAAATCAATCGAACGCATAGTAGGTCATGAGTTACCTTGAAATTAAAAATTATTTATAAATTCAAGTTTCTCTTTTATTATCTACGATATAAAAAACAAATATTTAAAATCTCCGAGATACCGGGTACAAAAATAAATCAGCATACTTTGATTAACAAAAAACAAATTAAATTTATAGAAAAGAGAAAAAGTAACTCTTAATTGAATATATGTATGTGAATGATGTCCGTCGGGAAGGTTTACTTCTTTATTTTTGTATAACTTTATGAAAAATGAAAACAAATTGGTCTAACGCTGATCAATGGTTTATTGGTTGTTGAGAATTATGTATGGAAGACGATGTCAGCTAAATGTCCGCCTTTGGTAGCCACTCAATGTTCAATTTTCGGACCATTTAAAATTGGTCCAATTTAGAGGTAGCCCAGCCCGATTACTAAATTTAAAAAAAAAAACGTTTCTCGTTAATAAAACGCTAGCTAGATGTATTTGAACAAACTAAAAATTTTAATGTATTTAATTTAAATAATAAACTGTATAACAAAAATGCTTTATGTAAAACTTGCACTAAGTTTTAAAGCAGGCTGGTTAAAATAGGAAGTAGCTTTTGTTTTATAGAAATGTCCTTTACTTTAACTTTTGTTCGGATTTTTTCAAATCAAATAACATTTCGTATAACATTTGTGCTGAAAAATTAAAATTGAGCGGATTACTCCAGCACTCAATGACATTAACGGGCCCACGGTGGAATACCCGGACAAACACATATACTTACACATTAAAAACACCCAACCGTCATTTTTGATCACCACCGGGAGTCAACCCCGAGACCCTCGAATAACAAAGCAAGCACGCTACTTACTGTGCTAACGAGGTCGGTCAATAATGATTAGCTGGTTCCAGTCAGATGATAATCGTTCATAAGGGAAGGCAGGTTGTTCTGGCGTAAAAGATAAAAGTTAATTTTCCTTCCAATTCTCTACTAATTCTGGTATATTCTGTTTCGGGCTCAATTGATTCAGCAAAAATGTCAGTCCATCAAGCGTGCTTTTCCGTTGTTGGTGTTTATTTACTATGATGGTTGCCATGAACATAACGAAAGTAATTACAGTTCTGTCAATCAAAATATTATTTTTATTGTTTTTTGATTAAATGAATGAAACATCAACAATAAACCATTACAAAAATAGTTAAAACTTATTTTTACTTAATTTTAATGTTATAACTGACTGGAAACATTTAAAAATCGATTTTGGAGCAAATTATATATACACGAATTTATTATTTTAATTCTCACCTCACAATAACTCTTATTTAATAATAAATGTACATAATTTTCACTAAAATGTGGTGCACATTAGAAAATAATATATTCGTTATAATTTATACGTATAAATCAACTTCGTACATACACAAAAAATATTTGGTTGGTGCTCTTTTCTATATAAAAAGGTCAATAAAGAATGATAGCATTTATAATAATTATGTACTAGTAATTAATAGAAAAATAAAAGACAGTAAAGGATTGCGAGGCATCCAACAATAATTTGAGAGCCACTGGCAAACAAATCGTGTGCCTTAGAAACAAATGCTTCTCATATAACTATCATAGTAGAAAAATCTTTAGAACCAGGTACATCTGGTGCACCAAGCTCGACTATTACCAAAATAACAGAATCTAATAATAATTCTAATATAGTTGCTGTTGTAAAAGTGACACATCCACTAAAATGTATAAAGCAGACTGGCCTTAATCAACTTATGCGCCCTGTATCAATTGCTCGTCAAAAACGTCTAAATGGTGCTACAAATGATAATTAAAGACATGCAGCCTTCCATAGTGGGTTTTGAGAACTCTTGGCTGTACTTGCTCCCGCTTATAAATTACTCTGTCGAAACACGCTAAGAAGACAGCTCCTATCTGCACTAAATGACAGTTCAAAACAGTTAAAATATTCCTCAACATATCACAATTACGACCGATACTGCTCATTTCATCGATTGCCATATATGGTTCGATTGCTGGGCTCTTTTACATTTTCGGAACGGCACACAGCCGAAAATATTAAAACTAAAATAGGCAACGTGCTGCAAGTATGGAAAGTACAAAATAAAGTAAATGCAATTGTAACAGACAATGGTGCAAATATTGTTGCAGCATGCAAACTGAGCAATATGCACCATTTACCATGTTTTGTATATACATTAAATTTTCGTTGTGCATAACAGAAGCCTAATTGCGACTACCAAATTAAGAAATTTTCAAATTGCTGCCACAAATGAACAAACCGATCCTTAAATTAAAAAATGACATTGTAACCATGTGGAATTCGACACTCTACACGTTTCAACGAATGGAGCACCTAAAAGAATGCATAAATGCTTCATTGGGCGTCATTTATATCAAAATTGTTAGACTAACTTCAGGAGAATGGATTGTTTTACGGGTGTGTTCGTTACTGTGTTCGAACCATTTGAGCTCGTTACTGTTTTAAAAATTAATTCCACAATTCGTAGTGCTTATGGTATAAATTAAGTCAAAAAACGTGTCGAAAAAATTGAGTACAATTTAATTGTTACAATTTAAAACGTCCGACCATCTGGACCCGAGTTTTAAAAAACGTGCGTTTTCCAATAAAGTAGCTTATAATAAAGCCAAAGACGTAAGAACTACAAACGTAACCGATTTATTTCGTATGCTAGATCTGGAAAGAAGTAGGAAGGGTTCACAAATTATTGATACGGCGACAGGCAAAACCGAAAGATTTAATTTGAGATGATTTTGACAGCCTAAATCAAACGGTTTTGGCCACGCCCCAATCTTCAGCTAGGATCGAATCGCGTACATACAGTGAAGAACCTACCATCAATAGGAAGAGATCCACTAAAATGGTCGCAATCGAGAGAGCTAATTTACCCAAAACTAGCCAAATTAGCAAAAAACCAGGATTAGGTAAGTAATCGAACAGGCAATAATTTGTAGGGATTACATTATAACGAGTAGTTGTCCAATAAGTAACGAGTATTCATAGAGACTTCAAAGTTCCGTAACTGCACATCTGTAGTGCCCATATTAATAATTTTAAATAAACACCAATCACAACTTACGACAATTCCAATAGTAAACATCATGATAGAAGTTTCAACAATACAATTGTGTACATATTCGAAATTCGCATGGCTCACGCGTGAGAATAGCCTCATGAAATGACCCAAAATCGATGTTCACCTTACAATATTCATCTCTTAATCGTAACCAACCTTTATATTTTTGATTTAAAAAAAATTACAGTTGGACGGATTATTCCAGCACTCAATGCCACTAATGCGCCCACGGTGCAATACCCGGACACATATCGTGATTTTTGGTGACCACCGGGAATCGAACCCGAAACTCTCGAATAACAAAGCATCTACGCTGCTTACTGTGCTAACAAGGGCGGCTTCACCTTTGACTATAATCTAATAACGTATTAAATAAATTGTTTGCTTTTTGGTTGGTCGATACTCGGTACCTTCTAGTTAAAAATATGTTTTAATTAAAAAAAAAAAAATCTTTACTTATTGTTTATAATTTAAATAAAAATTGAAACATTCTTCAACTGTCTCTTACCTCTTTCTTGTTATAGACGCAATTGGATAGTCCTGGAATGTAAAAGTTCTTTTTATTTAATAAATTATGTGAACAAACAAATTTCCAGGTATACTATACCGTTTATTGTTTCTATGCACATACTTAAGCAAGTTCGGATCAGCTCAAGTATAAAATAAAATAAAAAACTCTGTCTTTTCCACAATATGTATTTTGTGGGTAGCTACGTATTATAATGTTTGCAACCCACTTAATTAAAATGTTAACCTAAACAATCATCTACTAATTAAAAACACAACAAATTTCTTTATCGCCCAAAAATTTAGAAAATAAACCAAAAATCTTTTAAAAGATCTAATTCCATTTTACATATATAAATTTTGTAACAACAAAAAAAAATTGCCTGGAGTATCGGTATCACTTGAATGTTTTTGTTGTAAAAATGTAACATAAATCATTATTATCATCAAAACATATTCAGGTTGTATGATAATGTATCTAATTTATATGTACATACACTTTTCTTGTGCTTGTATATCTCATCTCACTATATACATATATATAGACATAATAGATAGATAGATACATATTACTACATTTTAATGTACAATGTACGTACATACAGTATATGTACGATGTAGCTATATTGTGTGTATGTCCCTAAAACAATAGAAAAATGTTGTCTAGAAATTTTATATATTAAAATTTATTGTTAAATAAAAAAAAAAGAAAAAAGAAAATGATAACAAAAAAAAAAAGTTGTATTATGATGTTTTATCATCTGTATCATTTTCTAGCTGTGTCTATAGTTTTATACAAAAAAATGTTATTATATTACATTAAATGTGACTAGTGTATGTAAGAGATATTAGAGTATCAATTAGTAAATTAAAATTATGTTTCTAATTCAAGAAACGGGTAATAATATTTTGATGTTCATTTAGTCGAAAGTACAGAGTGTTACATTTAAAACGATACACTCTGAATAAATTCGAAAATATGTATATAAATTTGCAACAAAAGCCCAGATATCTTAACTTGACATTTGAAAGGTATTTCAATTCTTCGTTATAATGATTTGAATTGCCTTTCAAATGATATATCACACGACCCCTATTGTCATTTGAAAAATATATCAGCCCCCACCTCTGGAGCCGAAGGGGGCAAATCAACGCCTATGATTTTAATGTCAAAAATGTCCTGCTCCAAAATTATGTTGGTTGTTTTTTCTCTAGCAATTATCAATTGGATGTGCACGTCAATGAATGAGTACATATGTACATATGTATTCCAGCGAAAATTGCATGTCTGAGTCACACAATGGCCGAAAATATGACAGTGAAATTCATAGTAAACAAAATTACACTGATAAATTTGCAATATTTCCAATTGGAATTTTATTTATACGAAAATTTTAATTTGAATTGTTGTATGCTGCCGATTCTAGAAATGATTACATACTCGGGTACATAATACATATTCGGATAAGTTAGAGGAACTGCCACCTTTGCGTCCGTAGTAATTAAATTAGATTAGAATTTTGAAGTTTCGTGATTTTAAACCAATTTCAATCAATTTTACTACCTACCTTAGAGATGTCCACGGCTACTCATATACATATATTTCCGGATAGTTTAGATCACCTAGGATTTTTGCAGAATCAGATTAAATTCTGATGAACTTTTCTATTTGTCTATGGAATTTAAAAGTTGGTTTATCTGTTCAAATAATTTAGGCTATTTTGAATCTGTTCGATCAAGAAAACTAAATTCTGATGAACTTTACTATTTATTTTATACCATTTAGAAGTTACGTAAACAATTTCATTTTAAACGATTTTTAATAATTTGTACCGCCGATCCTAGAGATGTCCACGGATACTGGCCTGCATTTTCAAATAGTTTACTATTTATACAGATCATACAGATTCAAAATAGCCTAAACTATTTTAAAACATAGACCAGTATCTGGAGATCTCTAGGATCGGCGGTACTTTTAAAAATCAAGCAAAATCAAGAATTTTTAAATTTCATAAATAAATAGAAAAGTTCATCCGAATTTAATCTGCTGGACCAGAAAAATCTTAGGTGGTCTAATCTATCCGAAAATATACATGAGTAGACGTGGACAAAATTGGTTTAAAATCACCAAAACTTCAAAATTCTGTGAAAATCTAACCGCTTAATCTAATTTTATTTCTATGAACGCAAATATGGCAGTTGCTCTAAGCTATCCGAATATGTACTCGAGAGTATGTAATTATTTTTAGAATCGGCAGCATACAATTTACAAAACACATTAAATTCAAATTTTCGTATAAATAAAATTCGAATTGGAAATATTGCAAATTTAACAGTGTAATATTTTTTACTATGAATTTCACTGTCATCCGAAAATACCGAGTAGTGCGCAGCTTTCTGTACATATATACTTATAAAACTTTCTGGTCTACAAAAAAAAAGCAGAGATGTTCAAATCTACTTTTTAGCTTATTCGTTGCAGTATACGAAACAAATCATTCGTTTAGTTTTAATTTTCTGTTCCATCATGCGTAATTCAGTTGTAAAAGTTGCTGCTTCTGGAGCACTTGTTTTGCTGAAATAAAAGTAGACAATCATCTTCGGAAAAAAAATTGGGTTAGGGGTGAATTAGAGTTGGATAACACGCTGGAACTGTTGGCAACTTGCGGAAAGGATTGCGGCTACCAAGTAGACCACCGATTAGAAATAGTAAATAGTGAGTCTTTAAAAATAATGAAAAATATTTTCCTTTGTGTGTTTTGAATCGTGAACGGTGGGTAAACAGAATAGATAGATAGTGGTATATTTTGAAAATCCTCCGAGAAAAATTAAATTACTGTTTAAATTACTGTGAGTTTTTTCATTCTCTCAGGGGTATACTATTTTGAATCGTTTGACTTGAGAGACTTTTGAAATGTATTTTTACAATCTGTCATAGCTAAATGCCTGATAATTTTTTAAGCACAGCTGAAGTTCATTGATTACATAGACTTCAAATATCAAAAATGGATCATTCGGTTTGCCTTGCGAAAATTGAGCATACACTAATTTAATGTAGCGTGCTCTTGCATCTCAATACCGTTGCTAATTGGCGTTCTGATGTAAATGATGGTAATATTTTAAAACCTGGTTGGACATATTTTGAATTTAAAGGATGATTCAATAGGATTGTGGTTTTTGTGCTTTCAAATTTTATGAATTATTTTCTTTACAGCTGTAATCTATAAAATATGAAAATTTATGATAAAGTATTTACTCCTCAAAAATGTCTTAAAATAGTGCAAATCCTGTTCCATCTGCCACCATAATTCAAAAGACGAAACCAGAATGGTTATTAATAAACTTAAATGTATGCGTCACGGTTTGGTCATTGGCTGCCGATTTTGAGGAGAAAGAGAGATTGGGTAATACATTTTTTCAAAATGCTGCTGGAACTGCGATAACTCTTAATGTTGAATGTTGTAGTGAAATGCTATTGATATTTTTATAGCTTGAATTTAATGGAAGGGACACAGCACGTGATACAATCAGTTTGTCGTAGATTTCCTGGTTGAGTTACCTACCGATTTCTTGTGTAACCTCCTAGATCTTGTGATTTCATGTCATTAGATTCCTTTGGGGTTCTTTGAAGGGATATTTACGCAAATAAGTCACACACGATTGAAGAGCTCAAAGAAAACATCAGAACAGGTTTCGCAGAAATATAGCCACAATTACGTCAACTAGGTTGATCTTGTATTCCGCATATAATACCCACGTTTAAACTGTATTTTAAATTAAATTTACACACTTATGTACTTTGAATTTTGTAATTATTTGCCGTTTTATTGAAAACCATAAATAGTCCCTATCTTATTGAATCATTCTTTAATTTTTCAAACTTTTCGAATTGCTTTAGAAGCATTAACCAGACATACATACAGTTTTTGCTACTAGGTACTAATTTACGAGCAGCCAGTTGTGCAAGTCTACAGAATTTTTATAGGATTATTGTCAAACCTAGAATTAATGCAGCCAGCAAACATCAAACACAAAATATCAAAAATGAAAGTGGATCAACAGTCAAACATTGGTGATAAATCAACATCAATCACCAAATAAAATGAATCTAACAATTTGTTTCCAAAATGTCTTCAAAAGCAGCTTTAATTATTTACATAATATGTGAGACACCTTTTAATTAAGAGATCCAGCTTTGAATTCTTTCCTTAGAGACGTAGTTTATAGGTATGAGTGGTCGCTCCAAACCAGCACACAAAAAAAACGAACGGAGGGGTAGTCACAGCCATACAGTAATATAAATGAATTAACTCAAATGTCCAGCGAGCAAGTATGTGTTAAAATAATGACAAATAAAAAGTCTACTTATATCTATGTTGTATAAGTTATACCGGACTCTTCATTATCGTTATATATAATTACCACGGCTTGTGACACAATAGTTCCAATTAACAACGTTACCAACTCAACCGACAAAATTTTAATTACAGGAGATTTTAATCTAAATACCATCAATTAGTTAGACTCATAAAGCAGAAATAGATCAACTACTACCTCTCCATGCTGATTCGGATACAGAATTTTTAGATCGATACAATGTTCGATCCAAATCTGAGACAAATTTGTGATATTAAAAATAGCCGAGCCAGAACATTAAACTTGATGTTTACTTATACTCCAGGATTCTTCAAAACTATCGAGACAGCATCGCCATTTGTTATAAAGGATATAAATCACAAATCTACTGAAATAATTTTGAAGAGCAATATCAACATGAGCTGTTACCAGAATTTCCAGAAGATCTTAGTATGATTATAAACTAATTGCACCCTGCAGAACAAGCTGGACAAGGATTACAAAGTAAGCATCAAATACTAAATACCAAGGAACTACGAAGCATAAATTAACAATTTCAAACCCAATTTACTTGCAAATTCTGGTATACAAGAAAAAATTAGAAATAACCCCCAACACTTTGGAGCTATTTTACATCACAACGTGAAATTAACGGTTATCCCACATACATTCAATGGACAATGAAATTAACGGTTATCCCACATACATCACATTCAATCACAGGATTGTGATCCACAAATTATATCAAACATGTTTGCAGAATTTTTTCAACAAATTTGCAAACCGAAAGGCGTCGATAAATATATCAAATCAAGTGAGGGCTATTACAACCTACCGATACAGACACGACAGATTGATGTAATCCAGATGGCAAACCAGCCTTTTGCCTTTTGTCTTTTGGGGGAAAGGCTTCTACGCTATGAACCACTAAAAGTCATCCAAATTATTAATGTGTGCTGTGCCTTATTTAATATATGTTTACTAAATACAATTGAGTGTAACATCGAATAACTCAGAAAATTTGGAGAATGTGGTAGAAATGGGTTTGTTAACAGTTTTTAGGCTAATATTTAATTCACAAAAATACTCCTATGTTTTATTTTAAAAATAAGAATTTTTCCATTTATTTAAAAAGAATAGAAATAAATAAAAATAACACAATTCAGATATGTAATTATAAAACAACTAATTAACTTAAATGAAATACAAATTATAAGTTTGTAACGACTTTGAATTTTGGGTTGAATTTTTTACTGAGCCCTAGCTCAAGAGTCTTTTCTTCCACTTTAAGACGCTTAGCATTGATACGGTTTGCTTTCCTTTGTAAGCTATTTTCTTCTTTCATTGTTTCAATGAAGTCTTTATTGTGGTCACTATTCTTGACCCCTTGGCTTTTTAGCCTATCAAGCATTTTTTTTTGTATGGTCACCCTTTGTTTTTTTGGAGGTGGTTGTCGTCCACTAGGTTGCGATGATGATGGCTGAAGGGCACTATCCAACACATTGGCGAGATATCGTTGGTATCGAGACCACATCGTCTTCCTTCGAGGCAAAACACGCTGTCATTCAACCGGGTCAATATGGCCACTCTTTCTTCGAATGGCGATAGAACCACTCTCCGTCCTCCTGGACGAAACGCGTCAATATCCTGAGCACGAAGGGTAGTCGAGAATGCCTTTGGAATTCTCCCAAGCATATGGCGAATATTCAGAAGATCAAATTTTGCCAGTAAATCCACCGTGTTAGCAATAATCAAAGCAACAGTTGTTTTACACAATTGGTTACGTGATAAAAATATTAGGGAATACATCGGTGCTGATCTAGTAGACAGGGATATTGGTGAAACGCATTGACCGGGAGTATGGCGTGAAGAGCAAAATACTAGTATGCAAAACATCCGTCGAGTTGGGTCAAATAATTCCAGTAGAACTGCAATTGAAATAAGATAACAATTTAAAGTATATTTAAGCGAGCTTGATAGACTCCCCTGGCAGGGAAAGAAAATTGGTTTTTACAATTTTTTTTATTGTATGTAATATAAATTCATTAAATTAATTAATATTCCAAATGAACCAAAAAAATTCAAAAATAAATGTATTTATATAGAAATTATTAAAACTAATATCTCAGTCTGATAAAATTAAGACTAAATTAAATTGTTATCTTTTAAATCTTTTGCCGTTTTTTGATAGAGTTCACTAATTTTGTGAACGAATTCTGTTTGTGCAGTAATCGGCCAGTTATTAACACTTTCATGCACAGAATCCGCGAATGCTACTAGTAAACAGGCATCATTGGTTTTTAATAACATGTTTTACCAGTTGGTCTGAGGGGAGAGATTTTTTTTTTGTGGTGGTCGTGGTTATTCTTCTTGTGTTTTGCTAGTTGATTGACCGATTTCTGAAATTGGTACTTTATTTTGATTTACATAAGTACACAAAAATTCTTCTGTGTCCGCATCCTTTAGGATGTCGTGGGCCGGTTGATCGACAAAATCCTGGAACTTGCTGGAAGCTTGATTTCAGTCGAAGCTGCTTTCTGTTGGTCTGCAATAAAATATAGAATTAGTTTTTAGTTTGAACAGATTATAAATGGAAGATCGATATTAAGCTAAACTTGCGTTGACCTAGCCTGCTAAATACGAATATGAAAATTGAACACTAAGGGTTCAAAACCCAACTATGTGCCATCATAGTTGGGTTTTGAGTCGTAGATCATACACATGATCCGGTGAATACAGAGTTCTGATACTATATAAGTATACACGACATCAGACGGTTGATTCCACATATTATTAGTTGGCATCTTCAGATTGTCAAAGACAATCGCTTCATGCATACATCTGCACTTTCTCCTATGCTTTCGTCTGTTTCACCCCATACAATCCGCTTAAGATGTAAATTTTTCCTAAGATGTAAATCCGGTCTCGAGTACACGGGTAGATAGAATTTTTTTATAATTGATGGAAAGATCGGAAAAATGGGAAAAATGTACTATGGTAAATTCTCCCGATGTTATGTACGCAGCTTCAAACAGCAGACAGTAGGAAAAATATTCACTGGTTTGTTGGAGTATATCGTCGTGCAACATGTCCTGCAACATAAGTAGCTCCGTTTTTTAAATGTACCATTTTCTATTTTAAGATTATCTGGTGAGCTACTTAACACCTACGAATATATTTTGTTTATTACAATTAGAAAGATTGTTGCTTTCATGCGACTTTAGCTGAATTTAGTTTAACGTAATTCGCCTTAATCTGGATAAGCAAACAATGTATGTATAAATCTGTTTAAAGTACATCAAAGAATAGAGAGGCTGCAAGTTTTTTTCATTGTGTTAAGATTTTTTTTATGTACGATACTAATATAATATATATATATATATATATATATATATATATATATATATATATATATATATATATATATATATATATATATATATATATATATATACATATATATATATATATATATATATATATATATATATATATATATATATATATATATATTACCTGGACGAACGCTTTTGCTATTGTGTATTTATGTAATATGTATTGTATACGAGTAAATATATAAAGTTTGTCGTGTACTTTTTTTTTTTTTTAAATAAGCTTATCACATTTTCTCTTGTTGACATTCTCTCTTAAAAATGTTATCACGCTAAGCTGAATTATTATTATTTATTTTTTTTAAATTTCAATTTTTATTTTTTATTTTCCAGCAAAAATTCATGTAACACCAAAATGATTTATTTGAATTTTGTTTAGCTTGGTAATATTGTTTACACAGTTAATTAAACCCAGAAAATGAAAATTCATTCGATGAGTTCATTTCTGCGGATTTTTTTTTTTTTGTTTTTTGTTATTTTTCCCGTTCAAATCTGAAAATTAATGTGTTTGGTAATACATATGTACGTATATACATATTATAGAGTAAAACACTAACAAAAATTCGTAATAATCTGTTTTAATAAAATGGTGTCTCATATTGTGTAATCATTAATGGTAAATATTTTTCAATTTAGAAGTTAAATTTTTTGTAACGATGGCGTTTGTTGAACAGATTTAGTAATAGAATGGAGTTATTTTTGTAACAAAACAAAAACAAAAAAAAAATTCACTGGATACAAATATTGATCGCGACACATTCTATTTGATCGTTACGTATTGCCATAGATAAATTCATATTGATGTGTCTGCGTTTAATTTGGTTGTTGTAATTGACAAGTCCGTTTTTGTTATGGTAGTTAAACTCAACAATGGAATATTTTTGGATACATTTTTTTGAGAAACTAGTTAACTGAATTTTTGACGTGTGTTTACAGATATCAACTTTATGTGAATTAAATTCTGATACATCAATAGGATATCTGACATATTAAGGTGCTTTCTGCCATGTTCTTAAATTGAAATTAATAAACATTTCTAAGTTATTTGAATTAGATATTTTTTTTTTCCGACTTTCATCCGCATAGCAGCGATATTCGCAATGAATCCGGTGAATTATTGATGGGCACTAAAACTGTCCTCGAAGTGTGGCGGAGGCATTTTCCCTCACTTCTAAACAAACAGGGAACACCTTCCGAGATGACCCCACCGCCCTCTCCAACACATGACGATGTGCGGAACGTGATATCGCACATGAAAAATTACAAGAGACCTGGTGAGGATGGTATCTGCAATGAAATGCTTAAATATGGAGACGATTATTTGTTTTACCGCATGTTTGAGCTCATATCATTAGTTTGGTCTACAGGAGATATCCCAGAACAGTAGAAGAAAGCTCTTATCTGTCCGCTTCATAAAAAGAGAGACCGCTAAACTGCAACAACTACCGCGGTATAGAATTACTGAATACAGGCTACAAGATTTTGGCCAAAGTATAATCGCAGCAAAGTCATCAACATACACCGATAGGATCGATCAAACATTCACTTTGAGGATGGTGGTAGGAAAATGCTATGAAAAGGAAATCCCTGTGAACAGTCTATTCGTGGACTTCCAACAGGCGGACAACATTAAGAGGAATACGTTATGGAACGTTTTGTCCTATCTGAGCATACCGTCAAAATGGGTTTCTTTGTGTCAGGCTTTAATGGATGGCTCAATATGTAAGGTGCAAATAGAAGGTAAAATTTCGGATGCCTTGACGATAACATTTGGAGTGCGGCAAGGAGACCGGATAGCTCAGATTCTCTTCAACTTATCATTAGATTATGTGATTCGTCAGCTTAATATATCACAGCAGCTGCCTGTATTATACATCATCCTAGTTAGTACCGTACGCTGATGATATTTACATTTAGGGTCGCAACACCATCTCCCTTAAAGAAGCCCTCCTTACGTTGGAAATGATAGCCCAACGAATCGGCCTTCAGATCAATGAAGCGAAGACCAAATACATGGTGATTGCCAGAAGGCAGCCACGTGGGGAGTTTATTTCTGGAGACATACAGTATGAACAAGTTGAAGAGTTCAAATATCTAGGATCCCTGATCAGTGAGCAAAACTCCGTTTCTGTCGACATCGCATCGAGGATTGTAAGACATGTAAACAAAACATGTAAAATAATTCGTATAAATCTCGGTCCCATTCAAGTGGGACCCACCTACAGAAATGATCTCGATAAAGTAAACATCATCAGAATCACGTTCTTCGTTCGCAAAATCGGACCACCAAACAGGCCTTAGAGTCGGCATCAATGAAAGTAGGATCTCGCGAGAGACCACCTACCCGGTGGATGGACGACGTCGAGGGTAACCTGATAACACACGGTCATAAGGCGGCCAAATCCCTCCATGGGATGTAGCGACAACGAAAAAGAAGAAGTATTTTTGTTTTAAATAAATTTCTCGAAAATGATGATTTTGCAGTTAACTGATTTCTCAAAAACACAACAGAAATGTATTTAAAGGATGTAAAGAGCTCCCTTAACAAAATCATGAAGAAAAAATGATTTTTGTATTTTTGTTTGTTTGTTTTATACATATACACGAACATACAATATGATCAATATCGTTTTTTTATATGACGGCTGTGAGTGTTCATATTCCCATCGATCAACCTTTCATTTTGTACAAATATAAATTCCAAATTGAAATAAAGTTACATTTTTGAATTTTGTATTTTTACAACACTGCTTAATTGTGCTGTAATTGCAGAATAAAAGGAATTCAATTTCTGTGATATTTTTGATAAACAGCAATAGCATCATTTTTGGCGAAATCAAATAATTTAAATATATCTATTGATTTAATTTGAATTTAATTATTCAAACTATAAGGAAATGGCAGAAATCATCTTTCATAAATATTTTACATAAAAATAGTTTTATTTCGCTGAAAATATGTCAGATATCCAATTTTGATGTATCGGAGTTTAATTCACATAAAGATGATATCTACAGATATGTAGTTAGTTTTCGAATATTTTTGTATGTGACATTGTAATTAACAATAATTTAGGCGTAAACAGTCATTAAGGCGGTTTTTGGTTTTTATACCAAGTTTATTACAGAAGTTATTTATTTTTAATGAAATAGAAGTGTTTCAAAATATAAGATATTTCCAAATTTGGTAGCTTCAAATGAGTACCAAGATACTGATGACGAATGGGGTGAAGTACGTAGGATAGATTTCCATAATTATTTACTAAGTGAGCATGACAACATAGAATCATTTTGGACTAATATATTTTTAATTAAACGTGGTGATGGAACTACAGCTTTTCCAAAATTGCAAAAGCTCATAATGGCACTTTTAACCATTCCCATTTCAACCGCGAATGTAGAAAGAATATTTTCTCAAATTAATCTCAATAAAAATAAAGTAAGGAATAAATTAGATGAAACCACTTTAAGTGGTATTCTGTTATCAAAAGATTATATGTCGAAACGAGGTAATACTTGTGTTAGTTTTGAACAAAAACCAGAAATGCTAAAATTATTCAGATGCACCATGTATGAAAAATAGAAAATGACGAATTCTCGAATCAAAATCTTGAATTTTGACAATTTTGTTTTGACTTTGTGATATTATTTAACTGAAATGTAATTATAAAGGCTGAATTTGTGATAAAATAAATAAAAAGTTTTTTTCTTGGAAATTAAGTTTTTTTTTGGTCACATTTAAGTTTTTTTTTGGGTCGGTCTGGTAACACTGTGTATAACGCAAATTTACAAATTTAAAAACTACAATTATCAATTTAAGAAAATAAATTTAGTTTTTGTAGTAATTATATTCACTTTCAACATTAAAATGTTTTTTATCAATAATTTTTTTTTTAAATTTATTATAAAATATATCCAATCTTGGGGTTACTGTTAATCATAGCTCAAAATCGTCCAAATATAAATAAAACTATTAAATTATTATTAATCACGGAATTCTGAAGATCAACATTTAGAATTTCAAAAGGCCAAAAATAAAAATTGAAAATTCTATTTTTTTATTTTTTAAGATTAATAATTTAAACGAAATTAAAGAAATTGTTATTTTAAATTTTTAACATTGACAAAATTCATAATATAATTAAGAATGTTAGTTTTAAGAATTTGAATACTTCCCATTATTTTAAAACCCAATTTAAAACTTTACTGGAGTGAAATTTTATTTAATTTAATTCTGAAGAATTGTAAAAGATCAAAAATAATATTAGTTCCAAGGATTTAAAAAAAATCGATTTGAAGACATATTTTAATAAGTTAGTGCTGCCTTCATAATCTGATGGAACAAATTACAATATTGGTTTTATACGACTCTTGTTTCAGTAAGTTTAATTATGCCTCCATTACGTTTATTTTGTTCTACTGAGACTCAAATCCTTATTTAGCTTAGTAATGTTTATTTCCATACCACCTAGTTTTTCGCACAGGTAATTGAATAACTTTTTTGCATACCTTTAAGATTAATTAGTATATCACCAGGTTTGGGATCAGCAAAAAGAATATCATCATTCACATCACTATCTCCAATAATCGTGTTATTAGAATTGCTGTAGCAATCAGGGCACAACCAAGTAGCAAAAGAGCAAAACTTAAACTATTTCTATGGTTTTGGAATTTCATTTACAGACTTGAGAATAGAATTTAACATTTACGTTATTTTTTATAAACTAACAACACTATAGGTACGTTCCTGAAAAATGCCGCATTGTGAGAAATCTCGTTATAGGAGACATGAACTATAAAAAGTTGGTAGGGTATGTGCATAATATATAGATATTCAACAACAATTAATTAATATATGTAATAAATAAATAAATTCATTTGGATCATAAGAAAATGAAATAAAATATTTCAATAACGAAATAAAATTTAAATTCAAATCGTCAAGTTAAATGGAATCAACGTATTTTTACTCCCACTCTTCATCGCTTAATTTTATTATTCCACGGGAACGTTTACCGGGAGGTACAATATCTCTAGCTGAAGATTACTTAGATTTGCTTTGCAAATCTTAATTTATTTATTTATAGGCCAATAAGCAGTTGTATACATTATTTTTAAACAGTTCAGCTCTCTCTGCTGTTGGATCTTTTTCTAAAAGGTAATCTTCCATTTTCTAAGCCATATCTAAACCTTCCGTAATGTTTTTTCATTTTAATCGTAAGAAAGTTCGGAACTATTGTTACAGGTTGGTTGAGGGCTGGGGATTGATTTTATTAAAATAAATTAAAAATATCATTAAAGCATCTCCCTGTGAACTGAAAAAAAAAATATTATTGTTGTTTATTGGATCTGACGCGGTCTTCTTGGCCGGCTAAGCTCAGGGTACGTCGTGGGGTTTTGTCAGGCAATAAACAACCTTGCTAAACCGCTGATTTTTCTTAACTTATTAGCTGTATGTAAATGGAATGACAAACTCTATGGTTATATACCTACCATCGTCGCAGCACTTTTAACTCACCACATATTTTGCAGATTATCTCATTACAACCTCTTCAAACTTAAATCACACAAACGAAAGAGAAATGAATATAACGACCAAAACTCCATATTTGAATAATAAATGCATCGTTTTTGAGCTGTTAGAAGTTATAACATTTTAAACTGATTGTATTTAAATGAAAAATAGTGAAATTATTTTTAAGGTTAATTATGTTAATACTTAACTAAATCATTAACTAAATTAGAAACAAACCATTTTTAATAATCATCATATTTATAATATGTATTATTCTGATCAAATACATAATCCAAATTATTTATATAAATGTTAAACAAAATGGATGATTAAAAATAATTTGCTTGATAACTTAAATTCATATAATGAATTAAACTTAATTAATTTACAATCAAATATTGCGTAAACTATTTAATATTATTATATTTTTAAGTATTAAATTATAAAATTCTTAAAAGTACTTAACTAAGTAGACCTCGTGGATTTGTTGAGTTATGTACATATGTAACAGTACATACAACGGTAACATTAAATAATTTCCTATTTATACGAAGCACATTTTTACTAAGCATTGGTGGCTTAACATAAAAGTTTTATAACAGAACACTACTTCATCACCAGATTTTTACAATGCTGTATATTTCAGTTCATAGCACTTTTCTAGTTCACTATATTATTATTTACACAGCATTATTTTTCATTCACGAATGCTTTTGTTTTATTTTCGTTTATTCGCTTTATATTAAAATGTTACTGCATTTTCTCGTTTTAATACGATCTGAGCGAATTTTAATTAACTTAACTTAGTTATTTTTATTTTTATACTTTATATTATAGTCAATATTTGAATCTAGTATTTAATGTTTCTTTTATACTTAGTTAGTTTTAAACAGTTCATAATTATACTTATTATAGTTTAAATGTATAAATTTATAGATTTTTAATTTTATGTTTAGAAGGCACTAACATTCATATTGCATTATTTGCTTTATATTTTATATAGTGTTTATGAATGACTTAGAATCATTAACGTTGTCCAGTTCACGGTACACAATACCAAAGCCATCTTAATATATAAAGCCTCCATGTCGAGCGATATTTTCAAACGAGCTTTTTTTAGTTAACCAAAAAATGTGTAATTTACAAAGAAGTCTATGCAATCCCATGGCAAAACATACAAACTTATTTTGAATTGTTCAACTATTAATAGTGAGAGCTTTTAATATTTTATTACATAAAGTAATAGATAAAGAATTGAATTAGGTGATGGCCAGGGTTATTTTTCGAAATTATATTAATTAAACATAATTTTTATGATTATAAAATTGACATTAATTTAATTTATTTGCACTTTTAAATTTGTATATACAAATATATATCTGATATATTCTAATACTCTCTTTCAATACACTGCATTCACTCCAACACAGAAATAAAATAGTTTGATTCAAAATCTAAACATCGAAAAATATGTATAAAAATTATGATAACTACGATAAATTAAAATTTAGGAGATTAATCGGATAAACGCTGGGAAATTTCTCATTAAACCAAAATAAAAACATTGATCGGATCGATCAAATAAATGATAAAATGTTGTGTTTTGTTTTGAAGGTTACAAAAGGTTACATAATTTGTATACAATATGTCAATTAGGATTAGGAGAGGGACAATTTGATCACGCTCTCAATATTATTTTTTATACGATAATTTTTTATTGTTGCTATGAAATAAAAAATTGTGTTCATATATTTTTTCTCGTTTTTTGCGTTGTTTTATGATCATTATGTTTGTTCCATTTTTTAAAAATTCATTGATGTTTTCTTCTTTTGGTTTATATGTTTGATGGGAATAAATTATTTTGTTGGTTATGTACACAATGTCCCTTTCTTACAAATTTTTATTCTATTTCTATTTGAGCTTTATTAGAGAATAAAGTATCTTATTTTCCTTTAATTAATACAATAAAATGGAAAACCCCACGGAAAAATCCTTCAAGTCAGGTGAAAACCAATGTTTATAGTTTCAATTGATTTCAAAAAATTATAATTTTGAGTTACTTTTCATTCAAATATTTCTATAAACGAAAATCATGTCTCTCCATATAAAATGTATGAAGAGAGCGATTATTTTTGTCATTTTAGACTCACTAATAAAAGTTCGTTTTGAACATGGAGGCTTGATTTATTAAGATGGCTTTGGTTATGTACACAATGTCCCTTTCTTACAAATTTTTATTATATTTCTATTTGAGCTTTATTAGAGAATAAAGTATCTTATTTTCCTTTTCATTTATTTATTCATTTATTAATATTTACAATCAACAACAACAGATTATCAAGTGGATTGATTGTCCCTTGAAGGATAATCTGTGTTGTTTGGTGTATATATATAAATATATATATATATATATATATATATATATATATATATATATGTATATATGTGTGTGTAAAATAATTATTCAACAATTTATATGAAATAAAATATTTAAATAGATATGAACATAAAATTAATAATCACAGAAATACTACTTATAAATAAATTTCAATATTAGACTTATAGTAATTCTTAACATTTCTCTTAAACTTAATAAATGTTTCAGATTTTTTAACATATTCAGGTATTTGATTGTATATATATATGGGCCTAGAAACGTAATCGATTTTCTTCCAAAGTCTGTTTTAATCCGTACCTGCGCCTTTCCTAAAACAATACTGGTATGAGTAAAAAAAGTTATTACGATTAAGAAAATCTACCAAACGGGATGAGATTAACTTTTCAAAAATCTTATCGAATACAAATAAGGTAGAAATTGGTCTGTAATTGTTAATTGATGAACTGTCGCCATTCTTAAAAATTGAAATAACTTTAGCAACCTTTAAGGAATCCGGATAAATACCACTTATTAAACATTCATTAAAAATATCAGATAAAATATTTGAGAAAAAATCAGCTCTACATTTCAACACAGCATTATTAATATTATCATGACCTCCACCCTTACAGTCACCAAGTGAACTTATAACATTATAAACTTCAGCTGGTGTGACTGACGAAAAATACATGGAATCAGAGCTACTGTGAATGGTTCCAAACTTATGAATATCTCTGTCCGAATTGATAGATTGCCCTATCAGACTACCTACATTAACAAAATATTCATTGAAAATATTGACTATATCACCAATATTGCTTAAATGCCTGCCATTAAAGAAAATCGAATCAATTTGAACTGATTTGTGATTTTTATTAAGGAATAAATTAACATTTTTCCATAAATCTCTTTGATTTAAATCAACAAACATTTTGTTAAAGTTTCTTAGTAATGTTTCTTAGCGAAATATTTTTTTGAAATTAATAGTTTTGATAAGCGTTCTAATTCAGTTTTAAGGGCAATATTACTTGAATTCTGTTTATATTTTTTTAAGATATTATTTTTCTTACGAATTATTTGCCATATATCATAAGTGATCCAAGGACACATTGTATTTTTAATCTTAGCTTCAACACTTATTGATGTAGAAAACTTATCAATTAATTCATTATAGTATTTTACGAAAGTTACAATAGTGCTGTTTGGATCGCGGATATTAAATTGAGTTGAAAGTAGAAACTTATTAAACTTTTCATTTACCTTATCAAAATTAACAATTTTTTTTATCAGCTTTTTCTTAATATATTTAGACGCATAGCAAAAATTGGAATAAATCAAATTGTGATCACTAATGTTCGAAAATATATTAGAATTAAAAACTTTCTTGATATTTAAAAAACTACATGCGACATGATCTAAAATATTTCCACTAGCAAACCGAGTAACATTTGTGTTGGTAGTAATCAAACCATGACTCATTAACTGATTAATATAGTCAGCTACAACAATGTCATCTCTTTTGTTAACAGGAATATTCAAGTCGCCAAGCAATATATTGTCAGATAAACAACTTTCAGATAGCAAGGAATCCAGCCAATTAAAAAAACATTCAATATCAGAGCTCGGAGGCCGATAAATAGCACAAATGTTGGTCCCAAGAAATCGAGAAAGTTTTATTTGAATAAATTGAAAAGGGTGTAAACCGTCATCTTTAGTTAGTAAACTAAATTCAATATCATTTCTGATATATAATGCAACACCACCACCAGATCTATCATCTCTACACGAAAATATACTACTGTAATTATTAATAGTATACCCCATTGTATTGTGGCTCTGAATAAAAGTTTCAGAAATAACTAAAATATGTACATCAGATTGTAGACTATCAATGAATTCTAACACATTATCAAATTTATTAATATCATTCATTCCACGAATATTGATTTGTAGAATTTTCAATTGTTGATGATTTGTTCCAAGATAACTGTTTGAATTAATTTTAAAATTTTCCACATTATCGAAATAATCATTATGACAATATTTTTTTAACGTCATGCTAAACTTATTCATCATCTAAACAACTGAAATACAAAGACCAATTACCCTTGACAATCATATTTGAACGTACAAAATTAAGTAGATTGAAGAAATCAACTAACAAGAATTTAATGATATTCCATATTGAACAAGCAAATGAAATTGAACATAAAATTACTAATGGTATAATAATTACCCGAAAACATAATGTTGTCAAATACTTGAAATAAATAGACCTTTAATTAATACAATAAAATGGAAAACCCCACGGAAAACTCCTTCAAGTCAGGTGAAAACCAATGTTTATAGTTTCAATTGATTTCAAAAAATTATAATTTTGAGTTACTTTTCATTCAAATATTTCTATAAACGAAAATCATGTCTCTCCATATAAAATGTATGAAGAGAGCGATTATTTTTGTCATTTTAGACTCACTAATAAAAGTTCGTTTTGAACATGGAGGCTTGATTTATTAAGATGGCTTTGACAATACACACAGTTGGTATAACCACAAAATATAATATATATTAATGAATTTATGAATTAACGATACACAGATATTAATACATTTATTTAGTATAGGCAATGTTATTAATTTACTAAATCACTTGTTGTCTATAACGTATATTATGAATTTATTTATTTATGTTTATGTTATATATAATTTAATTAATTGTAATAAATTTTTAATGTTGTATTTTATAGATTATAATTTTAAATTATGTTATATTTTGTTTTATTTAATTATCACGTTCACATTATTTATATCAATATTAGGAACTTTTTATTAATATAATTAAAACTCAAAAACGTACTACCGCTAAAATTTTAAGCGTTCCTATATTTTATCTATCTCTATCTCCCGCATCATCACAAATTTTCCCTTTTATAGCTCACGCAAAATCGATTATTACTCTTCTCTCTTAATAGTTATTCGCAATCGATTCGAATCAATATATAACACAATATCGATTTGAGGGGAAGCAGAAAAACAAGATAATAAATTTTAAAACGTATAATGATCATCAGAGATGATACAAGATGGTCTTGAATGATAATTCGCCATAAAAATTGTAACGAAAATTCGCTACACTATCTTAAACTGATAATGGCACTGTGTCGTTGGTTACTGCAAGTAAATCTGCTTCGTTCATTTCGTTTACCTCTACTAACTCTAAAATGTCATTAATTTATTAGCTAAGTTAGCTATTGTGTTATATTGATCCTGAATTGGTTGAGCTACTTCTTCTTGACTGACAAAATCTGGTAGTAATGCTTGCCAACATTTGCTTAGTGTTGAAGCCCGCATTTCTTTGAGTGATGATGCAATTATGATCACGCAACCCAAAACTGTGTACGGTTTCCAAACTTCCATGATCGAAATATTTGCTCAGTCGATTTTCTTCAAAATTAATTCAAAAGATTTGCTAATGTAGTACGACTTGAATGTAACAATTATTCCTTATTCCAGAGGTTGTAAAATTGAGGTAGTGTAAGGTGGTAAAAATTCAACCTGATCGTTTGGATGACTTAGTTCGATTGAATGTGCCGGCGCTTTATGCAATAGTATAGTAGAATTTTAAATGACATGTTCTTCTTTTTCATATAAGGTTCCACATCCAGAACAAAACAGTTATGGAACCGATCCTTAAATAATGCAGCGGTTATCCATGCCTTCTTTCTGTTAGCCCTCCAATACTCGGCGAAGTTATTTTTATTGCATCCTTTTATCGCGCGTGGGTTAAGCGATCGATTAATTTTTAGAAATATCGGTTCGAGAAGACATTTTTTTCCACCACAATCCAGTCTCGTCAGCGTTGAAAATTTGATCTGCTGAATAGCCGTTTTCATGAACAATTTTTTGCAAGTCTGTAGGATATTTCTCCGCTGCATCAGCATCAGGAGATTTTAACATTATGAAGACCAGTACGTGTCTTTAAATAGGTTTTGTAGACGGTTGCATAGTTTCTTTCAAATGGTTAAATAGTTAAAGAATTGAAACATTTATTAGTTAGATAGCTTGGCGATCTATCAAACTGGGAGTGGAAGAAACGTAAATCGCAATCAATTATGCTGTTGTAATACTCAATATTATTTAAAATGTTATTTGTAAAGAGATCTCGTTCAGAGATGTTATATCGATCATTAAACAATTTCCGCGCGCCTTTTAGGTATCTATTATACGCCCATAAACCAGAATATTTAGCAGATGACTTTTTAACAGGCTTTCCATTCCATTCTTCTGTCAATTCAAAAATATTTGTTTTAGTATCAATATTAAATGGTATAGATGTCGGTGTTAATTTTGGAGAACTCATTTTAACACTATTGTTAGAAGATGGTTCGCTATTACCAATTATAGAAATGGGACTGTTTGTTGGACCATTTATAGTTTCAGATATTACATGTTTAGAGAATAATCTAATTTTTCTCTTTCGGCATTTTAAAAGAGGAGCAAAACTAATAGATCTTACTGCAAAGTTTAGTTTTATTACGCAAAAGATCAATAAACCGACAGTTTCATACAACTATTATCCATTAACTGATATTTTACTTTCCTAAAACAATTCTCTACAATTGCATTGTTAACTCGTTTTACTGTAGCAATTGTTTTCAAATAAAGTGAGTCCCACAATGGTATGTAAATTTGACAAAAAATCTAATGAAATCAGGGTAATAATATTCATTTTTATTGTTAAGATGAAGTCATTCTTTAGTTAATATGCTGACCTTGTATACAGTAAAATATATACTGTAAAAATATTTATGATTATGGTTAGATTTGGCCAGTTCTTCGAACAATTCGGTTCCTATTTCTATGTCTGTAAAATCTATTTTTTTACCTCCATACATAACTGACACCAAATCTTTAAATTTAGAATAGTTATTATCAAATGAATTATTTTGAAAGTCTGGACAGCGTAGGTTACATAAAATCGTAAATGATATGTCTATTTTTTCCAAATTATTACAATCTACCAACATATTAACTAATGTTAAAAGACATTTGGCATTTTGTGTTTTATTTGCCTGACTATTATGGCTATAAAATGACTGCTACAAATGAATACACTTAAATTAATTTCATTTTCGCAGCCATCGTTTGAAGTATTCACATTTAATGATCTATTACGATGTACGACGGCATTTGTATTTTGGGAGTATTTTTGGAAATTTCCGAAAGAAGATCAACCAGAAATGTTGTTATAGAAGACACAGTATGGATTACTGTAATGTATTCGGCCACCGGAATTGTGATATCGTTCACCTTCACGACACAAGCATAGTAAAACATCTTTTCACAGGTTTTATACTTCTCAGAGAATTTGGGTGTTCGAACCACACTTCAAGTAGCATCTAAATACATTACATTGCTAGTTTTATGATTAAGAAGCATCAATTTTCCGGATGCATTAACGTTATCCCTAATGGATCTTTTGCAGAATAGATGTATGGATCAGTTTCTGGTTGGGTTAGGAATCTATAAATACCATCCATGATATAGCAATCTGATATACTAAATCATTTACTAGGAGCTTATCTGATCTTGCTTTCCTAAGGTTTGTTATGTTAACAAAACGTATTCCCTTTAGCTAATAAGTCTCGGTCTAAATATGCATATGAATTTAAAAGGCTATTGTGGGCAGTAATGTTTTCAAGCTTATTCTGTTTTTCAATCCTTTGTTTTCTTCTTAATTGGATAAACTCTTTCAAATCTCCATGATCAAAAAAATCTAAAAGAAATAATCCATGATCGAATCACGAACGACGAATTTATATTTTTGCCGATGATGGGTATATGGGTGGGTATACAAAAAGCATAGACAGTTATATTGATTAAGGTTTTATTTATATTTATCGAACCGAAAGACAATACACATGCACATCCCATTAGAATCCATTCTCAGAATCTGTATTTAAATTTTTAATTTAACTTAAATCGCGTTTTATCCATTGCGTTATATTATTCTGAATAGAAATATTTTCATCATAAAATAGTTAGTGGTGTAGTGGCAACAGGAAGGGGTGTTAATGTAGTTTTGATATCGTTGTTATGAGGTAATTCAACAATGAGTGGACTATCATTTTGATGTTCGAAGACTATCTCACAATTAACCGTACATTTAGTGTCTTTATGAAAATTTTTAATAATAAGTTCATATATAAAAAAAAACAGAATCTCTAATTGGTTTCATGGTGGACGCAGCACATTGCCTGCTAGATACAATCGGTTGGGCGAGGGTCTTTTCACCACCATTCAAGAGCTAGTAAATACTACCTCAATTCGTTTTGGACTATGCATTGTTGAAATTTCTACAATATTTAATACAGTCATTTTTTCATTTTTTGTTTTTATTTACATTTTAAATTGACATTTAGAAATACTGTCAATTTTTGTGGTAGGGCTGAACTTATTGTTATACCAGTTTTTTTAATTAGATATATTGTTAAGACTGATCATGTATTTTGCGTTAGTCTAGATTCACACCATATTAAAGTGGTATATTTTTTTATAGCTCTTTTTAGCCTTACGCTTATATACTTAACTATGTACATTTGGTTATTCTACATTTATTTTTTGTTAATTAGCATAGTGAAGATTGTGATTATAAAGAGCGTGCACTATTTAAGCAACTTATGTTTTAATTTTATATATAATTACACACAAACATATACAACATGGTTTAATGTTTTTGGCTTAGATGCATATCTCTACTTATTTATAGTGTAATGGCGGTACAAACTTGCAATAATTTTAATTTTATTTTACAGAACATTCGAAGCCTACGTAAAAATTTTGACACTCTTCTAACAAATATAAATGCGATTAATTTAGACTTTGACTGTTTATTTTTCACTGAAACATGGATCTCAAGTTCTGAAATCTCAGATTACAGCCTAGATGGGTTTTCCTTCTATGCTAATTGTAATGATAATTATCGAGCTGGTGGCGTAGCTGCGTTTGTGAAATCGGATTTGGATCATCAGGTATTCATGCTTAAGTTCTCTTCTGCTGATGTTATGAAAATTGTTATTCAACTTGGTAGTATTAAAGTGTGCTTTGTGTTAATTTACAGATTCAACTTTTGTACGTTTGAGTCGTTTTTAAATGAATTAAAGAATTTCTTTGATACTGATAGAGCCAATCATAAGATCCTGCTTGGAGATATAAACTTGGATTTGCTGAAGGAATCGCAGGCAAAGGATGATTATCTGGTTGTATGCTCATCGGCCGGTTTGGAATCCCGTTTGAATTGTGTAACTAGACCATCCTCTAGTTCCTGTATTGACCATATTTTCTCTGAAACCGTTTCTCAGAATTTCAATATTGAGATCCAAAATTTGCAGCTATTTGTTACTGATCATAATACCATCCACTTATGTATTAAAATTAGAAGAGATTCAAAACAAGGGAGTAAATACGAACCAGTGTATCTGACTAAATTTAATTTCTCGGATCTATCAGAGGCACTCAGTTTATGTAGTTGGAGTGAAGTATTTTCTTCGGATAATTCTAATTTAGCATATACAAGTTTTATTAATAAACTAAGTAAAATTATTCGTAAACATAAATCTATTGTTAAGGTTAAACGACGTAATTTTAGGCTAAAGCCCTGGATGTCCGACTCCCTACTTAAATTGATAAATCGCAGAAACATTTTTTTGAAAAAACTATCTAATGATCCCAATAATAATGTTTTTAAAGAGAGTCTTAACATGCTGAATTCCCAAATTAAAATTCTGATACCGGTCACAAAAGAGCAGTATTTTAAAATCAAGTTAAGTGAAGCTATTGATTTGAAATCTAGGTGGAAAATTGTAAATAAAGTTTTGAATAATAGTTGCACCGCAAATAATGTTACATCGATTGTTATTGGTGACAATTTGGTTAGTTCTGACTCGTTTGAAATTGCAAATGCGTTTAATGACTATTTCTGTAGAATACCTCACGCAATCATTACTGAGAATTATGAAAATGTGATTTTGGACGATACTGTTAGATGTGATTTAGTACTGTCGAGGTATTCTAGTTCAAATTTATTCTTTTTCCCAGTTAGTGAAGCGGAAATAATGGCTGCTGTTAATGCCTTAAAATCTAGCAACTCCTGTGGTATTGATGGGATATCAAGCAAATTGGTTAAACATATTATTTCTAATATTTGCCATATTCTGGTATTTATTTTTAATATGTGTTTTTCAGAGGGGGTTTTCCCTGATAAATTAAAATTCGGCATTGTCAAGCCTCTCTTTAAGAAAGATTCACGAAATGACCCGAATAATTATCGTCCGATCACATTACTAAACACATTTTCGAAGATCTTTGAGAAAATTATCAAATATAGATTGTTGAATTACCTTGATAAAATACATTTCCTTGACAAGAGGCAGTTTGGTTTTGTAGAAAATTCGTCAACTGAGAAAGCCCTAACATCTTTTTTAACACCGCTGCTGCAAGGCCTTAATAATAACTGCAAAGTTTCTGCTGTTTTCATTGACTTCACCAAAGCTTTTGATACAGTAAATCATGAGGTATTATTGGCTAAGTTATCGTATGTCGGTGTCAGAGGCGTTGCACTTTCTCTTTTTAGATCATATCTTCAAAATCGGGTACAAAGTGTAATTATTAATAATACATATAGTGATGAAAAAATTGTGAACGTCGGGGTTCCACAAGGATCTGTTTTGGCCCCGCTGTTGTTTATTATCTACTGTAACTCGATTTTTGATCTTAGAGTAAATGGTGATATCATCGCGTTTGCGGATGATATGGCGTTTCTGTACACTACGAATAATGATGTGGCTACGTTGGAAGAGAAAATTAATGAGGATATGTGCTTGCTGAAAAAATGGTGTTATGTGCATGAGATGATTCTCAGCGCTAAGTCCAAATTGATGTCTTTCAGTGTTGGAGGTACTATCCGAGATTCTCAACCATTGGTTTATCATTCTCTGGTTTGTAATCGGTCTGGGTGTAATGATCTTTGCGTGCGTATTGAAACTGTGGAGTCCTTTAAATACTTAGGAGTGATGCTTGATGCACAACTAAATTTTAAAGAACATGTGAGCATTTTAAAAAAGAAACTGTGCCAGGTATTAAGATCCTTTTATTTTTTGCGTAAAATATGTAGCCGGGATCTTTTGAAATGTCTTTATTTTGCAATATTTAATTCCCACCTCCAATATGGTTTAATATGTTGGGGTGGAATTTTTTTGACCAATATCAAACCTTTGATGATCATCCAAAAAGCTGTTTTGAGGTCCATAAATTATTTACCCAGGACTTCACCATCGTTTCCCATTTTTGTAAATAATAAGATTATGCCTCTGCGTCATCTGTATGTTTACAAAGTACTTAAAATGCATTATATTAGGAGCGGAAATCGTTTTCGTGGTGTGGATATTAGTGGACCATACTTATTGTTACGGAACAAATCTAGGATCTGGGTGCCTCG
This sequence comes from Tipula unca, assembly GCA_951394425.1. NCBI lineage: Eukaryota > Metazoa > Arthropoda > Insecta > Diptera > Tipulidae > Tipula > Tipula unca. The sequence goes on along the minus strand of OX596382.1, from coordinate 61,553,410 downwards.
TCCCAACAAAGAACATTTCAAAAGAAATTTTTTGTACATCACACCGAAGCTAGTTAATCAATTACCAATGGGCATTTTAAACGCAGTTACGCTGACTGAATTTTGTAGGCTGTTAAAAGAATGGCTCTTTACAGTCATTGATGTTGAGAGTCTGTTTAAAACGATTATGTAGTTTGTCAAAAATGTTTTATTATTTTCTTTTTTTATTTTTATTTTATTAATTATATGCTTAATTGAGCTAATTTTACTCAATTTCTATCATGTTGTGGTATGTTGTGTGTAATTCATATTTACTTTTATATGATTTTTATTTTTATAGTTATTTTTTATTTTATTTTATTTTTTATTTTATTTAATGTGTTTATATTTTGATTTTTGATTTTATTTTTATTTTGTCTAATTCTATTTTTATTTTTATTTTTAGTCTTATTTCTATTTTTTCTAACTTTATATGTATGAATCGTGGCTCCGTGACATTTTTTTTAAAAAAATTAGGAGTTCACTAATAAAAAAAAAAAAAAAAAAAAAAAAAAAAAAAAATATGAATTTCATCATGAATTAACAAAATTCATTATTTATTATCTATTAATATTATTTCTTAGGCCGAAGCATCGTTCATGACCGTACACCCTGGCATGGAGCTAAACAATGTGTATAGGTGATCAATTAAAAATCACACCTACAGTCATACAAAAATAAGGTGTTCTCAAGGTCCAAGTGGACCGAAGCAGCTTAACTACTCTTAACTAACTAAACTAACTAGTGATGTTTCAGTGTCATTTAGGTTTGCTAATTGTTTATCGTTTGCTGACGGCATAAACATATGTTGTACGATATCATGTGAAATAGATTGAGTTTTATTTCAAATCGATTTGGATGCTTTTCATGACTGGTCTGTCTCGTACTTGAGGTATTTGATTGTGGAAAAATTCTAGTTTATGACTTGCTCCAAGTCAAATATGTCTCGAATTTATAATTATTTTCTCAATCAACTTTTGGGGGTGATTTTTAACCCTATCTATCGTTCATAAGCCATATTATTGCTATCAGTAAAAAAACGTCTTCTCTAAGTTGGGATTTATCAAACGGAACACTAGAATTTTTTATGATTCATAAATCATCAAGTCCCTGCATACTGCGTTTGGTCCGGTCTCAGTATTGAGTACGAAAGTGTCATATGGTCGCCATACTACGTTGTTTAATCGGTGCAGCCGTCTGAGTTTTCACACAGCGTTGGTGCAGTTTTTGCGCTTGACATTTTTTGCGGTGAAGTTGATTGTGCCGGGTTGCTGTCAATCTTTAACATATATGCTCCCAGGGACGCAACGACCGTTAGTAGCGGCCGGAGTGTAAATAATTGTTAATGCCCTATATACAAAAATTGTAAAATTTATAACCCACTCAAAACTTAATATCTCAGTTTACGCATTGTTCAATTCGAAAAGTTTGATTTAGAAATTTTAGTTTACGATGAATATGAAATATTTCGAATTGAGTTTTGAAAATAAAATTAAATGTTTTAGGACAGAATTTTAGAATATCTTAAACTTTGGAACTCAGATTTAAAATTTTTAAACGTGTTGAATTCGGTATTTTGAACCAAACATTCGGAAAGCATAAAAACATCAAATTTTAAAAAGTCTATTGAGGTTGTTAACAACACTTATAATTGTCATTTTTAACCGAAGTTCTTATGCATAATTTTATTAAAATTGAAATCAATACAAATTTAGTTTCATTACAAAATTAGCCTCTTTGAATCTAGTTTCCAGTACAAATTTTTTTTTGGGAATCTTTGATGGTTTATTAGTGCCAATACTAATACATTACTCGTTAACAAAGTTTTTTTCAATCATAGTTCCAAATATGATTTATTTTCAGTTGTTTATATTAAAACTGAACATTGTGGTACCAATTAAATCTGATAAACCCTAGCACAAGCCTCAATGTCATAATTTAAATTATAGGAAAATATATGAAAACTTAAAATTATAAAACTAATCTAAGTCACTATAATTTAATCGTAATTATGCCAAGTGCAAGCACTGCAAGAAGCTTACTTAATCGGTCAATTAACACTGAAGATTTGAGGCTTGGGCCACGATGTTGTTAATAGCAAAGTACAAATCCGAATCCATCGTATCAATTAGTTACTGGGGTAACATATGCGCAAAAACTGGATGATTCAATTAAAAGTCTAACTTCGGAAGAAAAATACCAAAGAAAACCATTCAACAGAGAATTCAAAAACTCATAACCAACAGTGTGAGCAGTCCTCCCCACAACGGTTGGAAAATATGATAGAAAAGTTAATGGCCAAAATGTCCAGATCATTCAATGTCCAAATCATTCAATGTCCAGAACCCTTAAACTTACAATCTAAAATGCCAGCAACTTGCCACAACATGGACAAGAAGTTAAAAAAAATTTTATAGAACAAGAAATTGATGTAATGTTAATTTCCAAAAGGCATAACACCAGCAGAAGTTTCCTAAAAAGCACAAGGTGACACAGTAGTTATATTCAAAAACATAATAAAATACCAAATGGAAACGTATCAGAAGGAGCATATACAAGCAATTATTGTAGTAATAGAAGATTGGCTAGGTTGCAATAAAAATACAACAATTTGCTGATTTTTATAATTATTTGGGTCACCGCTCTATAGAAAGGGGGTGATTATAATGTTATAGGCCAAGAGCGGGGATCAAGATTGGTTAGTGTCAACCAGTGAACCTACCTACTGACTTAGTGATAGGAGAAAGTTTACAAAGCTCATAGATTTCTGCGTCACGTAAGGAACCACAAGTAATTACATTAAAGCGACGACATGTTTGGATCTGTCGTCGGACTACTTGCCTTAATCACTTTGGGTACGCAAATAGTGAATACACAGAAACATCCAATGTTAAGCAACAATAAAACTGACTGGAACAACTTCAGAAATAAGATAAAAGAAAAACTAAACGCAAAAATTAAATTAAAGACGGAGAGTGAAATAGACCAAGCAGTGGAACATCTTAATGAATATATTCAGTCGGCAGCATGGAAGTCCACACCAGTACAAAATAAGAAAGAAAAGAATGGGGAATGTGCAATTCTTGTCTAGAAAATGATTTAGAAGAAATGAAAATTAAAACAACAATGGCAATGATATCGACTACTGAAAGATAAACGCAAGCTATGCAAAGCGATCAAACAGTTACAAGAACTGATGCTCAATGAAAAAAAAACAACCAATTCAAGAATATTTATCATGACTCTCACTAAGAGAAAACACAGACTATTCACAATGGAAAGCGACTTAGAAGCTGAAAGAACCACAACATTATGTTCCACCGATATGTAAAAGAGGCGGTCACTGGGTGGGAAATAATGAAGAAAAGGCTGAGGTATTTGCAAACCATTCCGAAAAAGTATTCCAGCATATCCATCAGAAAGTACCGACGAAGAGAATAACAACATTCAAAGTCAACTGGAATCGCATATGAATCGTACAATCTCGAAATTTTCTATTTTCGAAGTAAAAACCGCAATACAGAGAGTTAAACCCTAAGAAGGCGCCAGGATACGATCTTATCACAGGAAAAGTTTTGTAACAGTTGCCAGATAAAGGTATTTGATTCCTAACATACTTATTCAATGCAATACTTAGAACTGGATTTTTCCCAGTACAATGGACGGTTTCACAAGTAATATTAATACCAAAACCAGGCAAGCCTCCAGAAGAAGTTACGTCGTACAGACCGATAAGTTCCTTACCAATTATGTCAAAACTATAACAATTACTGCTTAAGCGTCTAAAGCCTGTATTGCTGGAGAAGAAGCTGATTCCGGTACATCAGTGTGGATTTAGACCAGAACACTCAACAATAGAGCAGGTATAGAGAATAGTTCAAGTAATTCAAGAAGTGCTGGGGGAAAAAAGATATTGTTCTGCTGTATTCATGGACATAGCACATGCTTTTGATAAGCTGTGGCATGTTGGGATTACAATACAAAATTATGCAATGTTTACCACATGTTTTATATGCAGAATATTAACATCGTATCTCATGGACAGATACTATTATAAAACATCAGGATGCTTATACAAGTGTCCACCCAATTAAATGTGATATATTACAGGGCACCGTGCTTGGCTATCTGTCGCAACTTGCAGACGACAAGGCGGCAGTGCTTTCATCACATGAAGACCTGGATGTATCTCAAGCTGATGAACTAAAATATATAAATAGATAAATAGATATTCACCTCGACAAATGCCTAACATGGCGTAAACATATACTCGTATGAACAAAAAGAAAGCAATTTCGAATAAAACTATCAAAAATGTATTGGTATACAGTAAATCTCGTTTATAGATTGAAAATAAACTACTGTTTTATAAAATTATAATAAAACCTATCTGGAAGTATGGCTTACAGTTGTGGCGAACGGCCAGCAACTCGAACTTCGACATACTTCAGTGGCATCAGTCTAAACTAGTTTGCATTGCATGTATTTATCGACTTGAGTATACCGACATTTCCAAAATCATCAAGGAAATCACCATGCTTTTGGCTGACTTACCACATACATATTTATTTATCATGGGTGACTTTAACATTGATTTTCTGAACCCCAATTTAATGCTCGATAGACTTTTGGTTTTATTTTCTGAACATGGTATAGCAAATATTTCTGAACCAGCACGAATGACAGATACAACAGCTACATGTATTGATATTGTGTTGCATAGACTTGAGCAGAGATATTTTTCGCAAGTTTCTTATAGAGTGTTAGACGTTCCTCATATCGATGATAATAAATTACAGGAATTACTATTATTTGAGGAAATGTCTGATGTTTACAATTTGAAAGATGTTTCTAAGGCCTATGATAATTTTATTAACATTTTTCTAGGTCATCTCAATAAATGTACTTCATTTAATTCGGTTAATAAACGATCAATGAAGCTGAAGCCATGAATGTCTGATGATTTACTGAGACTAATACGCATAAGAAATTAAATTTGTCTTCTTGTTAAAAAGCATACAAACGACATAAGATTAAAAAGATATAGCCTGATGTTGTGACACAGTTAATCTAAATATTGACGCATCTAAAAAAACGGGGTATTCGCAACAATTTGTTTTTAACGGTAATGATGCTCGTAAAAATTGGAGGACAGTCCAGAATGGGAGATATTCCCTAAAATGAGTTTAGTCGTTCCAATTTTAAAAAAAAAGTGATAGAACTAGCCTCGGTAACTATCGTCCAATTTCTCTTTCTGTCTTTTCTAAAAAATTTTAAAAAGCCTTAAAAAGTAGAATTAGTTCTTTTTTGAACAAAATCGATTTTCTCGCTCACCCTGGTTATGGTTTTAGGAAAAACAGAAATACTGAGCAAGCGCAGTATTATATTCTTGGACCAAATTACGGAGTATAGTGAAAAAAAATTAAAAGTATCGACACTCTTTATAGATCTTACAAAGTCCTTTGACCGAGTGAAACATGATACGCTTTTAAAAAAACTGTATTGTTGTGGCTTTCTTAGTACGTGTAAATCATTGAATTGCCAATTAATGTAGGAATCCCGCAGGGCTCTGTTTTAATAATTTAGTGGATCCCCACTATATCGATTATATACAATACAACGTTGCAACAGGTGGCCCCATAGCGCCTCAGTCCATAGTGCATCAGTCCAGATACTTGGGTTTGGGTGCAACTTCAGATTCTGGCTGCAATGCGGAATACACTTCAAATTCAATATATGAACAGGTGACATCATGAAACCATATTGCCAATTTTTAAGAGCACAATATGTTAACACGTATGTATATCGAAAGTGCTCTTATACGAATAAGTAAATATAAGGGCGCTACTATGGATAAGCAAATATAGTTAGGTGAAAAACGTCCTCAGTCACCGATATATTTACTCGGTTGGAGCATCTGGAATGATTGAAGGTTTATGGGTTTGGTGAAGCATATAGTGTTGTTGGAACCAACAGACTTGGAGACGCTCAAGCCGTATTCATGGTTTCATTCATTCATTTAGTTATTCGTTGCAACCAGATTTTTTTAGCAGAACACGTCTTCTTTTTTTCAACTTCTGTTGTTATTGGATATCGTCCATATCGATTAAATTGCCCAATGAACTATTTTTTTCAGGTGTTTAATAAATTGCTTCACTATACCAAAATACAATAATTCTTGTCCATTCTGAGGTTTTTCAAAACTATGAATTCACAACATTAAATAATGTAAACGAATGAATTAATGAAGGACCGAATGAACGAAACCAGGAATCCGCTTTCCGGATATTGAAAAACCTCTGATGAGATAATTCGAGGTATTGCTTAACTAGATGAACCAGTGGGAAAGGATTATTGGTTGAATTTATTTTTGTTGCAGAAAACAGATTAAATTTATGCATTAGAAACTTATGAACTGGCAAAAACTAAAGTATTCGTCTCAGGAAAAACTGCATATCCAGTAGAATCTTGACTATAACTAACCAATACATCGGATACATTACGATGTGATTCCGAGATTTTCTGTACATGCCAATTCACGATTGGTCGTTAGAAATCGGGTGATACCATGTGTACAGAGTACGCCAACCTAAGGTGATTTATCTGATGAGAGTTGGTGTGTTTGCGTGGTGGATACTTAGGAGAAGATAGAAACGTTGAATACATAAATTTGAAAAGTCGAAATGTATATCTGTAATAAACAATTAATTGTGAAGACGCTACAAGCCATTTTGCAATTAGCAAAATTTTATTTCTTTGTATTTTTAAATACGTAATTAAAAAAATTTTAAATAAAAAATAATCACTTTTATTTCAATAGTAAAACATAAATCTTTAATTAATGAACAATTCAAATTCATATCTATAACTAGTAGCAAGTTAATTATATAGGTATTAAGTACAGATCGGTAGAGACCGTTCAGGCTTTGATCATTGAGTCTCGATCGAATTTTGGTACAAAACAACCCGGCTGCCGAAAATACCCTTTCATATTCATCGCTGGCCTTATTGAACTTAAGTAGTCAAAAGCACGCTGCAGATATTTTCCCCGAATTTTCATGAAATAAGTCCTTTCTCGCATTATATTTTTAATTATTTCAAGTGATGTTCTTTGCTGAGGCTCCCCTTCAATGTCAGTACACGACTGTTGTTAATAGCCGTTAAACATTGCTTTTGTTTATCTTTCAGTGATAAAGATTCATTTAACTCAGGTTGGTTTGCTATTGGCTCTATTTTATCCACATCAATGTTTTGAGTACGGTCTCCATCACATAGGCGTTCGACCAATTCTACTGTTCGTTTTAATATTGCATCTCGGCTTGTTTTATTAAATATTGAATAAGTAATCTCTGACGATTCTAACTGCAAATACTTGGGATTATTAAAGTAATGAAATAAATCCGAATGAGTAGTCCTTCTTACACTTATGTGATTTATTAATTTAGATTTAAAAGCGGGACTTAAAAACGAAATTTGGGCCGATAATTCATCAAATGAAAATGTAATGGCAATAAATTTGTATTTTCTTTGTATTTGAATTCTTCGTCTGAAAAATTGATAACATGTTTTAAAGGCTTTTTCGAACGCAATCTTTGACTAATTAAAACTAAATGTTAACGACCTTGAGAATGTTATCTACCAACGGAATTGTTGAATGTAAGACGATATCCGAGCTTAAATTATTTTCATTTACGGTGTTAACCATAATTTCTAGCCCATCATCGTCACCGCCGCCATTCAACAACATTTTTTTATCGGATTTAACGGTATAAATTACGTAAATTATCAATAAATTAAAATATGATTTTAGACCGATTTATCGGTTAACCGATTAACGATATTGCAATCCTTAGCTACAAGTGAAAGCAAAAAATAGCTATTATCAATATTAAATATGTTGTGGATGAGAAGTGTATAAATCGGATGGAAAATTCTCGGTAAAGAAAGCGTAAAGATACTCAATCAGCGTACCAGGCAAAATATCATTCTTTTGAATGCAGCGGTTACATACAATGATTGCCTTATAGTTAATACAGTCAATGAATTTCGATAGCTTGGTATTTTAATATATATAGATTTAAATTGGACAGCCCACATTCAAGCGTTAACAACTAAACTAATATTGTTCGCTAGGAAATTGTACATTCTTCGGTCATATTGTCCTCAATATCTACTTAAAATCATTTATTATGCTCTAGCTGACTCAATTTTGCAATATGGATTATCATATTTGGGTGGAGCATCCACAGCTACGTTACTGCCTATATTCATCCGACAAAAATAATTACTGAGGATTATCTGTTTCAAACCATCATATTCGCCCTCGTGGCCGGTATTCCGAAATCTTAGCATACTCCCCCTTCGACATTCTTACGTTTTCAAGGTGTTAAGAATGTTCTACATCAAAAATTGGAAATAATTTTGTTACACATGCAGGATATAATCTTAGAACTAATTATCAATTTAAAAAACACATTCCAAACTTCAGGCTAGACCTATAGTCACCTGGTACACTTATCTTACCAATGTTATATTTTTATTTTTTTTAAATAAATACCAACACATACATACATTATTTAGAGACTGTTCGGTTAGTGGATTTATTGTCCTTTGAAAACTGAACAGTATCCCTATTTGTACACGGCTAATTAACAAAAAATAAAAATAAAATAAATTTAAGGAATTTTTTATCAACAATTCTGTAATTACCAAGTCATTTTTATGTTGTGTTCAGTTGATGCTTCACGCTGTTATAGTTGTTGTAGAAATATGTTCTATATGTAACTATATAAATTATAAACTATGTAGTATCGTTAACAAAAATATTATTTTTAATTGAAGTATTAAATAAATGACAATCAATTTATTCGATTTTAATCAATCATCTATTTTTAAAGCTCGTGTTTAACTATTTTTTATTAGTAAAAATCGTATTTTCATAATATAATGTACTCGAACTATGTACATACATACTCGTCATCGTTGAAATTAATTCGATATGAAATTAATTGATGCGACACACTTTTAAAAGTTCGATTTTAATATTTTTTTGAATAGAGAATATTATATCCATTGATTTTCCAGTATTATTGTTGATGTTGTTGTATTTGGTTGCTGACTAAATTTGATTGATGATTTTAAAAAAAAAAAATATTAAATATTTAAAGCTTTTCAATATGAATAAACTCGTATATACAAGTATAATACTTTATGTACATACATTTTATATATGAACGTATACGCTCTATATACGACTATAATCAGACATGAAAGGAATCCTTTCAAAATACTCGTATAAATCAATTTTTTGTACATGTTGAATTCGCAAATAGCAAAAAAAAAAAAAATTGCTGCACAAAAAACCATACTTCTTCATCATTTTATTTCTCTCGAAGTTATAAATCATTAATCTTTTGGGTCTTTGTAAGTTTCCATGTTATGCAAATAGTTTAACGTACTTACATATTATAGTATATGTCTGTAAATATTATATGTATAGAGTAAACAACAAATATTTAAAATTTTGATAATAAGATTAAAATGAAACTTTAGATATTGATATACACATCGATACGCTTATAAAACAAAATAAGCTTTTCACATGATAAACTTTTTCAAAACAATTTTAATGATTAAGTCATTTCTTGCGTCAAGCTTTATTACACCAAGAGTTCAATGAACCATAAAATAATTGATTTCATATAATACTCAATATAATTATATTATTGTACCACCCATATGGTCAAGTTCCTCCAATTTTTTTTTCTGAAATCCGTACGAACGATTATTTCTGCGAATCGATCAAACAATTCATGTTTTGTTCTAAAATCAAAATATTTCAAATTAAAAATACATAAAGATTTTGGAAAACAAAAAATAAAATAAAAATAGCTGATTATGAAAAGTCAACAATTTAAATCTGAAAAGTAGAAACAAATGAAAACAAAAATTACCCAAAAATACATTTTCCTTTTTTTTTTGTTCGTTTTTCTTTTTGGTGTGTTTCTTTTCAATAAACGCTCAATCATAAATAATTCGCAGCCAGCAAAAATTGTAGCAAAAAATCGGGCACAAAAAAATTGAAACGCGAGAACATAAAAAAAATTCTATTTTTACATTTTGCAACAAACAACAAAAAACGGTTTTAGATCTTTAAGGCTAGCGCAAAAAAACGGCACAAAAAAAATTGATTTGTTTTTTACAGAGATTTAGTATATACAGTGGCATACTAATACGGTTAAGCGCATTTCAACAACAAAAAAAGAAGCTTAATTAATTCTTGAAGAAACTTCCAGTGTTTTATTGTTTTAGATTTCCATAATATATCTTTTATACGCTAACTGAAGTGTCTGGACGTGTATCAGATATATTTTTATAATTGGCTCTAAATTTTTGTCTCCATTGCTAATTATTAATTATTTTGGAATTATCCAAATTTGTAGTATTTGTAATGTTAAGAGTGAATTGCTGTTAAGTAGGGCACTCACTGTATAATAAACTTACAGTAATTTAATTATTCATTTTGTCAACAATTTTTTGGAATAAAATATATAACATGCGAGTGAAGTTAGACCTAAATTAAAATTAAATAAAAAATAAAAAATAGTTTTAACCTAGTACAAACTTCAAACACCATATATGATTTGTTAAGTTTATACTAAAACTAAATATTTGTGAATAAATAGTCAAATAGTAGTGTATTATAAAAACAGTCATTTAGGCAAATAATAAAACATTTAAAAAGTAACATTGAATAATAAATTTATTTCCTTTTATCATAAAAATTTATGACATAAATAAACCTAGAGATTCAATATTTATCACAAATCTCACTATCTAAATCTTAAGAAAATCGTAAAATGTAAATTTACTGAAACCTGAATTTGACCATGTGAAAGCCATTAGCTTCTCAAACGGTTCGGCCTGATTGTAGTATTAGTTCAGGCCTATTGAAAAATCATAGTGAGATTTGTGATAAACAGTGAAAATCTTAATATACGCAATTTCTTAAGAAAATCCTAAAATGTAAATTTCGGCATAATTGGATTATTAGTTTTAAACCTTTAGTTTTGTATATGGTTGAGCACTTACAACTATTTGGATATCCAATTTATACATACTGTAATAGATACAATTAATAGCTATATACAAATAATTTAATGTTCGCCTAAATCTCATTTAATTTCGATACTCACTAATCCATATACATTTTACGTTGTTTTTGTTGGTTAATTTCTAATTTAGAATAAACTTCACAGGCGTATTCTAACCAGTGTTAGAGAACATACACTCATTCATACGTATATCCAGATATTTATTGTTAAAATGAATTGACTGCTCCTCTGTAAGACCACATTTATTCAAGAATACATTTAGGAATACACTTAAGCCGCAAATACAGAAATTTCTAAAATATGATTGGTCAATTGCGGTAAATCTGAATAATGCTTAAATGTGAATATTTTAAAAAACATGAATTATAAATGATGTTTTTCAGCAAGCTGACCGAAAATACCCGACCTGTAATAACCTATTCAATAACATAGTGGGATACAAAGGGTCAGGCCTAGGATTTAAAATTAATTCGAGATAACTCTTATAATTATAAACTTCCACAAATTTGAGCTGAAATAATTCCAAACTGCAACCCACTCCACTTGAATTATCATCTAACACCCTATATGTATTGAAGAGTGCAGAATAATTAACTTAACAAATTTAGACTACATATGCACATACAGATCGTTGTATAACTATATGTATAAGATCCCCATTAAAAAATTTCAAAGCTTTTAATGCAACAAATTGAAAAAAGAACGTACTATAGCAATATATAAAAAATTTGTTTCAAAATTCAATTGTTTTAAACAAAAAAACTCAAATTTTTAAAAATTGCTTTGTTACATAACTAATAAACACAGTAGCCTTTGATAATTTTTTTCGCTCTGCTTTATAATTTATACAAATTTTAGTATTAATTAGTCTTCCGAATATAAATCAGTGCCACGTGGGAAAAAATTAAGATTGGGCGGATTTTACTCCAGCACTCAATGCCACTAATGGGCCCACGGTGCAATACCCACATTCACACAACATTCATTCAATCCATTCATTCATTCCATTCACACAAGTACAGTATACCACCTGCGCATTGCATAGCTCCATGTCACCCTGTACAATGACATGGAAGATGGCTCGGCCCATGAGTTCTACATTCCAACAATATGACCCTTTGTTTTCAATTTAATCACCGACCGTAATCGGGAGATGAAAAATCCCTTTTGCATCCCGCCTCTGTTGGGATTCGAACCCGGTACCTCCCGATTCAAACGTCGCAGCTTTAACCACTGCGCTATTTGCTCGGTAACGAATTTTCCCACGTGGGAAATATTTATCGGACATGGAAAAGGGCAAAATTCTAGCCCTTTCCGAAAAAGGTTTTTTGCTTAAGCAAATCGGTTAGCAAATCATGTTATCATTGGTAATTTTTAAGGCGATACGGTTAATTACGGAACAAACAAACCCGGAGGACAAAATAAAAGAAACCGCGAGTAATTCTTTTGAATGCCTGAAGCGCCTGAAAAGCAAGCTTGTTGGGCATCTAAAATACAGTAAAGCGATGTCAGTAATTAAAAGATTACTGGTTTTGTTTTTATGATAACTATCCGATTATATCATACCTAAACCATTATTCAATTGCACGTGATTTTCCGATGAAAAAAATAATAATTTTGATAGGCCAGATTCAATACTATTGGAGGGATTTTTGCGCTAAATTACTTTTCTAAACGGAATTTTGGTGGTGGTGGCTTAATGGTATATGGACTTTCTATTCAGCGGGAACCCTTACCTTAGCGTTTCCATCCACTAAAATGAACAGCGTGGAGTACATTGACGTCTTAGAAAACCATCTGTCACCTCTTTTGTACATAAATCAATACGAAAGCTGGATTTTCCAGCAAGATAATGCTACCGTACATAAGAGCCAGAGGACAAAATTATGGTTTGCAGAACATTGCATACCAGTATTAGAGTGGCCCGCCAGACCAAAACCCAATCGAAAATCATTGAGGACTATCGTTAGCACAGTAAGTAGCGTAATCCTTGCTTTGTTATTCAAGCGACCCGAGGGTCCCGGGTTCAATTCGCGGTGGTGACCAAAAATCAAGGTTGGGTGTTTTTAATGTGTAAGTGTATGTGGTTGTTCGGGTAATGCTGGAACAATCCGACCAACTTTAATTTTTTTTATTTTTTAGGTAATAAGGCAATTTTAAAAATTTGTTTTTTTGTTTAAGACAATTGAATTTTGAAACGGATTTTTTATATTTTGCTAAGTTATGTCCTTTGTCAACTTTTTGCATTATAAGTTTTGAAATTTTTTAATCCGTTATTTTAGGAAATTTATAAAACGGGTGGTTATCTAGTTATGCAACGAACTGAATCTTAGTATTAAATCTAACATTTTTTTTTTCGCCGTGTCATGTAACGACAGACTTGGCGAGAATCTAGGTACGTGCCAAATTTTGATAGAATAGAAAAACTTAAGGAAGAAATAGTTCCTCGTAATTCTTCGTATAGTTCATTAATTATAAACCGGTTACGCCAAAAGCAATAATGCTAAACCTGTGCTCCTCCAAATAAACCTAAGACGGAGTAAAAAAGGATTGTTTCATTAACCCAGACGTTACCAACATTTGTTTGACATTTTGCAGAGATTTTTCAACATTATATTATTGAAAGATAATTAATAATGAAAATCAATAATTTTTTTTCCGGGGTATCGCGAAAAACGGGTTGTGTCATTAATGGTACAATAGTAAAATCTACTACAATTTGAAAGACAAATGAGAAACTGTATTTAATATAATTCAAACATTTATTTAATTCATATCACAATGTACATAACAACATATCACAAAGAACCAATTATTCAAAATAAAATCAGTTCAGTTCAGAAACTTGTTAAGTACTTATTTATGATTTTGTATGCCATTTTTGGAAGCATTCATACCTTTCATATCTGGAATCATTGCCTTCAATGATAGAGACTCGCCTCTTACCTATGATTCTTTTGATATTGCTTTAAAATTGAAATCGCTATCATTCGATGAAAAGTTAAAATGTTTAATTTTCCACACATTTTTCGATGTAACTGCCAAACATTTGTCACCGCTATTATCAACGTTGTGAGCAATTTAAGGGAAGTACCACATTTTCCACCGAATTGGAGTTCGGTATAAGGTCATATTTTGATCAGACCGATCAACACCACCCATTCCTTTATTATAATTTTGTATGAGTCCCGGCTGCAAGACTTGCTCCTTTTTCTTTTCCTTACTGGAATTTCTTTCTAGCATATTTGTTGGGTAAACTGAAACGGAATTTGATCCAATTGTCACCACACTGCTGTCATTCTATTTGCAGACAAGCAAGTGCGTAGAATGCATAAACTGTATTCAAAAGATCTGCGGTCGGCCTTTTTAAAATTTTTATTTTTTCGTAGAGGGCAGTTAAATAACCGGGTTTCTCTGAATTTCCCTGTTCCGTTTAAATTTCTTTTATTGAGTTCTTCAAATAACTCGATACTAGAGAAAAAATTGTCGAAAAATAGAGAATAGCCAATATTTAATTTCCGGTATTGTAATGTGTCAGAAAATTTCAATACAATTTTCGTGCCCAAATTCATATTCTCATATCCAGTTTTTTAGTTATCAGCGCCTTGGTAAGGGTCGAACCATACTACGCATCCTCGAATCGTCGCTCCAACCCATAATTTATAACCCCATCTAATAGGTTTTCCTCTAATAAATTGTTTCGTGCCGTGCCTTCCATAATAAGGAACCATTGTCTCATCGATGCTATTAACTTTCCTCCACGGGAGCATGCTCTAAAAACTTTTTGTTTAGCATATTGATGTACTAATATCAAAGCCATAGAATAGAAATTAACAGGTTTTTGTTTCTTCTCGCATTTTATTCATTTCGTCCTATGTGTACATAGTTCTCATTAGGCAAATAGCAATAGCCGATCAGTTAATTTATTGAGTCTGACACACAATAAATTTTATAATGAAAACAGGGTGGAACTAACAAGAAAAAGTGAAAGAAACCAACAAAAATAATACTTCCATATGGTATACCAATACATACATAGAAGCGTTGATTCGTCCATAATCGTAAATTTAAAGTCGATGCCACATGCACAACCGTCAAACCGGCATTGAAAACCGACAAATACAAGTTTTGACAGAAAAATAGGACTTATAACATTAAAGTTAATTAAAAATAGTTTTAATGAACAATAACTATGATATTTTTATAATATTTTATTGAAATTGATACAATTTCATTTAAAAATAACCTTATTTTACGTTTTGCCGGCCATCAAGCTATAATCCGGACGGCAAAATACTGAATGGTATAATTTTGGAAGTTAACGAACGCTTCACCGTTTTCCAAAATCGTGAACGAATTTTTTTGTCGTCGTTTTTTTTCATTTCGGTCGTAAACTAAATATCATTTATTTTGTTTCATTCATGATGTGACGACATTCGCCGTCCGTGATTTTTTTTTTTATTTACATGTGGCATCGCCTTAACATGAGCAGACATAAAAGATTTTCTTAGTATGCGTTTAGTGAATATCGTTTTATTAGCATAATAGAATTGTCTGACAACTGAATAATCGAGAAAATAATTTTGAAATATTTCTGCTTCGGCAAATTCGGATGTTTACAAAGAGTGACCAATTATTATCCTGCGAGCCGTACAAGCAAATTACAACTGAAATAATGTTTCTAATTGTGATGAATCTGGTTTATTTTTGCAGTATTTACCCGACAAGTCTTTCGCATTTTTTTAAATTCCAGACACGTTATATGGTCGTAAACATAGCAAAGGTTATTCCATAAATTAAAATTTTGCTGCGCTAAAGTATTTTCCATCAAATACCTGTTTTGGTAAGGCTGGAGTTATGGAAAGCGAAGAAATGGATGTGGAAAATTTAGTGCCTTGAAATTAGAGCTCAAATTGCAACGGAAAAATCAGAATAGGGCGGTTTGGAATCAGAGAATGGAAATAATAAATTTAACAAATTTAACATTTGTGTTACTACGTATCCTCTATATATAAGCCAGCGATCGTTGAACATCTGACAGCGCAAATTAATTTCAATTTTATATACACTAAACACTTTCTTATTTCATCCCAAGATTTTATACAGTTCTCATCCGACTTTTTGTAATATACAAAGAATACAGCCCTGAGTTTGGGTTTGACTCCTTCGGATCAAATGTATTTAAGCTGTTGTTTTGTTTTATTATTCCCTTTAGGTCAAGTTCGACATCCTTCGTGATTAGAATAGCATTTCTGGTAAACCGAACTTCTCTTCAGTTTTCCGTTACTGCATTGGAGGAAATTGAGTTTTTAATATTTTTTGACTCCTTTCTTTTGTGAAAATAACAATTTTTTTCAATGTGTTTCTTCTTGCATACGCCGGAACTATAAATATGTGAAAAGATTTGAAGATTTTGAAGAAAACACACTTTACACTTGAATTATTTGCGGTCAGTATATTTAATGTTCTTTCGTCCAGCGGTGTACACTGCTATTTAAAATATATATTATAGTTGTCAGGCAATGACGCGGATTTTGAAGATAACCATTCTATCATCTATCGGCTGCTTTATGTGGTTTCCCATGTGCGCCATATTTTCCAATTTGTTGAAGTTTGCCGAAACAACAGCTTCATTATCGTATTTGTAACTAAATAAAACTGTTGTAGTAGGTTGCATTTTTCTTGGCTCGGGTTCTGTTGAAATAATGTTGAAAATTTTACAAACATTTCCCTTTTATGAAGTTTATGATATGCTGCGATAATTTCTTGTCGATCGATGTAACTATGATCTTCTGATCACGTGCTTCCTTTTTTCTCCATGCGCCTTTTTCTTTCGCCACATGGTTCGTTTGAGCCGCCTTACTTCATTTGTACTATTCAGTAGTTGTACGGCCTCAACGTTGGTGTGAATGAAAAGCCTCGGTTTATGTTTTATCGCACATTCGCGGTTGACGTCATCTGTCAATTGTATTTGTAAATCATTGTGTATTTCCCTGTTTGTCACAAATCGGTAAGCGTTGGTGACCATTCGGAAAAAAATTATTTTGGCTACGTTGGATAACGTCTCTATTGGATTTATGAGTACAACCCCATTGCCGCGCACCATACATCCATATTGGTTTGAAGATAGTCTGGTAAATTAGTATTTTGTAATATAGGTTCATTTAGGAATGATGCCCAATTAACCAGTGCATTTGACGTTGTTTTAATCGTATCTGTTCAGAGCGTAAATGTCACATGGGTTGATTTAAGCCCATTAAGCCCGATTTTCTAATCAATCGTCCATTTAGTAACGTTGCGCATTAATCGTTGAAGAGTTTCCACTGCCCTTTGTTGAGATTCGTCTATTGCCATAATAATAGTGTCGTCAGCAAACGTACCGATGAATGTTTTATTCGTTGTAGGTATGTCTGCAGTAGGTAGAGGAGGGGTCCTAATACGCTTCCCTGCGAAACTCCCGCTAGCGTCGGATAAAAATCAGAACATGCGATTCAAGCAACTGGCAATAATTTTGTGGTACCATTTTGTTCATCTTGAATGTCAATCCCTCGTGCCAAACCCTATCAAAGGCCTGGGATACATACAGAAATACAGTAGGGCAATATTTCTTTTCTTCTAACGCTTGCTCTATCACCGTAGTGATTCGATGGACTTGATCTATTATAGAGTGGTTACACCTGAATCTAAATTGAAAATCAGGAACGTTTACCATTGGCTTGAGACGTTTCAGAAGTAGTTTTTCAAACATCTTTGATAAGGTCGGAAGGAGTGAGATTGGTCTGTACGATGTTACTTCTTCGTCTGGTTTGCCTGGTTTCTTCAGCATTATTATTTCGGCCATTTTGAAGCATTTGGGTACATACTTCAATCTCCTACAGGTATTAAATAAGTATGCGATCGTGATGATTTTGCTTTACGTGGTAGTTCCTTGAACAGACCCTGTGATATTTCATCAATTCCTCGTGCCTTTTTTTGGTTAGCATTTTTGTCGATTTCTTCGGCAATTTCCATTAGCGTGACCTATTTAAAATCCTGACTTGGTTGATAAATATGTGTTACGTCGATTTTGGATTGAATGTCATGAAATACTGTTGCTAGGTGTTGAGCAAAGAGTTCCGCTTTTTCTTTGTTTTGTCGAACCCAAGTACCTTGAGCATTTCTTATGGGTGGTATCCGAGCTACAGGTCGTTTGAATTTTCTGGTTGCTTTCCATAACGAGTAGTCTTTATCCAATTCTGGACCTAGCCCGCTTAAGTGGTTGTCGAAGAAATCTTGTTTAAAGCTTTTAATCAGCCTATTGACTTTGTGACTTATCCGATTGAATGCTGTTTTCTGAGCGAGATTTCTGGTGAGATGCCATATTCTCCTTGGCTTTCTTCTTTCCTTGATTTGTTCCCTGATCTCAGCAGGGTATTTGACTTCCATGTTTGCTTTTTCCTTTAATTCTGGAGTAGTGGCGGCCTTTCGAGTGTATTCAATGAAATTTTTTGTTTGATGTTCCAATTCCTCATTACTTTTGTTACTCACTTTTAATTCAACTAGCTCTTCTAACTTTTCTCTCAAGAGATTCCAATCCGGTAATTTATTAGTAAGAATTGCTTTTGTAGTATTTTGATTACTATAGCGCTCACTGACAACAGTACAGGAATGTGATCAGATGTTAAATCGTTAATCCCTTCGGCTCTACTGTAACTGGATGATATGCCCTATATGATAAAGAAATCAAGTAGATCTGGTATTTTTCCTGCATTCGTTGGCCAATACGTTGGCCCCCTAGAGACAGATTTTCACATTGGATTTCATGAATGGTGTTGAACAGTGGCAGGAGAAATTAGCCTGGAACCCCAAGCTGTATGTTTTATATTGTAGTCCTCTCCAATGATAAGTCTTGGACTGAATTAATTGAAGACGTTACTAAATTGTAACTTCATTGGTGTATGCCGTGGAAGACAGTATGCTGCCGCAATATTTAGATCTGCGCCATTATATTGAATAGAGATAATCGTTTCTTGCATGTAGCTTTCCCGAATATCCTTTTGTTGATTATGTTTGATATTATTTGTAAGTACAGTTGAACGCCTCTAGCTCTATCACTAGGATGGTTTATCCAGTATAGGAATTGAATCGCTTTATTCTAAAAAAAACTTTTGTTGGAGAAATGCGTTTCTGAAATCATCGCAATATCTATATTGTTTGTATGGAGAAATATTTCCAGTTCCTAGGCTAGTTGGTGCCTAGGAACGAGTTAATCATTTTTGTGTATGCTGACTTTTTTACTTGGCGGACAGAAATGAATTTCCAGTTTTGCTACCCTTTCTGTTACTGAGCATTTTAAAGATTTCAATGTTATTAGACTCGTTATTAACTTCTGGGTGCTTGTTGTTTGGTTTAATTCATCAGCTGATTTGGTGATTTGCGCATAAGATAATCCAATTGTGGATGGTGTAATTGTTGTTTGAGGTGTAGCTGCTTTGGTTTGTAATCGCTGTTCTATTACTCTGTTGACTTTTAATTTTGTTCAGATGTACAGGGCATCTTTTATAATTTGCAGTATGTCCTTCTTGATGACACAGAGCACATGAAGCATATTTTGTTGTGTGGTGATCTTCAGTTGTTGATAATTCGTGCATTGTGGAATTCCCCTTGTCTTGTTAGGTGGCTCAATTTTAACTGTACAGTATGCTAGTATCTTGATGCTGAATACTTCTTTATTGTTTTATTTTTATTTTTAATCGATGTAAAACAATGGAAAGTGTTTCCTGATTCTGTACACCATTAATGTTGACCATTTTCAAATTTCATCATGACTAATTGATGATGGTAGGCCTCTGATAACCACTCTATAAGGCATTATACATCTTAAATGCCATGGGCTTTCCATAAAATTATGACTTGAAATTTTCAAATTTGGAAAGTTTTAGTATTATATATTATTTCAATATTACATTTTATCAAACCAATTAATTTGACAATTTTCTTGTTTTCTTATTTCAGGTAATTATGACACATCTGCTTCATTCTATGATTCAAGATAAGTATACGAAATATAAATCGATAGAATGAGTGTACATAATATTCATTCATAAATAGTTTAAAAATCATTTATCTTAGATTGGCAAACATCTGAATCGGTTACATCTTACAACACACGATATCGTTCGCATCATTAAGGAGCCGAACCAAACAAAAGAAAAAATCTTGCTTTATATATAATATGAACACTTAAATTCTAATCAAGATTTATGTTTAACACCATTTACAGATACAGCGCATCTATATACGAGTATGTACACATATTCGATGAGCAATACAATATAAAATATAAGAAATGCTGTAGAATCTATATGTGGAGAAGATAAAAATCTTAAATGATTATTGAAATTATTGGCTAGCGCATAGTAAATGTCGAATGAAAATATCCCGTTTGGTTAACAATAAAATAGTTCTTAATGGTGTATACATCTGCTTTTTAATTTTAAGATTCCGAACACATAACGGTCTCTCTTTCTTTATATAGTATATGTATTTCTATACGGATCTGTGTTCTGTATTTTATTTCTATTTCTTCCTAATGTATATTATAAATAATACGGTCTTATATACGTACATCTTTCCCCTTTAATAACCAAACACTATGGTTGGTTGGACAACCATAATAATTAGTTTCCTTATTGAGTTTACTTCAAATATATACGTTTTACAATAATTTATCTATTTTCTTCTCATTCCTGGTGCTATCTCTTTTTTTATACTTTAAATGATTTAGTTTTTCCGATTTTCCCATTTTCCTTCCATTATAATTTTTGTTCGTTTGCTGTATATGGGTTTGAAGGTGAAGTAAATATTGTGGGATAAGATCTATAAGTCTATATATGTATATACACTGTGTATAACATAGATAGGTGTTGCAGGATTATACTCGTACATGGTATGAGTATGAGACTTTTTCAGGATCTTTAAATGTAATTTTAAACGGTAAAATGAATTATTTTTCTTATTACAGGAATTATAACTTAAAATGCCGACCACTATCTTGTAAATTTCTGTATATACCGTATATACATTTTTATGCTTGGTTGTAATACAAGATTGTAACACGAATCCATCAAATGTATAGACACGAGTATGTATACATGCCTATAGGTCGATATAGGCGTGTCCAAGTTAAAATCAAACACTCTAATTAAGTTTGAAAACAATTATTCTTCAATGAAACACTCAGATCGCTGACTAAGAGAGAGGGACGTACTTATGAAAATCACATAAAACATAAAAAAAATTTTGCGGTCCAAATTACATTGTAAGTTGTTCATCCCCTCGGTTTATTTCTACAGTTTTCCCTGAATAGGCCAAAGTGTTCAGGTTGTTATTGTAACTATATTATCGTGTTGCAGTGATAGTAAACCTGTGCTCAATTCATTACGAAATTCTATGATCACTTCCAAACTGGTCAAGGACTGTAAACATTTTATTAATGTCCTCTAATAATCGTGTCACAGTGATGTGGGTTCCGGCTTATTGTGGTAATCAGATGATGTTTTAGCTAAACAGGTTCAAGGATGAAATTCATTGGACCTGAACCGACAGTGGCCTTTAATTGTGGTAAGGATCAATTAAGAACTACATGTTTTTGCAGGCTAAGCGTAATTGGATAGCTTCTACTACATGCCGAGTGGCTAAGTACTTCATTTGTGAACCTAATCTGAGGCTCACAAAGTTTGCTCTATCTTTGAAGAAAGACCAACTGAGTTCTGGTCGCTATTCTGACCGGCCATGGTCGTTTTAAACTCCATTTACAAAGAACGGGACTTGTTCAAAATTCTTTGTGTGACAACTGTCTTGAAGATGACGATGTCGATCACAGCATTCGAGGTAGTGAGGTCCCGATTTGTTAATCATAGATCTCTAAATGTAGATCAATTGTCATCCCAACCTTATGGTTTAAGCTGTTACAGAGCAGCCGAGCGCGTTTGCGAATTGTAATAGAATCCTCGGTTTGCACCATGGGCCCCGAGTGGCATTGAGTGCGGAACCTGCTTGGGTTCCACCCAACTTTAATAATAATAATAATTATCGTGTTGAACTAAGCTGACCAGAGTTTACTCTATAAAATTTGGGACAAAATGCAAAAATTCTTAAAACGCCAACTATTTAGAAATTTCTATGGTGAGAACAAGGAACGATCAAATGATGCGATTTTCATGAGGAGCCATAAAACATTAACAATAATAAATGATGTTTAACAGCGTAAATTTCTACTTTTATTAACCTTCATTAACCGTCAGTATAGCTCACTCATAAATAAATAACTCATAAATTCAGTAAATTAAAATAATTAATAAAATTACAGTGAATTCATTGAAAAGACACATAAATTCATCACGCATACATTTTAACCAGATACATCATCTGACACAATATTTTCTTCGGCCGAGTTTGGTATGAATTGAACATGATGGCTGTATACAAAAATGACATTTCATTTTAGTGTTAATATCAACAAATGGAGGACATATAGCCGATAGTTTAACTGCTTGCTTCGCTGCTGGAAAACATATTTCAAGTAAAACTGTAGCCAATCAGGTTGATCGCAGATTTCACATTTTTTAAAGCTCGTGGATTGGACAACCTCTGCATCACATTTTCCTGAGTCAACTCCATAGCCACTCTTTTCAAAAATGAATTTTTTTCTATGGTTAGGGACACCATTGGCCAATGATCAGTTTTCCTTTTGCAGGTATATGTCTTTATAAGTTTGTCGAGAGTATCAACTCGACCCTTTGTGACATTATAGTCTAAGACGGCTTTTTTAAATTAATTAATTAACTCTTTTATCCTTTCTGAGAGCAATATCACATGATTGATTTTGAAATGAAGCTAATAAGAGTTAAATTGTTGTCAAAAAAAAATTGAGATGAGACATTACTGACATTACGTTTGTGCAACAACAAACTATTCTAAGCAAGGTTCCAAGTTTAACGATAACTTATTATACACCAACTGTCGTTTTGACCCAATTTAACTGCCCGAAAAGTATGTACATTCTGACCCCATATGCTTCAGCGGCCATATCGGATACCAACTCAAATGCTAAGTATCCCTTGGTAATTGGGCATGTAGTTTGGCCGTGCTTCGTTTTTAATCGAATGGGGCCCGCATAGTCCAGGCCGATTGCCATAATTGGACCGCTGGTAGTCACACGCTGCTTCAGCAAGTTTCCCGTTAATTGTGTAGTGAACTTGTTTTTGACGGAAACACGGTACGTACAAAGTGACGTCACGGATCTCATTACGACTATATTAATGATCAAGGACTTGCTTTATGAGCGATTCGAACAATAAGCAACGTCAGTTTTTTAGGTACTATAACCGGATGCTTAACGACATAGGTTGAGGTGGCATTTTCTAGACGACCGGCAACTCACAGGTCGTAATGATTTTTTTCAGCAACCACTGTTCGGCGAAGGTACAGCTTGTAAAAAGTTATCCATTGTTATGAATTTTCCTTTGTTCACCTATGGTATCGATAATCTAAAAACGAAATACGTTGTATTATCAATCGAACGAATCTTCGTCATTTGGTTATCTCCCTACATACACATCCGAAATAATTTGATGCCGTATTTCCCTGCTTTGAATGGAGTATACTGCCTGCAGGAACATCTACCATGAGTTAACACCAGTTGTTCGTCTACGGTGAAGTTGGCTTATAGCCAATTTTTATTCGTTGTTTTTTCTGGTTTGATAATTGTAAAATCGCAATAATTGCTGCACCCTCTCTATAACGACGTTATCGCTTTATAAAATGAGCGATTATATATGCGGTATAACTAGTCCAATCGCTCGGGACTATTTTTCTGAACTCCGGCATATATTAATGTTCCGTTTAGAGCATATATCTCAACTGAATTCGTGTCATACCATACGCGACATCTTGCTTATTTCACTGGTCGACGCATGAAACTATCTATTAGTTTCTGCCTCGATAACATTTACCAATGTCTCTGGTATATTTATTTGAAACACAGTGGTGTGGTTAAATTTTGAGCGGTTTGGGTAAATATTTTATTTTACGATTAATAAATACCATATACCACTCTCGGCTGGTTGTTTGTTCAATATTTTCTCGTTCAATTCTTAAAAAATTTAAATCTCTATCATCTTCGGAATCATTTCTATTCAACTGGTTCACTGGTTCTTCGTCATTGCAATCGAAAAATTCCATATGAATGTTATCGTTGGAGTTGGTAACACAAATTTGAAATATGTAATATAAATATGTTGACACAACTGACTACTAGAAACGGATAAGTGTTGATCCTTTTATTTTACGTGCTATTGACGTTGAGTTATAAATGAGATCGAGATTATCATCGCCTTTATGGTTTCCAGCGTTAGTTTTGATTTTCCCTCTGTTCATATTTTATTAACAATGAAGAATACTCTCTCTGAAGACGCGTTGGTTCCTGATAATCAAAGGGAATACTCAGCTATCCTATTAACACTTCCATACCAAATGCATGATTTTTTTTAAATGACTAAAAATATCTACCCATCGCAACTCAGTGGGAGTTGACTCATCGTGTCACTTCTTAGTCACATATTTTTTTATATAATTTAGTATCATCAAACTGAATTGAACATTTTTGTAAATATTTTAAACATGTCAGTTTGGTAAATTTTTCGAGTATGTCCAAGAGTTGGTATATCGTTTCTTAGAGCTAGTGGTAAATACCCCGAATTTAGCCTGTCCTGAAGTTTTTCTTTTAAATTATTTAATGTTTGTATTATTTCCTTAGCGTTAGATGTTTCTCCCACAATTAATTTGATACTATGATGGAATTTGCTAGCTAGATCGTGCATAAATAACGACCAAATATCCAAAATGAGGTTTTTAACAATTTGTTTATTTTAATTGGGCATTTCTCAACCGCTAGGAAATATGCCTTCAGAGGTTCGTACTTCTTCAAAATTCTTTCTAGTGCTGACTACTTTCTGTGAAACCGGTTTACAACGATCAACAGAACATTAAAATGTTGAAACCTTTTCCATAATTTGAAAAAGGGTTAGTTGCAAGCGGTTTTGTTGACAAAATGTAAATTAGAACTTCCGGGTCGTGCGTTCGATCTTCCTGCGAATGTTACTCAAGTTGGATTAATTCTTCATTTCTTATGCTGCTTCTCTTCGAAAGTATCCAGAATATCAGTATCCACCGAATTTCCGCACAAGATTCATAGTACTATAGATTACACTTTTTCCAAGGATCATCAATATTTTGTATGGTATCTTTCATGGTATATCTCTTCTAAAATAAATTAACTGCATCTGCGGTGAAAATAATATGATTTGAAAGTAAAAATAGAGCTCTGGTCTATTGGCTGAATTAACGCAGCCGTATTTTGTGGTAAATATTCAACTCTGACGTTTTACAATAAGCCGCACAAATTAAATGAACCCGTAGTGTTGTCTAAGAGTAATAAAGCTTTATTGCTGATATTCTTTGTCCTACAATATTTCTCTACTGCTGAGCTAATAATGCGTAAACTAGTCTTCAAACAACCGTGCAGTCATCCAAGCCTTTTTGTTAGATTTTCAAATCATAGGCTAGGTTTCTTTATCAACAGCCTTCATCTTCATAGGTGTTTTCTGAGACATCAGTCAGGAGCGGTTTTAATTTAAAATGAAGATGCGTTCCTACCAAGAAGAGGAGTTCTTTTAATATTTTCGTTTCTGGCACAAAGTTTTCTGCTATAGAAAAATAAGTGCTCTTAGGCATTTTTTTCAGTAGAGACCCGTTTCCTCCGTTTTAAAAACTTCCTGAGGAAAATTCCATCATTCTAGTATTATTTGTTTAATCGGTGCGGGTTATTGACTTTCGGCATCTGCATCACTCCTACCAGCTTCTCCTTTTAATTTAATGCTTTGGAACCCGTTGGCATTTATCCAATCTTCTTTGACTCATTAAAAGATTCCTTTTGAGATGTCTCACCGTGTTCTTTGTTTACCAACTCAAATAGGTTTGATGCGTTCTCATGTATATGTAAAATATCGACTTTGACTTCTAACATAATTACGACATTCTTATTTACTTTATCTACTTATTTCTGAGTAGATCGTTTTTCTATCATTTTATGGCAACTAAATAAATCCCACAAGGTTACTTCACTACTAATAAAACCAACTAAAAATACAACATACCTGTTAGTTCACGGTACAACAATATTTATTTTTGGTACTTCTTCGAATATTTGGAAACTTTGTATGTATTAAAATATGCAGGTATTACTAATATCTTTGTGTATTTATATATAGAGTGATTACCATAATAAAATAAAAGTTACAATGTTACCTCGCTCGAATTGTAGAGCGCGACAATCGACTATAGAATTGTATATAGAATGAAACGAAAAAAACAAAAGCAAAATAACCTTACAAAGGTACAAACATACAAACAAATTGTTTATCTTTTGTTTTTTAAATTTTGTTTTTATTTCAGTTTTTTAATAATATTTTTTTTATTATGTACCAATTTTTTATTCCGTCTAAGGTGAGCGATGGCGTTGCTTCGGAACCAAAATTTGGTTAGGAATATTTGAGTAAATTGCGCTGGTTCTATAACAAATTTTGTATTTACACACAATGACACAATCATAATGTATAAGAAACAAAATTATATACACAAATCTGCAAGAGTTTAAAGCCTCAAATCTGTTATAATGAAGAACACTTCAGAATTTTGGTGAAGATTAGAATGGGAACTGTTGGAACTGTATGTAGTAAAACTTTGTTTTGAGATCTGCGCAGATTTTATCATTCGAAATATTTACAAGGAATTAATTTCGATTTTATTAAAAAATAAAATTAGGAAGTATTTAAAATTAAGATTTTGTGCAGAGGCGTCCAATTTATTCAATTTATTTAAGAAAAACTTCCTCCATCATTTTTATTTCATCCCTTGCTGTTGTACTGTTTGTGTTTTCGGTCCCACAAAGAGCGCCTTTCTTCCACAAATAAAAATTTTCAAAATCCATTTTTTACTGTAAATGATTTGGCTAGCCTTTGCAGTCATGCCTCCCTCGAAAAACGGCATAGCTTTTATAATTAGAAATACTTTTATGAACTATAAATAAGCTACATTTTGTTTGAAGTGGTCAATTTCTCTTTTTCCAGAATTTATAAACCAAATTGTTGACCTTTTTTGAGAAATTAGCCCTTTTCCAGAATGCACAGTACATAGTCGATTTTGAATGGGAGACGTCTGCCAAAAGTGTTCCGATAATTCAAACGACAACTGATAAAAAAACAAAATAGTTTCTAAATTCTAAAAGGTATGTACTAGGGAAAGGGTATTTGGGCACACTTGAGAAATCCTATGACCTCTTTTAAACTACAGCGTTTAATGCAAATGAGTATTTTAATGATGTATAAATATGTACATTTTTAATAGATGACTATAGCTAGAGTTTCGTTTTAATAGATGACGCTTTCGAAATGTCGTTTGAGGAGTAGGATATACCAAACTTTTTCGAAATAAATTCATTTAGAAAGCAGGTAAATAAGAAAACAGCATGCATTTTATTATTCCAGAATCGATCTCTATATATTTGCTTCCAAGTTCCAACGAAGCGCAGCAAGCAGCAATATAATGAAAATATCAAGAAATATAATTTTAATGACTGTGATTTAAAATAAGGAAACTAACTAAACAATTAAGACGGGTACATGTTTTTTATTCTAATAAAAGAGCCTCTTTTTCTTTTTACCTGGAATGTCCAACCAAGCCGACTTCGCTTTACTTTCTTATTATAAACACGGCCTATAAAAGGTTTTTTCAATTGAGTTCAACATGAAAGAGTACGGTGGTAGATACTAGATACCTTAAATGACTTCCTGAGGTTTTTATTTTATTCATGAAATGCGCAGTTTTATAGATTTGGGTATTATCCGTTCCAAAATAAATCAAACTCTACCTCTATAATTCAAACTCTAATTCAAGTCAATTTTGCAAATTTATTGAAGAACCCGCTGCAAAATTAATGAACTGAGTTCTATTTTGTAATGAATGACGCACAAATCCACAAAACTGCGCAGATCAAGGATATAATAGAAACCTCAGGAAACGGTTTAAGGTTCCTACCGCCGTACTCTTCCATGTTGAACGTTGAACCCAATTGAATAAGCCTTTTCAAAAATAAAAGCAATGGCCAGGAAATTTATTGGCCTTGTCCACACGAGTATGCAATACATGACAACACAACAATTGGTATGCGCCCACACGAGGATGCATCAATTGCTGTCACTTATCTATGTACGTATGTGTAAAAAAATTCATTTCATATTGATTCTTTCACTAAGAGAACAACAAAAAACCAATTTAAAAAAAATATATTTTCATTTTGTTGATATGGATATTTCTGGAGTGCTTGATTAACAACAATGTTGTTTATTCCAATTTTTCGACGGTACAGATGATTCGGCCATTAAATTTTCGCTTTATTAGTTTAGACTATATAGATAATTAATTCAAATTCAAAACGTAAGAAAATCAACAGATTCAAAAAATACTCGACCACATAAATTTTTGGTTTCAATTTATTCTTCTAACTAAAAATTTACCTATTAGAATCACCGGATTCAAAAAAAAAAATCCAAACATCATAAATTTTGTGTTTGATATGAATTCTGAATGAAAAAAGGCAAATTATAAATGATTCGACCAATTCAAAAAAAAAATACCGAATCTAATAAATTTTGTTTTGAATTTTTGTTTGTATTAGGGCGTTACAATTCGTTCATCACACAAAATTTTGGTTGAAAGCGTTGCAACACAAATATTTCCCCTCCGTCAAAGTTTATAGGCAATGGGGTACGAAACGAGGAAAATACATAATGCACTGCATATACTTGTGTGGACAAGCTGATTGGGTTCAACGAGAGAACAGAATTGGGGTAGTGTGAATTCAGTGCCATCTACGGACTATTCGAGTTTCATAATGAAACTTTATGTTTAACACGTACGGTTTTATAGATAATTTTTGCAATAAGTGGAAGTGTTTATTATGAAGGAACTTGGTAATTTCTTACCCGGTTATGTTGAAATTCATCATGTACGATGAAATTGGAATTATAATAATTAAATAATATAATTTTTTTTTTTTTTTTTTTAAATAATATAATTTGTATACATGAAGTTCTGGAATATCCCCAATCACTAAAGAACAGTGTAATTTCTTAGTCGATTTTAGTGAATTTCGAAATGTGGACTGCCAAAAGGAATCTAAATGATTTTTACATTGATTTTACAGTTCTGGAATATGGGCAGTCAAAAAGGAACTTGGTTATTTCACAACCGATTATAATGAAATTCGAAATGTGAAATGAAAATGGGTTTCTAAAATGATATTTAGCAGAAGATGTGGAATAAAGAAAATTATGAAGGAACTTGGCTATTTATTAACCGATTATGATGAAGACGATGTGAAATCTTTTCTGAAACACCTGAGTACCTTCGAATATGCTGAATTTCATTGTAACCGGTTAAGAATTCTATTATAACCGGTTAACAAAGTTCCATCCTAATTGGCCATATTCCAGAACTTCATGTGTGATTATTATTTTAGAATCCCGTTTTCATCATTCTTGCTGAATTTTATCTCTATCGGTTAGCTCGTTTTGTCGAAAATTTTTAAAAATTGTCCCCTGCATTTCATAAACAGTTCAAGTTGCAAAAATAAAAACAATGATAACAAAATGACCAAAATTACAATAGACAACAGTTTTATTGTGTTTTTAATTATGAAAAAGTCTTGGTTTTATACATTTTTTATGGTAAAAAACATCAGCAACTAAAAATCTGCAAATAGCGAAATAACAAATGAAAAAATGAGTCCTCCTATCAGATCGATAAGGGTTAATCTTGTATTGTTAATACCAATTAAAAATTAATTTTGTCGAATTTTGCTATGTTACTGTTTATTACAGATTAATTTTCATAAATTTCAAGTGTTAGATTCAAAGGCGGTCAACTTAATATAAAAGGTTTCATTGGATTTATAATTCATTCCAATTGAAAATGGTTACATTCTATTTAGAAATGGTTTCGTTTTATTTGAAAAAGGTTTCTGTTAATTTATAAAAGTTTCATTCAATTTGATCATTCAATATGCGTGAAATCGTTTCACTTCCAAACTTCATTTAATTAACTACTTGTTTTATTTTTCTACAAGAACGTACATTTAAATGTATATTTCGAAAATCCTAGATAGTTCCGAAGTTAAATTTCCAAATACATATTTTAAAATTAAAATACATAACACTCTCACTGATGCAAGTATTTTGTACAACAACAAAACGCTATGTAAAACAAATATCGCACATTCACACGGGTCCTGTACTCCTGTCTGTGTGATAAAAAAAACAAAATCTAATTCGTCTACCTTAATTTTTAAATTGTTTTGTTTTGTTGTTTTTGTTCAAATGATACTCAAAACAAAATATTTCAGCGAAAAATCTTACTGTATAGTTCGATACATTGCAACCTAAATATACTATGCACAAAAAATTAAAAAAATATTCAAAATCGTGTATGCAACGCTATCTATGGAGGTAACATTGTAATTGCGCATGATTTCTCTATTTATATATACTCAAAGCTAATATCAAAATTAGAAAATTTTCAATTCAAAATATTATTATACTACCACCAGGCAATTAGCGAAAAGTCACCTAGCGAGAATACTAGTTGTCATTTTATTTTATTTCGAGAAACTAAAAGTCTACGAGTTGTTTGATTGAGAGAGCTGTGTTTGCAATAATTGTCAAAAACGACATATTTATTGAAAATATTTCTCGGTTTGCCGACATATTTTCAATAAATATGTCGTTTATGACAATTGTTGGATTTTTATCTTTCAAAATTTGACGATCGGAAAGTCAACAGTTTGATCATTAATAGTACGGCACTGCTAAAACTATTAATATTGTTACCATCTATTGTCTGTTGTCAATAAACCTTCAATTTAGTTTACGCACTTGTTTAGTCTATCAAAATCGGTGTTAGGCACACAGCACAAGTTTCATTTTTCGTTTTTTTACAAGTTAAATGTAACACTATGCTAGCCAAAAACATTATTTGGTTGCTTGAGGAGAAATTTTACAAAATATCATTTCGAAGTAAAATACAAGGTAATAAAACGTAACCCAATCTTAAGTCAACTATTTTATCGATTTGGAAAACTTTTATATTTTTTTAGCTAGATAAAGGCCTCAGCTATCCAAAAACTCATATGCCTATTTAGGTACGATCTCTGAATCAACTGAAGAAATTTCATAAAATTCAATTGGGAAATGTTTCCATGTTTGCTAATATACCAGTTATCGAATAATCCGAATAAGGTTTAGAACAAACTATACGCGAAGCGTATATATATTTTTTCAGCTAGTAAGAATTAACAATTAAATTAAATTATATTTTGGAGTTAGCTTCTAAGGTTTAGGAGTAAATAATGATAAAATAGAACCCGTCTTCAATTATGTAAAATTGGCTGGCACTATTTTTAAGTGGAAAAACGAAAAGAGAAAAGTTTTCTAATATTTTCTTTATATAAATGTTAAATTACTTTTCTCCTTTCGTTTTTCCAACAACAAATATTGCCAGCTAATGTTTCCTAATGGAATACGGACTTAAGAATTTCAATGTTTAAGAGGATTGTCATATGAGTAAATTAACTTTACAGATTTCCTACCGCCCATTGCGAAGATTGTGACATTGAAAGCACTGGCTGGCCAGTTACAAACCGCATTCGTAATCTTCTGAAGTTGGCTCTAAATTGATGTGTCATCTATAATCCCTTACGTGACACCGGCAGAGATTTTCTTTAGTTCTATTGGATAGTTAAGATCTTAGTATGGCATAGAATTGTTTTGGCAGATCTTTATGCAGCTTGTATTCTAGACCACTGTGTTAAACTTCATCGAATGCTTGGGCAGCGTCCAGGAATATGCTTGGGTATACTTTTCTACGTTCTAACGTTCTTTCAATTATGTTTGATTCTATACACCTGTTCAATTGTAGAATGCTTTTCTCTAAATGCAAATTGATGTGGAGGAATTAGTTGTCGGTCCTCAATTATGGCTTTAAGTATGTAACTGTGCAAAAAACGTTGACATAATTGTCCGCAAAGAAATTGTATGATTTTTTATCGTTAGTTGGTTTATCAGATTTTGCTACCATGATTACTTCTGCTACTTTCCATTGCAGCGGAACATATTTTAACCGAAAGGTCGCATTAAGTATGTGTAATGGCTTACGAAATCCTTTATCAGATGAATCCTTGATATTTTTTCAAGTAATCAAGACGTACCCTGGGGCTTTTTTAACATTCATGTTACTTTTCACTTTTTCTTTTAATTCTTTGAGAGTTACTGAGTGAATATCAAACTCATCTAGCTTGTGAATTGGTATTATATTTTTGTTGGCCGTTTGTCTTGGTAGCGGTTGGAAGATTTCCTCGAGGTACTCCGCAAACAGATCAGCCATCTCATTGGGACCCCTTGACCAGGTCCCATCTTCCTTTTTAAGAGGAGACACTTGCATTTTGGGGTCTTTTGAGTGCTTCCTTGATTGATTAATTTTTGACTTCTTTAAGATGGGATTTGACACTGTTACATAAACTGTTAAGAATTGTTTTGTTCTCCGGTGTTCGATTAATTTGCGAGGTTATACTTGCACTCGTTTTTCTCTTACCAGCTCTCTAGCTTCCATTGGCTAGCAATGTAGGCCAGCTTGCTAAAGCAGCATAGTCAATTGTTCCATTTGTTGTTTTCCCATTGCGATGAGAATTTCTTATCGGTACCTGGAGATTGATTTTTTCTTCATTAATTCATGAAAGAGTTCATAGTTTGTTATTGAATTGGTTAATCTGGGCTTTCCCTTCGAATTACCGTTTCACTGTCATGATAACCGGTGAGTGATCCGATACTAGAGAACTGCTGTTTTCAATGTGGATATAGTTCTGAGATATACCTAGATAAAAGGTCCGAAATCTTGGCTTCGTCATTGGACCAGCATGTTCAGGAACGACCAGAGTAAAATTCACATTTTGATGTCTTCCATACTTGAAACAATTCTTTACCCTTTGACGTCGTAAGTCTAGACCCCCAATAGGTGTTTTTTGAATGAAAGTCACCTCCAATAATAAAATTACGTCCTAGCGATTTAAATATAGTTTAATGTAGTCATCCATTTTCAGGTTATGCCGGGGAGGACAGTATATTACAGAGACAGTAAGATGTCTGTGTTTAATGTGGATCTTAACAGTAGTGACTTGTATTATGTCTTCTTCGATTTTTGTTTCTACATGGTGTTTTATATTTTCTTTTATAAATAATGCCGAACCCCCTCTTGCTCGCTCCGCTGGATGAATGGAATGGTATAAGTATACAATCCCGGCTTTCAGATAGAAAATGGCTTTCAGATATAAGGAAAATGATTTTTTTTTCTGTATTAAAAATATTTATAATTCTGGAATATGCTGCATAATAAAATTTTATAATGTAAACAAAATCGTACAAGCCTTTATTGCTTACTGGGTTGAATAAGTCTTGTACGATTCCGCAGGGCGGACGAACTAGCTAGGCAAGTAAAACCTTCCAAGTGTTACCGGAAAGCGTAAGTCTGTGGAGGCGTATTACAGCGCTTAAAAAAGGAAAAGTAGCCTCAGCGAGCGAAATGGGGAGTAAAACCATCACATGTAGTGTAGCAAGACAAGTCTGGCTCCAATACACTAATCTCCCTACGTAGACGTGAATTAAGAACAATAATGGGGATACTCATGCGACACTGCCTATTTGGGGAACATGCGAGGCGGCTAGTTTTGGAAGCAAATGTCTTTTGCAGAAGCTGTGTGGAGGAGGAAGAGATAGTAGGTCATTTCCTATGCTCATGTCCAGATTTAGCACTCAGAAGGCATAGACATATGGATAGGTTCATAATGGAGAGCCTCCTGAATTTTGTAAACTGTAAAGTGCGAGATATATCACGCTAGCTCTGACTAGTTCAACTAAAGGTAAAAGAGAAGTAAGATTCTGTGGTATCACAATGGACCGTCAAACAATATTGGGTTATTTGGTTCACTGCTCTGAGACCATTGAAAACACTATTTCCGTATGGCCGTATTGATCCGAAAGGGCCAATTAAAAGCTATTTTTATATATTTTATACTACAACTTTCGTTTATATCGTTGAAGTATTCAACCCATTGGTCGCAGCTGATTTTACTTTTTAAAAACTCCTCTTTTAATTTAAAAAATTTTTTTTTTTAAATATGCAAAATGACCAAATAATTGTGTCTTTTTCCAAGAATAATGTCATTTGTTTGACGTGTTATTAATTTCACTATATTCTGGAATATAGTGTCGATTACTTTTCTAATTTAATTTTAATGAAAATTTGCCCTGTAGTCTTTTCTAAGAAGTTCGAACAGTGTGGATATCAGTACGAACGAATACGATTTAGGCTTTAATTAATTTTATTTGAATATATACCTAAGATGTGAAAGTTGGGCGCTGACGGATGAGTACGAGAGATGGCTCCTTACATTTGAGAGAAGAATCATGCGTGTGATTTACGGCCCTAAACGCGAAATAGATGGTACATACCGAGCTCTGTACAATTTCGAGATCAGAGATCTGATGAAGATCCCCGATATTGTACATGAAGTTAGTTCTCAGCGAGTACGCTGGCTCGGTCACGTTCTGCGTGCTGATCCGGAACGAATTGTGCAGCGATCTCTGAAAGGAGAGCCACCATATGGTAGGCGCAGAGGTCGTTGCAGGCGACGATGGCTCCACGATGTAGAGAACGACTTGGCCTCTTCAGATTGTCTAAGACAGTATGAAGACCAAGCTCAGGATCGAAACCGTTGGAGCCAGATTGTTGATTCAGTAAGGGGCCAGTAATGGCCTTTAACACTGTTATTATTATTATTATATACCTAAGTTAGGTTATGCCAGTTGGAGTCTTCCCTTTACAGTAATTAAAGGCCAGCGCCTAGTTTTGTTTAATTTCAATGAAATAATTTTTTGTTATATTAGAAATCAAGTAATTCTAAAAATTAGTATTTATTTATTGTAAAAATCTGAAAGTTATCGGCTATCTATAAACTATTATTCGAAACATGTTTTAAAACATTAATGTTTATTGTATTGTAACTGAAATAAAATAATTATAATCTATAAATTAATTATAAACATGATTTTTTATGAAAATGTGTCATCCACATTCATAAATTTTTACAAACCAAGAGTTGAAAACAAATTCCAAAAACCCTGTGCATAACCCGGATCGATGTGATATAAAGGGTGTCTCTAAATAATGTTATTTTTACATGTTTTACGTTTAATTTAAATCAAAAATGTTACAAACATATGCGACTTATTTTTAGGTCGTCAGCTAATGAATTTACGGCCTAGGATTAACTCCACTCTGTATATATGTATCTATGTACACATTTATAACGGGAATTTGACTTAAACTTTACAGCATATATAATTTTCAATCATCTAAATGGTTGGTTACCCTTTTTTAACATTCCCCATCTGCGATTCTTATTAAAAATTTAGCAGATGAAACCAATCCATGTACACGCCCGTTTTTTTGGGTAAATTTTTTGAATTTGAGATAAGAAACCAAAATAAAAATTCAACCATCTTTCCATTACACGAGTACTTTTAAGGGATGCTTTCTCAAATAAAATATGTTTTATGTCTCCACAAAAAAAAAAAACTAAAAGGGTTCAATACTGTCATATAAATAAAGTACTATTAATATTATAAAAGGGCTATTGTAAATCATAAATGTATCTTACACATTTAATCACCATAGGTAGAATGGTGCTATTTGGTGTACGTAAATATAATATTGATAATTAAAAACAAATATTGAAACTTTGGAAAATTGATATTGAAAAATGTTAAAAAAGGAATACTCGTTAATAATATTTTATTTTGTGTAATTAAGGACATTTAATATATCATAAGAACGTCTCTTCTGTATGAGGAGATGATAGAGTTAAATAGATATATTATCATTTCAAGATGGGAAACTTTTAAATCACATTTTTCATCATTCTTACATAACATGTAGCTAAAATCAAATTAAATTACATTCAAGTGGAATTCAATAAAATTATTTTTGTTTCTAAAGTTGTGTTTTTATATGATGTATTTACAAAGTTATTCAATTACTACTTTCTGTCTTTCTTAAATCAGAAAAATGTTGAAAAATATATTTTATTTAAGTGGCAGACTGATGGTATAGTAGAATGGTGCAGTGACAGTAATATATACATTTATTTAAATAATGATTTTAGATAATTGTATATTTTAATAGAACACTAATTTACATTGAAATTTTTTTTGGCTAAGTACAATAGTGGAAGACAGACGCTCTATATATCGGCACTACATTCATTTTTATTCAGAAAGCTCAAGGTACGAGCAACTAGACCAATATATACTATTGTCCCTAATTTTATCATTTCTTCCAATGTTGAATAGGACATACACCATTTTTACCCTTTTTTTCTCATAAAAACCGCTGAAATAACACATTTTATTAACGGTTTACTAGTAAAATTACTGAATTGCAATTTATTTGTTATTAGTGTAATTATTATGTTAAAATTTGTATATAATATACTGGAAAATTGAACTAATAAAATCAGAATAACCACTCAACAACAAATGTATGGTCCTAGAATGGCGACAAAAATAATTTAATAAAAATCTATTCCAAATAACAACGGGCAAATCAATTTCAACGCTGAACACCATCCGAACAAACAGTTTCGTCGGATCCATAGTCAAGCGCTACTCAACAACCAGCGAAACCAAGTAACATCAGTCATCAGTCACGAAACAACCAGTCGATCAACAAGGCATAGTGAACGGCAAAAATAGTCAAATTACAACAGATTTTTATTTTATCACAGCAAAACATAGGCAGTGAAAATAGAGGATTTATACAAAGCTCAATGTGCTCGTATTGATCATCTTCGATTTGATCAACTATTGTTTCGCAAGATAAAGAGCAAAGGGCACAAAGTCTTCAAGAGATATCTATCAATATTCGTGTGCATGACAAATTGAACCAGTCAGCGATCTTACACTACCGATGCATTTATTGCCACGTATAAACAACAATATACGGGTAGTAGAAGTACATCCAAGCAGTGATCGCAAGTAAGTGTACGAATGGTTTCACTTGGTGGCCCGGGAAGGGTTCTTTTAAAAAGATCAATTGTAAAACAAGAGACAATATAAACAATTCTCGAATCCGATGTCTTGAGAAACAGTCACGATAGATCTACATACTACAGACTCAGCTAAAAATGTATTTTTATTTTATCACCGCAAAATATAGGCAATGCGAAAGAGCAAAGGCAATTACACCAAAGATGGTGAAAGGAGTACTTTGTAGAAGAAACTATCTCAAATCGAAACCATGTGGAAGGAATTCATCGACACCAATATAGAGATGAAGGACCCTCTTTATGACGACCACAGCTCATCCATATTGGAAAGAAAGGGAATCGTTCGATAAATTCTATGCGAACTATCGAACTGAGTTAGAGGCTAAACTAAAAACAGAACTGGCAGTACCAGCACGAAACATTGAATACTTGTACCCTATCAAACAACCAACCACATTTTCACAACCTGCGTCAGATCCAACAACAACAAATTTACCAAGTCTTTCCACCACAAAGGCCAACAATATTGTGGTAAGTTCTTGCGATGTAATCAAAAACAACAATGTTTGTGATTCGACTATACAGTCTAGCGGGCAAGTACTAAAATTTTCGAGCGACTTCGTGGTATTTGAACCAATTCTCATTAAGGTAGAGCGTGGATGAAACAATTACCAAATGTATATTCGTAAAATAGTTCATTCGTCATTCATCCATTATCACTAATACCCAAAGTTTAATTTTCTGGCAATTAATTTCTTATATTGCTCTGAACCATTTTGTATTGCTACCATAGCAGGAACTTATGTTTCTGAAGTAGCCAATATTCGTATAAAGGTAATCAAAAGCAGCCAACAAAATCGAAATTCGAAAAAATCTAAAACAATCGAAAAATTCGAAAAAGCCTTAACGAAATCTACTGTGAGTTTTTCCAAATAATGTTGATTTGTTAAAATGTCTTCTGTTTTGTATTCAATTCATTAACCAATTGAAAAAAAGAGCCTAATTTATATAATTTCAAAAGGAAATTAGACGAGGGAAGAAATGTAACTACAATTAGCGTAAAAACGGTATGAAGTGTAACTGTGTCAATCATAGAAATACAATTTTGAGATATCAACAATTGTACTGAAAAAGTACCATGCCTACTAATAAGCTTATAACATCCTAAACCTAAAAAATTGAAGATGAAGTATTATTGTTACGACCTATGTAGTTTTATCAATTAGGACCAGTAGTTTTTACCCGATCCAATGTAAAACGGTAAATTGTTAACAATCATTAGGAGGCGCAGATGTAGTATGCATTGAGTACGCAAGGCCAGCTTCAATATCCTTCAGAGTGAAAAAATTGTAATCAGTTTAATGAATGACTGAGGCGGAGCTTATAAAGAGAATAAATTAATTTTTTTACTAGAATGAGTGGAATAGTCGTATAAAATATTATCTAACTTGATCTAAAACTGCAAGCAAAACAAATACACAGCCATTATAATAGAAGCCAAATTACGTAATACTAGATATTTTGGAACACAAAGAAATCCGCGAACTGGTTAAAACTTTGAAAACAACCAAATTTTCTGTAATATTGGACAAAAACACGGACATTGGTACAAATAAAACAATGTGCGTTTTAGTCCGGTATGTATGTGCTGAAAGTAGTAATGTTGCAGTCAAGCTCTTGGATTTGATAACAGAGCGCTAAACATTTTAGTAATCATCTTAACATTTGACAGGGATTCCATTGAAAAATATAATTGGAATGTGCAGTGACTGTGCGATATGGTTGGTTTAAAGAAATCATTTAGTTCAAAGATGAAAATCCAAATGCTTTAGTAATAAAGTGCATATGTCTTAGAGCAGCTATTGTAGCAAGTAAAGCTTGTGTGTCGTTACCATGAGCTGCAGAAGATCTTTTGACGCAGATTGGTGTTTATATCTCGAGTAGCTTAAAGCGATGCTTTCCTGCAGTTACAGGAAGTTGCTATGGTATCCGAAGAAACCCGGAAAGTATTGAGAACGTCTGCCACATGGTGGGTTTCGCATCAGAGGTATGTAGGGAGAATATTGGGTAGGTACTTCAACAATTTTTCAAAGTCCACCGAAATTATTTTACACGAATTCAACAATATGTTTACGAAAGCATATTTATATTTTTTAAAATTCGTGTTAGAATTTTTTAATGTTTTAAACGCCATGTTCTAGTTTAAAAGGCCTTTAGATTACCAATTCTATTCGGAATTTCTTAAAATTGTTAATAGTCTTGGCCAAAATTTTATAAAACCGAATGATTTAAAAGCCACCGTTAATGTTGAATGTCCTCACATTTTGTTACCACTATATAATTTACCTTGGCCCTCAATATTTGGAATGACTGAAGGAAATACCCAAACAGGTGTTCGAAATGTGTCCGCTACTCACGATAATCTATTTACGTTAGTATCATTCGTGCGCTAGTATCTCCATATACAATGCAGCACATATCCGAAAAAGAAACATAATAAGTGTACGTGTACCCTAAAAACAAATTCATGTAAACGTCAGGTTTTGCATTACGTTTTAAAGCAAAATAGTCAATTTGCTACGTATGTGAAATTTGTCCTAAATCTATCCTAAAAAACAACAAAAACAATTTCCTCTATATGCGTTAGTGTGCTTATCATAAATACAATCATAGTCGGTGCGACATTCTGAAATTTCTTAGGAAAATCCTAGGAAGCGGACACCACAATGATGCATATATAAAGATATCTTAAGGTCTAAGCTAATTGAAAAATATTTCAATTTTGGAAAAAGTAGGGGATTAGGAGGTTTAGGACATCCAACTTTGGAATGGCTGGAAGGTCATACCAAACATGGTTGTTCTAAACCCCCTACTTTTTTCCAAAATTGTAATATTTTTCAGATAGCTTAGACCTTAAGATATCTTGGTATATGCGGCATTATGGTGTCCGCTTCCTAGGGTCTCCCCAAGAAAATTCAGGAAATCATGTATATTTCCTAACAAATTTTGTTGTCCTATAGATAAAATTCGTTGTATCGAGACAATCTGGATTGCCCACTAACACATTTAAGCGAAAATTGTTTTTGTTGTTTTTTAGTACAATTTTAGGACAAACTTCAAGCGTCTATATAGTATTGTGAATTTTGTCCTAAAATTGTACTGTTTTTTTTTTTTTTTTAGGACAAATTTAGGACAAAATTCACGTGAATCAATTTGCTTGTGATTGCTATTACATAAATGAAAACTGTTGCGTGGTGAAAGAAAAGGACTTTTCTTTAAGCATGTATGGAATAAATAGTTTTTGAACTGGCATCACTGGTTGTTTCATCATTTTTTTTATTCACAAAATTTAAATTTATCCTTTTCTTATATAATATAGTGACATCTATAATATTAATTTACGGCTATAAAAATACCACCACTCACATAAAAGTAGTTGGCTGTTTCGTGATGAAAACTTGGAAAACATATGTTTCGATGGAAATAATTTTTAATTTTATTTTGTAGTTAGAAATGTGCTAATATAAATATTAAAAATCATATATTAAACAAATTTTTAGTTTTTCAACCTACATATTGCGAATCAATTTAATCGAATTTATTTGAAGTATTATTGGTAATCGGATTTAAAAAAGAAAAATATCCGTGACCTTATAAAATATAAAATTTCCAGTTTTTAAAACTTAAATAATTGAATAACATTTCCAAACGATTAATTTTATTCCCAATTGTAAACCACCGTTTAAACATTGTGAAAATGGTAGAAGATGTATGTATATATATTGCTAGAGGTAAAACATATGAAACAATCAAGACGATAATTTTGTATTTTCCAAAGAAAACAACTTAAACACGATAAATTATATACGATTTTTTTTTATTATTCTTTTTCGTTTTGTTATAACAATAACAAAAACCAAAAGGTTGTAAGAAGCAAAGTTTTTTTTAATTTTTTTTTTTAGTTTTTAATTCATCCCAATAGTAAACGAGGTTATAACACAAAGCAGTATAGAACAAAACTAAGTATATAAGTATAGTTATAAAGAAAACATATACGATTTTCACCATCATTTTTTGGTGGTATACGGTGGATGCTGATGATGTTGTAGTAAAATACAATGCAGTAAGATACAAGAACAAAAAAAATTATTGAATTAAATTAAATTCACAATCTGATAAACATAAACATTTTTTTTAACTTACAACTAACACCAAAATGGATTTAGTTCAGATTTTCATCATAACATTTGCATTTTTATCTTAAAATACATATATACGTATCTTCTGTTGTGTGTTGTCAGTGTTGTGTGTGACGAACCACAAAAATAAATAATAAAAAAAAAAGCAAAATGGTATAACATTCAAATTTGATTTTTCTGGTTTAAATGGTCTTGGATGGATGCATACGTACATATAATACATGTACATAGTTGAGAATTCAATGATGATGACGAAGACTGAAAATTGTGTTATGCTAAAATTATGTTGGCACCATTTTCCCCAGAATACATTTTTTCACATTAAATCATGCTGGTTTCCAAAGCCTATATATGTATATGTACATACCACCATACCAACGTCTACATAGCATTGGAAATTTATACTTTGGTTTGTTACATGTGTACATACATTTTTGTAGTTGGTTTTTAGGAATTTTCTATAGTTCTGTGAAATATTTTTCACTAAATGGAAGGAACAACTTTTTTTTTCCAGCCATATATTTTAATAATTATTTTTGTTCTCGTTCTAGTCTTAACCTGATTAAACAGTTATTTTGAAACAAACCGAAAAAGTTTATGAAAAATAATTGGGATTGTATACAAAATAATGTGTTCTCTATGGGATGATAAATTTTCATAAATTTTACACTAAAAAATTAGTTCAACTTTTAATTGAACTCAATATGTGTATATTACATCCTCAAAGTAAAACATGTT
Organism: Tipula unca; assembly: GCA_951394425.1. Lineage (NCBI taxonomy): Eukaryota > Metazoa > Arthropoda > Insecta > Diptera > Tipulidae > Tipula > Tipula unca. The sequence continues at coordinate 61,511,090 of OX596382.1, read as the reverse complement.
TATGTATCGGTTAATATGCAATGGGCTTCTTGTATTTTTGTAAACCTGCCGTTATTATAAAGGTCAGGGACGGAACTAACTTGCTAGAAGAATTGGTTTTAATGTTTTTTCAGCCATTTTTAAAAACAAATCCAAATTTCGGTTTGATGTTCTAGCGAGATATAGTGAAGATAAATCGAATTTTTATATTTATTGCTAACAGTTTATTATCAATAGACAAAAAAATTATTTATAATCAAAATATAATAAGGATGTTACTGTACCTTAGTATCATACAAATATAAAAGATTTCTTTGTCGTAAATTAGAATATAAAAAAATAATTTACTTTAATATTGCAAAGGTTCCAGTACTGAAATTCAATAAATTGTACTGGTTTATTTGGTTTTGTTTAAGTAAAAGACGATTTTTTTTTAAAACAATGACCATATTTAGTTAACATAAACGTAATAAAAATTCAATTCTATAAAAATCATAAATAAAAAATCACAATTTTGAATTTTCCATTCAAATTTAAAAAATATTTAAAATAGGAAACCGCATACATTTGTTAAACTAAATATAAATTATTCTTATTATTCCTTATCTTGTTTTTGACGGTTTGAAAGATTTATATTTAATACATTATTTGTTATATTAAAACTGTAACAACAGTCAGTTTGGATCAAATCTCTTGGCTGTAACAAAGCAGAACATGTATTTATGTGAAGTCTATTTCGACACTTGGTTGTTATTAGATTGTTAATCGAAAAAACTCTTTCGACATTGGCCGAAAAATGTGGAATTGATAAAACCCCTTTAACAATTCTACAAATATTACCGAACATAGGTGCATTAAGTTGGTTTTTTATGCTGTTGGTTATTATTTGCCCAAAATTTTTCAATTTTTACAATTTTATATTTGTTTTATCTCACTGTATTTCGCCAAAAACCTTTAGTATAATTGCTAAACTGCTATTACTTTTTCCTAAACCTAGATCAAATCTGCACAGAAGCTTTTGTAGAAATTTTTAACCTTCATCTTAAAATTAATCAGTTATCCATCTGAATGATTTTCTAGTGTAAAGTACATCTCAGCTAGTGCGCCGCAATACACATCTTCTATCCGAATATTGTTTTCATTTAAGTTTATGTTTAAAATTGAAGTACTGTCCAGCGCCTCTTTGCTTATGAAGCTTCAGGCGAATTGGTTAAATAAAAATTACATACGGGGCATGAATGAACCGTGCATTCTCGCTTCTCCGGATTGCATTTCCTTATTAATTTTGTTAATAATATCAAGAGCATATGATAAAAATAAAAAATACGATTTGATACCGTGAGATGATTCAAAGTTCCCTAATTCAAAATAATATTGAAGTAGTTCCCACTGCTCTATAATCCTATCGACTGCAGCCTAAAATATACAAATAAAGTTAAAACTAATTGTTAATTATATAAATTATATGTATTTCTAATTACCAGACGAGACAACCATCGTGTTGCAGCATACTTTAAAATTTGATGTATATCAGTTCCAAAGTATTACAAAATGTTCTTTTCTACTTGAACTGTTACAAAAATGATGATTGACTTCTCTTCAAAGCTTGTCTATGGTACTCGGCAATTCTGATGCTGTGGCCGATGAAACTAAATTTAAGATGTGGCAAACGCAGCCGTTGACCACTAATCTTGGGACCAATTCTTTTAATTTAGATTGCACTCCATTGTGTTTGCCCATCATGTCGTTGCAGTTATCTGCTGAGAATCCTATTCAATTTTTTAATAGAATGTGGTTGTCTTCTAAAACTTTGATTAACGTGGTAAATATTCCTGAATCAGTTGAATGTAGCACCGGTGTTAATGCCAGAAACATATCTTTGGAGGTGGTGTCAAAAATTCGAATAACAATGGATAAACTTTTGGAAAGTGCACTATCAGTACTTTTATCGATAACCAATGAGAAACTAACTTTCTTTACTAATTATTTGAATGTTTTTATCAAAAACTTCGTCGATTTTAATATTTTTTTGGCATTAATAATTGATCTTATGTGAAAATCACATGTTTTATGTCTTTCTATATGGGGTTGCCGCCGATAATTGGGGTATTACAAAATGCACATTTTTTGCCTTGTTTAGGCTTTTCATCTTTGACCAACCATTCATATTGGCTTTTCCATTTCTCATTAAAAACTGTATCATAGATTTTTCTCTTTTTCACAGGTTCATCACGGTTTGAACCACTATTTGAACCACTTGAATTGCTCATTCTACAAAAAGTTTATTGAAAAGGCTCAAGTCAATTTCTCGTATTTAGGCACACCTTATTAAATAAAATAATTCAATTTACAATTTAAACCTACTTACTGTGATCGCTCATCTTCATGTACTTGGTCATAGTTTTGACTTTCCGACTCCAACGGTAAAACCACCGTTACATCGTCTGCCGCAGATACACGTTTCTCCGATTTATTTTTAATTAACCACCTGTAACAATAATTTTTATAAATAATAATTTTTGTTGTATTCATTTATCATTATATGAAATTACAATAGGATAATTACCTTTCCATTTTAATATATTTAAAATCTTTTGTAAGTACAACACATCTTAAAATTTAAAAAAATGAACGAATAACGGTTCAATACTTCAACAATAACACACAATGGAAAAAAATGCTGTCAAAACAAAATCAAACGACTCCAATAATTCATTAACTACGATTCTAATCTATCCCATTAAACACATTTTGTGGGACGTATTTAGAATATATTCCAAACACATTGTGTTTTTAGTACTTAGAAAACTAATATAGCCAAACTGTACTGAATTCGGCTTGAATGTACTGTCGTATTTTTTTAAAATTGATTGTAGTGAAAAATGTATAATTGTACTGAAAAAATCATCGCTGAAACGTTCCCAATCAATACAGTTCAATATTTAGTTATTTATTAAAATATTAAACAACTTTGTGTATTATGTATGTACCACGTTTTTTTTAAATTTATCTTGTATGGAAATATAAAATGTCGCATGTTTACCATTTGGGTTGTGTCTCTCTGCAAAAACATTTATTCCTATTCTGTAACTCGTTTTCACCGGAAAACAACTTCCATTGGACAAATTGCTAATTTTGATGGAATTTTGCTATTCTGTAACTCGATTCCATTGAAATTTTTAATTATTTTTGTAGAAAAATTTCTAACAGAAAATCGTTCAAAAAATTTATTTAACAGTCGTCAATTGCCGGCCAGTAAAGTGAGTTTTGATTATTCGTCGGAATGTTTAAAAAGATTGCAACTGTTTTAAACATTTTTTAAACATTATATACGTACAGTTATTTGATTCTAGTGAATCAATCGAGTAAACTTTATTAGCCGTGATCACGACTCTCTGAATTATTGACATTTTTTTTATTCCTTTAATTTTTGTATGTTTGACAATATCATAAATAAAAATTGTACGAGGTAAAAATAAATGACAAAAATACAAAAACTTCGCTAAAAAAATTTTCTTGATGAATTAGCAATAGACAGTATTTAAGTTTTTTTGTAACATTTTTTTATAGGCTTGACCAACCCAAAATGAAAAGTGAACGTCAAAAGTTTTGAACTATTTCTGGCTGACACATAAAATAAATCAACAGGAATTAAGTATAATGTTTGGAAAATCTAAATTCGGTTGTTTTAGTTAAAATTTGCTTAATCGCTGCTGTCTGAGAATCATACCTTACACAAGGATATACGAAAAGAATTCAACAATAAATTGTAGGAGTTTCGAATATCGGTGAGTCGTGATATTCGGAATACTACAAATCAATAATCAAAGATATTAATTATAATAAGGAATCAAAAGACAAATGTAAAATTAAATTAATGTAAATTAGCAAAACCAGCCAAAATTTAATAAATTAAAGAATAATTTTTTAAATACAAAAAAATTATATTAAGGCTTGATTAGATGAATTCACCGAATTTAATCATTTAGAAAATCCCCATTCGGCAAAATGCTACTTTCTTTTTATGGGCGCCACTCTGATAAGCAGAGCACTGAATAGACCCGTTTGATGCTTATGCTTATCGGCCGCTAATGTGGGCGTGGATTAGTTATGGAGATTGAAAATAAAACAATTATTACATATTTTAAAAACCTTTTAAATAATTAATAATAAATAACAAATATTAAGCGTTAACCAATCATTTAATAAAGGTAAAGGATGATTGGCCTTTTCTCGAGTTTCGCCAAAAATCAACTTTCGTCCAAAAATCCAATAACAATTTAAATTCGTCCATATAACGAACAAGACTCTAATTTGTCAACCTGCTCGTTAATAGAAATTCAATCTAGCTTTTTTGTCATAAACACGGTTGCTTTCACTGACTGCTCAGCCTGGGGGGGTTCCTTAATCTTGACACAAACTGCTAGATCTATGTTAGTGAACGTTATTAAGGAAAACTGCAATTAATTCACTTACGACTGAATACTCACATCAATTAGGTTCCCATACAATTTTCACAACAAAAACGCAAATATTTATATACAATCATTAAACATGAAAATCTCAAACATATTTATTTAATTAAACAGATAGGTGAAAATAAAATAAGCAATGATTCAAAATATAAATTAAATTAAATTAAATATATTACAATAAAATATATATAATACATGGAAAAGCAAAAAAAAAATTTAGGTTTAACGCATGTGCACCGGATTTGTAAATTTCTTAATATTAAATACTGTTTTAAATACAATAATTATATAAATAAGAATAATACTATATATATATAAGTATATATGAATAAATAATTAGTAAGTAAATCTTAAAATAGTATATAATAAATAATTTTAGTTTACCTAATTTTAATTTTTATTTTTTCATTAATTACGGATGATGATGATCGTCGTCCATGATAGCCTCTTCGGCATATTTCAGCTTCTTTGATTTTATATTATTTTATTTTTGTACATAATTTATATATGAAATAGCGATATTTTAATTTTGCGTAGTATTTCTTTTTTTAGATTTAATTTATTTTTACATTTAATTTATTTATGATTATTTTTACCAATACACCATTTTTTTTTATACTTATATACATAATTTTAAAATTGAACTATTTAATTTTTTTAGATTTTACAAAATAATATTATTTTAACATTGCCTTTAATTTATTTTTTTTGTGTTTGTTTTTTTTTTACAATTTTTTTCGGTTTAACTAATAATATTAATGATAATTTTAACATTCACTTTTTTAATTAATGTTAATTTGTAATTTGTTATGTCCTTTTAGGTTTACAATTTTATTTTTATTTTCTTAACTTCATTTAGTGCACAATGAGTAAATTGTTACAGTACAAAGTCACTACATTATATGTATTTGTGTTTTCGCGCTATAAATTATGTTGTGATCATTTTTTTTCGATAAATTTCACTCAACCACGATCACACCATAATCAACAATATTTTATAATTTTGTATGTCACAAGACATACTCTCCCAAAAAAATTTTACTCTGGTTTTTCTTTTCTCTAACAAAATTTGATGCTTATATAGCCCTCCGAAACAAAAGACAAACCACATCAACCTATGACGCGTCGAAAATTTATTGGTTTAAAAAAAAAATAATTTCATTGCTGACCGGATTGCTTTTAGTCTCGCAATTAGAGAAATTTATAACGCACTGTACTCAACTAAAATTCAATTAACTCAACACAATCGCTGTCATTGGAATCCATGAAGGCTTTACATCCAGTTGGACGAATTTAAACAAATGAAAAATATTATCCATAATGTAGATCAACACAAAAAAAAACAAATGGCTCGCATTGTGTAATGATAACTAAACTATCATTACATAGTACATATTGCACTACGTAGTAAATAGTAGGCTTTGACAACGGAATTTAAATTTTTTATCGTGCTATAACTTCAAGTAGGCTATCAAATAATTGGAAAACAACGATTTTGTTTTGCTTTAAAGTTGCATAAATGCATGGAAAATTACAAAAGTAAAAAAGATGTCGTCTCGCAACTATACAAAACACACATTGTGGTGACTCGGCATTTATGGTGGAGTTACTATTACCTGACAGTTCCGCGTGCCTTGCCTCAGAATCACAATTTCCTGATTGATCGCAATCTTTATTTGTGCCGCACACTCGCTTTGGTTATTAGTAAAATAAAGACGAACCATTATCGGTTTTGATGCTAAAATAAATGAGTACAGCTTCTTTGTGTTCATTGAAGAGTTTTTGAAGTTTTCAAGGTTGTTTAAATACAAGTTACATCTGTAAGTAGCTGCCCTTACTTCTTTGTTCGTAAAAGTTGATGCGCCGATACTTATTGTTTCATTATGGTATTGGATTAAAAAATGTCCCTATAAATGTTTATGTGTGTTGATATAAGAGATGTTTAAAGTTGCTTATGAAGATTGTATTATGGTTTAAGGCTTCGATAATTTTACTCTTATTGAAAGGGGAGGTCGTTGCAGGCAACGTTGGCTCCACGGAGTAGAGAAAGACTTGGTTTCTTCAGATTGTCTAATACAGTATGTAAACCATGCTTAGGATTGAAACCGGTGGAGCCTGATTGTAGATTCACAATGGCGTAAGAAATGATTTTATTGGAAAAAGAGCTGAAATTAAGGGAAAATGATAATAATATATTTTGATGCAATGCAAATGAAAAGAATATGACTGTAATATAAAATTTGTGATGAATTATAAAAAAAATTACGATTGAATTTAAGATATTTTGTCTTGTTCTTGTATTGTACGGTTCTTTCGCTGATAAGTTATCTTGAAAACCATGGTGTCTTGTATTAATTCACTTTCAACATCAACCATGACACGTTGAATTGTAGGCAAATATTGTGGAATGAAGAGCAAATGTTTATTTTTTGCGCAGCTTTTTGCTGTGCAATGTAGCTCTCGGGCTCCTAACAAGCATGTTCACATCGATTAATAGTTCTCTCTACAATCCTCCTAGTTTGAGAATGTATCGAATTATGTAGATGCAGCTTCCCTACAGTCTATAGTTAGAAATCGCTTCGTTCTGGTTCTTTTGCAAATATTGACGGTAACTGTTTAGACTCCAAACTACGGAGTCATGGCTCCTCCGTATCTCGAGTTGACAGCCATGATCCTCATTTTATGGTCACACACCTATAGGTAGAAACAACGGAACATTTACCTTTTAGTAAATATTGTTTGATCAAAATTAAAAATTGACTATTGTTATGTAGGAACTACACATCTATTAAAAAATGTACTTGCTGTGCTACAAAGTCTCTATCGAAGCCAGATTGTCGGAATGAAATCCAATTAGAGCATATGTTATTCTCGATGACATTGAACACCACGCTCATCATAGTTGATTGGAGCCATTCCCACAAAAAATCTTGACCTACACATTCATGAACAAACATGAATAAATAATAAAGTTTGTGTCCTAGGGTTGAACAAACCAAATTTTATAACGTATTTACCAATCGAAATTGAATTTATTTTAGGACTAAAGTATCGGTTATTAGGCACATTTCAATGATACGCCTATGAATGCAATGTATCACCAATAAGTATACTGTGTATAATTATTGTTGTTTAACTCAAATTTGATTTTATTTATCGAAATGTTGTAACGATAATTGTTTAAATAAAAAAAACATTCAATAATTTATGCAAATTTGTTGAAAATATTTTTAATTGCGTTTGTTTTTCCAAAATAAAAATGTTTCCATTAATGGATTAAAATTTGTAAATGGCTGGTGATAAATTGTTATTCTCCATAATATTATTATTATAAAAGTGGGCAAAAAAATAAATGGTTTCCTGTCCTTTTTTTTCTGTCGTGATTCGGGCGGGTTAATTTATGCTAATCCGAATAATTCAAATATACTTACTTATATGTATAATATATTTGTACTGGAACAAGTTGGTAAACTCGACAACAAAACTTATTTTCTATAGTACTTCTATAGTACAAAAATCATAACCTAAATGTTAATTGTAGTTTTTTAATCAACATAAACAAATTATTTTTACAGATCAAATAGTGTTTGTTGATATATGTTAGCTTTGATTAATCAAATTCTCAGTTTGTTGGTATAAAAAACAGGTTTTTAATCCCCAAATTGTACTGATATGTCTGAATATGATAGCGAAGCATTTAACAAGTGTCCATAACTTGAAGAGAAAATTAAAAGAATTTTCGGCCTGCGTTTCTAAACTTGCTGCGAAGGATGGAATTTCGATTAATGCAATAAGTAAAAGTTCATTTATCCTAAAAAATTTCAATTACAAGAATTTGTATTGCCGAAAAATCCATCAGATGTGATGTATTTAATATTTAAATTTCACGATACTGTCAAAAATCAAATTATTTCCAAGTTCAATCAACTGAAAGCAAGTCAAAAGTATGACTGAACGTTTTTTAAAACTAGAACCAGATATTTTAAAAACTTTACGTGATTTCAAACTTGGGCATCTATGGGATCCCAAAACTTATGATGTCGTGGCCTCTAATATATTTAATAGTCTTACGCCAGTTAAAAAATCTATAGAGGCATTAAGCCGTCTAGATCCGTTATTACTATCTGCGGAAGGCATTTTAAATTTTTGTTCAAATCTCTTCAGACAAATAATTCCGAGATATGTCGAAAATTATTAAGTGAAATTAAAAAAACAGTTTTTTAAAAGAAGGGACAATTTGATGATTTCACTACTAAAGTTTCTTCAGAATCCTAATTACCTTAATAAGCCTGAAGAAGATGAGTTTTTTTCATTGTGCTCAAAAAAAGAAATTATCGAAACTGCTAAAACATTGTCCCGGAGATTATTTCAAAATTTAGAAAAATGTTCAGCCAAAACCAATTCATCTTTTGAATATGATTTTCCTGGTAGTTCATCAACATCTCAGGATGATTTTATTTATTTTATATATATTCGGGAATGTACACAATTGCCAACAAAAATAGACGATGACTTCCGCACTTTGTCTACGGAAATGATGGTTTATGAAGTAACTGGTAAAATAGCCAGTAATCTCGACGACTTGAAGAATACTTTATTGTTAATTAAACCCCATCAACGCAAAACGAAAATAATTTTTCGGTCCCCGGAAATTTTTGTAGTAAGCGAAGGGTGGGTTAAATGACAAATCAGTAGATAGTTTAGTAATTTTAAAACATTACTTTTTAAATACCGATAAAAAAAAATAACTAGCTATGTGTATTTTGATAACTGTGTTTTATATTATTTTAAATTTGAAAAAGATTTTATTTATATTATGAAGTGATATTAATTATTTTAATTGAATTATTTAAATATTTATTGTTTTTTGAGAAAGAAATTATTATTAATTTATTATTTAACATTTTTCATTTCTCGAGGGTAAAATTAATATTCCAATATTCTCGAGAATCTCAAGAAATTTTTTTAAAAATCTCGAAAATTCAAGAATTAAAATTGTTGGAAAATTGTTGGAACAATAAATAAATTATAAAAATAAAAATCTATAAAAGTAAAGATGAATTGCATATACAAACATACCACAACATAATAAATACACGAGTAAAATAGCTCATTTCAGTATATACATAATTATTTTAAACATACTCTCATTATCTGTGACTGTAAAGAGCCATTCTTTTAACAGCCTACAAAATCAGCGTAACTGCGTTTAAAATGCCCATTGGTTGACTAAGCTGACTGACCAGCTTCGGTGCGGTATACAAACATTTAATTTATTAGTTAAAAATATGCCACCCCAACATATTAAACCATATTGAAGGTGGGAATCAAACAATGCAACATAAAGACATTTCAAAAAGTCCCGGCTACATAAGTATTTTACGCAAAAAATAGAAATATCTTAATACCTGCCAATTTTTTTTGTAAGTGCTCACATGTTCTTTAAAATTTAGTTGTAAATGTATCCAACATCACCTCTAAGTATTTGAAGGACTCCACAATTTCAATTCGCACGCAAAGAACACCGCACCCAGACCGGTTACAAACCAGAGAATGATAAACCAATGGTTGAGAATCTCGGATAGCAACAACGCTGAAAGACATCAATTTGGACTTAGCGATAAGAATCATCTCATGCACATAACATAATTTTTTCAGCAAGCACATGTCCTCATTAATTTTCTCTTCCACATCTGCCACATCATTATTCGTAGTATATAGCAACGCCTTTACGTCCGCAAAAGCGAAGATAGAAAGCTACCTCATAATTTGACGAAACATTCTCCACCGACTAATTTTTTTGTTCACTCGTAATTCGCTAGTTAAATTGGCTTGAGTTTTGTGAATTTTCACAAATATAAATCTTACTTTATGGAAATATATTAAATAACATTACGAATTGCATTTATTTACAAACTAACCATTTTATTTGAAATTAAATTATATCATAGAAGGCATTTTTTGTTTAGGCAGAAACGTCAGTATATCACTTTTTGTTCATTATTACCCCTCATTATGTTTTGTTTACATTTATATCATAAAAAAGGCTCCAAATGTGATATAAGAATGTGATATAGCTGCATAGAATGACCTGCCTGATCAAAACGGCTGGAATCAATGGATACACCCATTTGTTGATACAATGCGTTGTAGAGTACAGCATAATAAAAGTGTTGTGTAATCCAAAAATTTGTAATGGCATAATATTTAAAACTGAATTCTGTGATTGACTGATTTGTGACGTTTGCCTTAATAGTTACTGTTTGGTGAGAGTCATTCTTTTTACAGTATGATTTGGTTAATCATTTTTTTTTTAAACTGCCATTGGCTTTATTCTTCAATCTTTCTTTATACGAAACTAACAAGAAGTGTGCAAAGCTTACAATCTAAAAAATTTATTATCTAAGTCCTTAATACTTATTATTAGCATGCATGAGTAATAATTTATTAATTTAAATGTGTGTTAGCTTAAATATGTAGTTAAATTAAATTTATCAATATATTAGATCTAGTGGATCTGCTCTGCGAAGCCCTCTATATTTCGGTTGCCTTAATAGTTGCCTTGCTAATTCATTGGGGTGAGTTTCCAGTTTCGAAAGGTACTTCAAACTGTGTGCTTGGGTCATATCTTTGACCGTTTTAATCCCAAGGCCCCTATGGATGTTGCAATTTCGGATATACCACGGAGCATTTGTAATACACCGAAGTCTTTTTGATTGCGTTCGTTGTATAAAAGATCTATATTTGATGCGCTTGTACATCCCCATAGTTGAATTCCATATGTCCATATAGGTATTAGGATCATATTGTATAGTAGAACCTTGCTTTCTAGGAAAAGTTTTCAATTTCTTCCAATCAGCCAGTACATTTTTGAGAATTTTATTTTTATTTGGTTGCGCTTTGATTCGATGTGTTTTCTCCATGTCAATCTTCTATCTAGATGAATACCCAGGTATATGTCATTTGTTTTTATACTTAATTGTGTTAACAACCCTGTGCACCATGTTGGTGTCGAAACCCAAATTGGTGGTGTGATATAATCTGTCCTTCAGATAATATTGGTGCTAATTTTTGTAATACCGTATAAAATACGTAATACCTTACGTTAATTTTTGTAATATTGTAAAAAGTTTAGAAATCATCGGAAGTATCCTTATTGGCCTGTACGTTGCGACTTGTGTTTCATCTATTCCAGGCTTTGGAATCATTGTAATTTGCGATATTTTCCATTTTTAAGTTATGCGTTTTATGCATTTATCAGATAATTCTCTGATCATTTTTCCGGTAATAAAATCGTGTCCTGGAGCTTTCTTTGGGTTTATACAATTTTTAATGGTATTTTTAACTTATTTCCACTTACATTTTAAATAAATTGGTTCCAAAGAGTCCTCTGTAAACTTTGGTAATTTGCTATTGTTAGTTTTTTCTTTGGTGTGAATGCTTTTTTCAAGTGGTTAGAGAAAGTAGTAGTCTTTTCTACGTCAATTCTGGCCCAATGTCCATCTGGTTGCTTATTTGATGGATTCGATAATGTTGGCCTCTTTAGTTTTTTTATTTTGGTTAATCAATAATATTTTTCTGAATAAGATTTGAAATTAGTATAATTAACTATTTATTAATAAACAAGTGGCATATCGAATTATAATTTAATATTACCTACATTGGGATAGACTGAAAATATTCAGCTCTATATGTCATCAAATTACCAACGAACAATGGTCTTTTTAACCTAGATGCACATATAGCTGCTATAAAACCAAATAATCTAAATAACTTTTCAGTTGACGTAAACTGTCACACAAGTGAAATTGAAAAAGTTCGTGCGCTTCGAAAATTACTTTTTAAATTTTCATTTGTTTTTTATGTGCTTATTACAGCAGCATAATATTTCAGTAAATCATGAAAGTTATTTTCTATATGCTGTGGAAAAAATTCATTTCCCTATTGCGTTGAAAACTTTATTTTAAATTTTGCATATATAAAAGTAGTAAGAATATAATATGTATGTATGTACTGTACGTATGTATGTATGTATGTGTATATATAGGAGGAAAATGATAGAAAAAAAAATGTTGTTTTCATCTCAGCTGTCATCAGATTTCACATACTCGTATATATGTATATATACTTTGGTTTCATAACGTTCTAAAATCAATATTATTACTGTATATGCTATAAAAACTTTTATAACAAGATATATTGACACTTTTTGATAATTCCAGAAATATTTTGAAATGATACTTCATCATACAGACATATTTAGGATTTTTCTGTATTTGAACATCATATTATTATATAACGATGGGAGATCTGCTTTAAAAATATTATGTTTTGTATGTCCACTTGAATTATATAAATTTTGAATATGTTTGTATTAAAAAAAAAAATGTTGGTATGGTGGTAAACCAATAAATTGTTTTTTTTTAATTAAATTATTTCATTAAAATAAAATCAATTAGTTTATTAATTAATTATTTTGAATGCAATTGGTTACAAAACTGATTGAATAATCATAATTTAACGCGACCATCTTAACCGCAGAATGGATAATGTTTGAAGAAGAAGGTAACATTTAATTATAATTAATTATATTCAATTTTGATAATTCAATTGTGACGTAGCACGGCAATCAGTGTTGCCAACTATTATTTTTGGTGGATTCCAGATTGATTTAAATATAGTGCTAGATTGACAGTATAGAGTGTGAAATAATTTCAGCACGTAAAATATTACGTAACAACCTACGATATATTAACGATTTGAAAAAAAATGCGTCGGTTCCAAATTATTTTTTAAAAGGGCGATTCAAATTAAATTGGAAATAGAATACCACAAGATAATTTTGGAAATGTATATTGAAATAGTATCCGCCATTCAGCTCTTTTCACTATTGCTAAATATTTTTTGATACGCCGAAAACCGGTCGGCTTAGATACTTTGAGATAACATTGATTTGGATTAGTCTCGTACAAATTTATTGTGTCCTTAGAGTAGTGTGAACTTGTTTAATTAGGCCAATACTTTACTGCTGAATCGTGTCAACGAATTGGAGGCAAAATACGTTTCTGTAGTCATTCTTGTGTGTACACATTCAACGTAACTGTTTAGGATGTGACAAAGACAGTGGAAATGTTCTTGTATTTTTTGATTTAAATTTTTTTTAATCAGATGTGATGATGATCGTTTATTTAGTAGCCACAAGGTTCATACTACTAACCAAGAAAAATCGTATTTACAAAAACATAAATTCATCCACATCAAGCAATTATTAGTCTTCTTAAATTATAACAAATAGAAATTTATAAAAAAATTATATTTCGCTAGACATTTTTAGCCAACTTTCCTAAGCACTCACATAGTAAAAACCACGAAAAATTGTCTAGCATGGAAAGGTGGATTAATATTTGGTGTGAAGAATTTTTATTTTACTAAAAAAACAATTTTAGGCGTACATTGCAAAAAATAATTTCGGAAATCGGATACATACATTTTTTTTTTAAATATTAGAATGAAACTGCACAGTTGGGCAAATTTGTGAAAAAAACATTTTTTACATTTTAAACGTAAAAATTGTAAAATACAGTGTAAATTGCATTGGTAAATTACATGTAAAAAACGAATTGAATTCCAAAAATAACAAAAAATAAGAAAAAAATTACAGAATATCTAAATTTTAATGTTAATGAAAATAATATAAAACAATTAAAACTAAACCTTTAAAATTAAATTATGATTTTTTAATATTAGTTTTAGTTATTTTATTTTCTACATGCAAAATTTACCATTTTGTGTTGATATTGCAGTGCCACCTATTTGAAAATGTTAGAAATTCTACGATTTAAAAAATTAAATTCAATAAGACTTGACTAACTGACATCTAGCGTTAAATATCGTATTATTTCAAAGAAATTTATTACTTCAAAAAATTTACAGTGTAAATATTTTATTCTAATTCGAATTTTACATTGTCTGTATTTTGTTGATGCCTCTACAAGCACAATTACATTGAATAATTCCACAGACAATTAAATAATTCCAAAAAAATAATTGGAAATATTTATTTCTTATTCCTAGTTTTAGTTCTGATACCTAACGCCAACTGCAAGTGATTTTTATTTCAATTTTTTCATAATTGCTTTCATGGTTTATTCAAATTTACTGATGATAAAATTGATCTATCACATTGTCATGAAATTTTCGATAAATCGGATGCATTCCAAACTTATCATGTTAAATTTACTCAACATGTTGCCAACTGTTGGCGGAACTGAAATCGCCCAATGTTTTAGTTTTAAACAAAAAAAATAACTCTTGGCTATTTTGTTAGGGAAAACTTAATTGTTAAGAAGAAATTTTTTCTTTTTAAATTAGCTGTCTATAATTTTGGACCAAGAAATTATGATTCTTTAAACAATCGCTGAACTGTTTGTCATGATTTTGCTAATGTGACATGTTTTCAGTACATAATGTAATAATAAACGACCAATTAGTATTTGAAATTATTACGAAGGATGTTACTTTCTAAAATTTTAAGCAATTAATTAAAAAAGCGACAAAATAAAATGGTATAACCATTCCACATATGTTTTTTGATATGTTGGGCAATGGTTTAAACTATAGAATACCCACATAATTGAACAATTTGTTACACTAGGATTATGCTTAGTTTGTAGTTCCAAAATAATTTAAAAAATCTTCTAATCTACCAGCCAATTTCAACTTATGCATTGACAAATCATCACCAGATTAAATATTAAGATAGGCGCATTATATAAGGTCATCGATTTAAATTATTTTACTTTACAAAATACATCTTTAAGTTTGAATTTTTGATATTAGGCTTTTAATTTCTTTTTAATATTTATTGAGGTTACAAATTCAACAATATTAATTTAAGATCGTGTAAATTTTTCAGATTGAAATCTTTCGGCATAACTTTCGAATCGCTCGTGAAGTCGCTGTGTATCTTATTTACTTTACGAGGCGCGACGTTTTTGTATAATTTAATGGTTTAAAATGGAACTCTTCCTTTTCCAAAATATATCAATCGCTCGAACCAAAATTTTTTTAAAACGAATTTTGGTAAAGATAAGGCAATGTCGTATATATCAACATAAAACATATGTTTTATCTAAGCTATTTATCAGTAAACAACGTCTAGATCAATATGTAATGGAAGTACTTTAAAAATAACTATTTCTAAAATATTTCAAATAAAAGTTCTGTTAATAACCGAAAAATGCTTATCTATCCAACTTCTCCGTCAACACCATTAAGTCAGAGAGCCATATAAGTTTTTAGATCGGATGTACCATAACGTGACGTGGCCATTTAAATATTAAAATAGACGTTAGAAAAATTAATTTTATTATAAAATTAATTATAATTGAACTAATTTTTCCTATTTAACACCATAGACGAGCCATTGAAAAACTTATACAGTATTCCATTTAAAACGAAACATCTTAAATAACTTAACCAGACACCTCATAATGATTAATGTCATAGGGGTCGAATTTCCTTCTTTAGCTGCAGAGGTAGGGGGCTAATATTTTTCAAATGATAATAGGGGTCGCGTGATATATTAATGAAAGGTATTTCAATTCTGCGTACAAGGTATGTGTTTTTCGAAAATGGGTCAACTGGTTACTGAGATAAAAAATTCCATTTAAAATGAGAATTTGATCTTAAGTTGCTTGCAGATTTAGGGATATTGAACTTCACAAATAGTTATTGAAGTATGTGTTTAAAAGTTAAACGAATTGCCTAATGTATTTTATTCCAACTACCGACCACATTTTGAATATTTAAATTATGTTAATCATAACAAATTAATAGAGTTTTCCAAAATTTTTGCCACATTTAATAATTAATTCAACAGAGGTGGCAAAAACAAATTGTTTACTGATAAATTGCTTAGATAAAACATATGTTTTATGTTGATATATGTATACTTAACAACTTTCGAATCGCTCACCCAAAGAAAACAGCATTTCCTTATCTTTGCCAAAATTCGAAGTTTTTAAAAAATTCGGTTCGTGCGATTGATTGGAAAAGGAAGAGTTCGAGGACCGAAAAAGTAAACAAAAAATTGTACAGAGCAAAAATTGAATATTTCGTTATTAGTATGAAAATGATAATAACCAGATTTGATAAGAGATGGCGTAGTTTAGGTATTAAATTTTTGTTTTTTACATTTTATACATACATTATGTAAAAAAAAACCTTATGTAAATTACACGTTTTTTACTTGTAAAAAACCGTGTAAATTACATCGTGTAATTCACGCGCCCAACTGTGTATGAAAGGCACAAGTAATTTTATTTAGAATGAACTGGTGGTTTATTATATATTTTTATTCCCACGACCACTGTTTCAAATCCAATTTCACTAAATTTTGTCAAAACTTGATAATAGAGTAGTCTGGCAGGTGCCACCGACAAGTTCTGGTTATCTGAACGATTTGGTTTTTAACAACTTGGTTGCTCTCTTAGCCTTCCCGAGCTCGTATTCGTCTTATCATGGAACGTCTTAGTCAGATATCCCTCGATTATTTTTCATGGAAGTTATTGAACGATCTTATTGTAAAGATTTTATCATGGTTGTGGCATATTTTGTGAGCTGCTCTTCTATGCTGAGACCTTATTTTACCCTTTTTATAACACTTTTTATCGTTGTTTTGGGCGAATGTTATAGTTTTGCAATGTATAAACCTTATTGAAGAAAACTCTATTAAATTATCACCAACCGTATCGCGTTAAACCTAAACATATTTTTTCACCTTAGTATAAAAGTTTAGAACTAAATCACAAAATTCCAGGAATTGTCCACATTATCGACGTTGTCTACGTTGTCGACATTGTCTACAGGAACGTAGAAAATAAGAGATGACGCGTCAATGTCCATCCCTGCTTATAACTAGCTTCTAGCGGCTAGCCAGAAAGGAATCATTTGAAAATAGATACAATTAATGGACTTTTATTAGCTATGTAAGTACGAGTATGTAAGTATAATATGAACATAGATTGTACATATTTTTATAATTACCTTTTGCAAAAACCGGAATTACCTGTATTTGATGGAAGCAATGAAAATTATTGTAAAAACATACACATTAATAGTAGTATCACTATGTATATAATTTTTATATCAGTTTACTTTTACTTTTTATTAATTATCATGATTGTAAGAACTGTGATTTGAATTTGAAATAAATGTGCAATTGTACATAATATAATACCTCCTCGTACCATTTTTTGGACCCCACAAAAAACCATTTTAAAAATTGTTGAAATGTCCACATAGCAAAGCTTTCACCAATTTATAAACTTTTAACTTCTAAATTTTTAGTGACACGCCAAGGTGAAAATCTTGATTTTTGCATCATAAAATATGACTTATCAAAAACGAGATTTTACGTCGAATGCGGATCATATAAAAATAGATTTGTTCTTAAATTAAAGAAGCCAATGATTACAAATATTAAAACTTTAATATCCAGTTCGACGGATAATTGTGGAACTATTTTTCAAAAAGCTCATCTTTTCATAAAAGGACTTTTAAGCCAGATCGAAATCACTTGTTTTTTAATTAAAGAAGTCGATGATTACAAATATCAAAATTTTAATTTCCTATTGAAAGAACAGATACGAAAATGTTTTCACAAAGCTCCGTTTGTCAAAAAAGAAGTTTTATATCAGATCGGAATCAAATATTTGTTTTTTAATTACAAACACATTACAGATAATTACAAAAATCAAGAAATTAATGTCCAATACGAATGACAATATCGTGAAACTTATTTTGAAAAAGCTCAACTTTTCATGAAATATCTTTTAAAGGAAATAAAGGATAAATAATATATATAACTTTAAAAAAAGTACCTTGTAATTACAATTACCAAAAATTTAATTTAGAAAACATTTTATACAAAAAGCTCATTTTTTCATAATAGAAAGCTCAAGTCGGATCGGAATCAATTAAACTATTTACAGTTATGCTTTAAATAAAATTTCCAATTGGAAGAGACTGTGAAACCTATATTCTCAAAAAGCTTAGATGTTCATAAAAAAACTTTTATATTGAATTGGAATCAATTAAAATAAATACCCTTATTATTTAATTTAGAGAAACAGATAATTACAAAATAGAAACAATGCAAAATATTTCTTTAAAAAGTTAATTTTTTCTTAAAGGAAGTTATATGTTGGTTCGTAATTGACTAAGAAATGTACACGTGTTGTTTAATTACAAAAGAAGATTATCAACAAATATTAAATTATTAATTTCCAATTAGGACAATTGTGAAACTATTTAACAAAAAGCTCGCATTATTTATAAATTAAGTATTTGTTGGATTGTAGTCAATTGGAATATTAACAGTTACAAATTTATATATAAATTTTCGCTTTTTTTCAAAAATCTCTGCTTTTAATAAATAATTAATTAAAATAATTACGCTAGTTTTTTAATTTAGAAGCAAATCATTATGATTATTAAACATTTAATTTCCAATTTAAAGGGCAGGCAGGAAACTTTTTTCAAAAAGCTCATTGTTTCATTGAATAACTTTTATGTTAGATCGGAAACAAATATTTGTTTTCTTTAAATAAACAGATAATTGAAAAATCTAAAAGTTGATTTCCAATCCGAAGGACAATAATGTGAAACTTATTTTCAAAAGCTCAATTATTCAAGAAATAACTTTTATGTTAGATCAGAGTGAAATGAAATATTTACACTCGTTTTTTAATTATAGAGAAGCACATGATTACAAATACCTACATTTTTAGGACAATTCTAGAACCGACACTGGTTCTGTAATAGCAGAAACCAGATGAATAAATTGATAAAAAACTTAATTTCTAATTGGAAGGACAATTGAAAGTTTTTTTTAAAAAAGCTCAAGTTTTTCATAAAATGA
This sequence comes from Tipula unca, assembly GCA_951394425.1. Classification (NCBI taxonomy): domain Eukaryota; kingdom Metazoa; phylum Arthropoda; class Insecta; order Diptera; family Tipulidae; genus Tipula; species Tipula unca. Next base: position 61,491,713 of record OX596382.1, on the reverse strand, counting down.
AATTTTTGTCATCAAATAAAATATTTACAATAAATATTCGCTAATTAAAGTCGCAGTTAGTTATAAATATCAAAAATTTAATTTTCAATTGGTAGGAGCAGTGGTCAAATTTTTTATCAAAAATCTATTAATAAAATAACTTTAATGTTAGATCGGGATCAATTAAAATATTTACAGTTGTTGTTTAAAAGGAGCAAATAATTTACAAAAATCAAAAATGTAATTCCCGAAAGTTATAACCGATAGTGATCCGAAGTTTGAACCATTGAGGTTACTTTCCTCGACGAAAAACAGGATGAAAGAAAACGAAACTTGAATTGGCGCTCATTATATTGATATTTAAGATCAATTGCCACCTTCGCTTGCATAAAAATCCCTATTGAATGATGAATTATACATAGTCAAGAATTTTAAGTTTAACTGTGAAATTGTTAAAAATGTAGAAAAATGTGGTAGATTTTATAGCATAAATAGCATACTGTACAGAATTAACTATAGAAATGAAATCTCGATAATGGGCATATACATTTTATAAAAAATTTTGAAAGTGATAGAGTTAGTGCTAAAAAGATTTGTATAGTGCTAAATTGCACTTGGGTGCAAAACTAAATTGGATAATGATAAACCTGGTACTGAAAGTGCTAAATTAGCATCACTGTCAGCAATGTATATACGAATATATACACAAAATGGCAGTTACTCATGCACACATAAAACCAGTTTCCAAATAAAAATAGAAAACCATAGTAATATCGGTTGTTTATGATTAAAATCGTAAACATAAAGAAAATTTATACAAAAAAAATCATCATAAAAGCTTGGGCACCCCCCACTTATGTTGTTACCATATCACAAATATCACGTTATAATGGAAAATTATAATTTTGTTCAAAATTTGTTTTCCACATAAATCAATATATTTACTCTTATGGTAAATTGATTTTTGAGCTTTTTCCCTCTTCTCTAGGTTACATGGCTTTCCCTCGTAAAGTCGTATATATGTATATGTAAGTATACAAACATAAAATATATTATATATTGGCTATATGTACAGTCAATTTTGTTCAGTAAATAAAATAAAAGAACAAAAATTTACATAAAAAGGATTCTGGCCAATTATTTATTTATGTAGTTTTATATTTGCCCAAAAATATTAAAGCTTAGGGTGAATATGTCCATATACTGAATACTTATATACAAAAACTTCAAAAGTTCTTGGATTTTAGGGCAAGTGATATAATTAACACAAATTCAATAGAAATGATAAACAAGAAAGACTAACCGCAAATAATATTAAATTAGAACATTCGTCCTTGCTATGTAACCAAATAAATTGCAATATATCACTTTCCTGTAACTCCCCTCCCAAACAAACCATACTAAAAAGGTGAATGTATATAAAAACGCCACTAAAGAAAATAATAAACCTAGCAACCCTCGTTCGCTACATTCACATCCACACACACACACTTCCAAATCTACTAAAATTACGAAATACATCAATTAGGGGTTGGAAAATCTTAGTTAATTTACTGGTCATGGGATACATAATTAGATTTATTTTTATATTCTGTTTGTAACCGGTTATATTTCTTCCGTTTTCCGTTCTTTTCTTTCCCCATCGATTTTACGGTTTTCATCTGGCTGTGTGTGTGTTATATTTTAGTTTTGCATTAAAACATGAATGAGGAAAATATTAAGATATGTAGGTGGAAGAAATGAATATCAAAACTATTTGTACGGAGGAAACATAATTTCCAACTTCTTTATAGATATTTAAATATCTATGTAGGTCAATAACCAAAGATCTGGTTGAAATTTTAGTATACATTTCTGGATATGTATCAATCTTCGAGTCTATCTGCGATATATGCCATAATAATAGCAGTTTATAAAGCTGCACAATTCATTCCAGATCTGACCGAGCCAGCGTATTCGCTGAGATCTTATTTCATGTACAATATCGGGGATTTTCATCAGATCTCGATATTGTACAGAGCTGGTATGATGGTATGTACCATGTGCTTCACGTTTTGCTCTCGATTGATCGAGTCATAGGCCTGCCGGATACCCCGGAACACCTGATGTACGGTTATGGTAGCCTCATAATATTTAGATAAAATCCATCCGCAGCGAAAAGACCTGATCAGTGACTGATCGATTCGGACAATCCTCCTTGATAGGCCCTCCGCTAGAGGAGGAGTAACTATATCCAATATTATGTAGGACAGTAACTTGTATGCTGTGCAAAGGAGAGCTATTCCGCGATAATTCTCACACTTCTAGATGTTTCATTCATCAGGCACTACTTCGGTTCGCTATTCTAATCAAATAAGGTGGAAAAGACAGTTCCACAAAGTATCCCCAAAACGTCTTACCGATTGTCTAAATGTTTTAATCGTAATTTTAATCTGCAACAATTCACACTCCATTTGGTAACAACACTCCGAATTTTCACGCACCCTCACAACACCACTAGCACTCATCCAAGAATAAACCAAATCTCATACCTGTGTGCTTATTATAAAAAATTTGAGCTTCATATAAGTGTTTGTCTCGTGAAAAATCGAATCAAAGGAGATATCAATACGAAAATAATCATTCATCACAGTCACCATTACAAGATGCGGAAATCTCAATCGAACTACATCACAAGAATCCGCAAGAATGGTGCGTTGTTACCAACCCCGCTAATTTAATATGTCACCTTGCTCCGATTTACAACACTAAATCCGAAACCAGTATGTGCGAAATGAAAATGTTCCAACACAGTAGTGAGCTTCATCACAGCTGCAATATTGAGCTACTCAACTCTACCAACTATTGGGCAAAGGTTAATGAACACAACAAATGGATATTTAGCGTAAAAAATGAACTTGTGTTTGATCTTATTTGTGGTAAAACCATTAGCGCAATCTCCTTTAAGGGTTCCGGGATATTGCAAATTAGTCATGGTTGTTCATTAAGGGACAAGTAATTTCATATACCTGCTCCATTTAAAACAACTTCTAAATTGAATTCTGCATTTATTCCGACCATTAATGCCTAGTTATGCAAACCACACCTTTATTAATACCAAGATTAATATGACCAATATACCGCTATCCAAAATTGACACCAGGCAGTTGGAAACACTGATTGAGGAACAGCATAATGGACAACATTGGAATGCCAACCAAACTCGTCACGACGTTCATCATTGCATATCTTATATGAACTCCGCAATAATAGTAGGATTAATTATTATGTTCTTACTATGGAGGAAGAAACAACGGAATCAAGAGCTCTCCGAACCAAGAGTGTCACGACGTCAAGAAGATTCCATTGTCTAATCTGTTGACTGCGTAACGTGGAGGGAGAATGTTATGCGCTATAACATGTATATTCAATATACCATTATTGATGACAACAGACGTTATAATTTTATTAGTTTTAATTGTATTTTGTGTACTGACTATGCAATTCCAAGTTTTATATAAATGTTATAAATGCATAGTTAACATTTATTTTGTATATAGCCAAACACGAAATAATAATAATTATGAGTTTTAACACAACTACCAACGTGTTTTAATAAAATAAATTACTGGTTAGGCCCCACCAGCGGTAACCTAATCAATTTATATTAACTCAACAAATCATTTATTCCAACATCAACACCGGGTAAACAATCTTTATGAATTGTATAAATTGTACACCACAATTGTTTTGGCTATTTTTCAAGGGTTTTTGAAATTATGAAAAATTTAGATACGCGGATGTCGAGGTCGCAGTACGATTTATCGCTTACGCTTTTAGAACCCCACCTTACAAAGTTTTCGATTCGGCCATCTAGTCGTTTTGAATGTAGATTGGCATTAACCTTATCGTAAGTAAATATTTATATAATCAACTATATACATACATACATATAAGTTTGTATTTATATTGCATATTGTACATATTTATGTTATATTTCTCTTTTAGTTATTTGTCACAAGGAGTTTCCATAAAATATTTGTCTTGTAGCTACAAACTGGGTAGAACGATAGTTCGAAAAATTATTTTGGAAACTTGCGATGTTTTGTGAACCATTCTATCTCCGTTATACGTAAATAAACCAAATACGCAAGATTATAAGCAAATTTCATGGGAATTCGAAAAAAACGAAACATGCCTCACTGTGTGGGCATAAATCGGGTGAATTTTTTTATTAAAAAAATTTGCATCGTGTTGTTAGGTACGTGCGATGCTTATTATATGTTTACCGATGCTTGTGTCGGAGCTTACGAAAGTCAAAGTGACCATAAATATTTGAACATTATGAATTTATTCTACATATTTGAATCATGTAACCATTTTCAATCTATTGGTTTATTAAAACAAACAATTTTTGCACGAATAAGTGTCAATCCCTGCAGCTAAGGCAACTTCAAATAGCGGGACAATATTTCCTTTTTACTTTGTGGGAGATGCCGCATTCCCACTAAGAAAAAATGTTATGCGGCCATATCCCGCAAAATTAGATACTCCCAAATCAATTTTTGATTATCGTTTGTCCCGAGCACGACGCGTTATTGAAAATACATTCGGAGTATTAGTCACACGATGGTATTAAATACCACAATCAACATGGAGCCAGACACACTTACTGTACTTTACAAAAATAATATATATATTATCAAAAAAAATACAGAAGTTTAACTTAAAAATAATAAAAAAACAAAACAAACGGTTATACTATGCCGAACAAAAAAAAACTCCATCTTATTACTGTAATAAAAAAAATGTTCCTTTCCCGGTTCACTGCTTATCCACAAAGGGCTGCGCTTGTACAATTTCGCCTAAATCCGGGGTGATTTTACTGTCTGTATAGCACCTTATTGTGAACTGCACTATAGTACAAAATTCAAGATTAAATCAAATTTCAAATGAAAATTGTGAAAATGAAATCACTTTTGAGAATGATATCCTCAACGTTATTAAAGAGTTTTACAACCGCCCATTTCGTTATTTTCCCAAAATATTAAGCTTAATAAAAAAAAAGTATTCAAAAATGTGGATTATGTCAGAAGAATAAAGTAAAGTGTCAAGAATCAAAAAACTTCCAATGGTAACCACCTCGTCAAAAAGATTAAAAAATTGCAGTCTACCGCCATCATCCGCAAACTATAATGAAGCTCTAGAAAGGTCTCAAAGAATGCTTGTCGAATATATACGAAGTTTTATCGATAATCACCATAATAATTGGGACAGTTGGTTACCATTTACTGCATCTTTACGTATAACTCAAATCCACATTCGTTTACTAATTTAATGCCTTTTGAAATCATTCATGCGGATTTAAACCTAATATGCCATCGTCTCTAAAATACAATAACAGATTTTTTTATGATTATTTGCAATACTTACGAATACGTTTAGAAAATGCACATGAATTACCTAACTATCAACAAAGAAAACTCTAAAGGATATTATGAATCAACAATGCCGAATTTGATGTTGGGGACGAAGTTCTTTTGAGAAACGAGAAATCTAAGGGTAAATTTAATCCTATATGGACGATATACTTAGTAGTGTTAATAATTCTATTCGTGTAGGCAGACTAATAAAAACCGTTTACAACAACCGTTTAAAAATAATGCCTGCGCAGTTTTTCACACTGTTTTTTCACATACATACATATACAGTATACAAATCTTATTGGAATATTGAAAAACCATTTTAATTTCAATTGATTTCGTTGGTGTCAGTGCGTAGCGTAACGCACTCTCATGAATTTGTAAATAGTTAACTAAACTAAATCAATTTATGTAATTACATTTTTTGATAATAACAAATGACACATCACAACCGAAGGTCATAGTTTTAAACTCCCATGGTCAAGCCATCTAAGCAAAAACACCAACTTATATTAGAACTACTTCAAGTTTATTCCAATTGAGATTACTTTCATTAAAAATGCAAAAATAGGTTCAGTAAATTATTTTGGGGATATGAAACTCTTATTGAGCTGTTTTGAGGAGAAATATAATATTAGATAAAAATTCGGGGCCAATTTATTTCTTAGGATAATGGTTCGCACTTGAGCTCATTAGCCGAGGATTTTAATGAGCTATTTCATGTATTATCAATCAACAAAATTTACATTTGGCTGAATATGATAAATGGCTGAGAATGATAAACTAACAACCCTTGCCAGAGATTTGAACTCAGGTTCCGATAATACATGGAATAGCTTATTATATTTTTTGTCCAACTACCTCAAACGGAATCCATTATCCCGTGAAATAAATTCACCCCGAATTTTTTTCTGGAAAGTTCGATTCTGGTCGGGAATAATAAATAGCAATTAACACCTCTTGGCAGAGGTTTGGACTTAGGCTCTGATTTTACATGAAACACCTCATTTAATTTGTTCGTCCAATGACGAATTTTTTTCTGTGTGTATTTTTACTTTGTTTGAGGTATATGACCAGTGACATGAATTTCCAGTTTTGTTTGCTCTAGTTCTAATATACATAAGTTGTTTTTTTAACACTTCTTTATTTCACCACCCATTTAACAGCTGATAATTGCTTTTTGTTTAGTTTGGTTTGACATTTCACTATGGATAGACTTACATCAGAGCAACGCTTGAAAATTGATAATTTTTTTTTTATCAAAATAATGATTCTGTTCGTCAAACTTATCGTGCACTTTGTCCATTTTATCGCGTACATAATCGTCCTTCAGAGCGACTAATTCGAATAAAATAAAAAGGTTTTCGTTCCACGTTTACTCTTAATGATAATAGGCATCCCGTGAGACGCCAAACATTGCGCATTGAAGAAGCTGTAGCCGCTGGACATTAAAGCATTGACGAAGATCCAAATCAATTAATTCGTCGTCGTTCTTAGCAATTGGGGTTGTGTCCTTCTACTTTATGAAATTTTTTACGAAAGGATCTTGGCTTAAAAGCTTTCAAGATTCAACTTGTGCAGAAATTAAAGCCAAACGACCATCGTATTCGCCGCCAATTGGGCGAATGGGCTGAAGCACAAATTGATATTGATGTTGAATTTCCATTCAAAATAATTTTGTTCCTCCGATGAAGCCCATTTTTGGTTGAATGGGTACGTAAATAAGCAGAATTGTCGCATTTGGAGTGAGGATAATCCACAAGCTTTTGGCGAAACACCATTACTTCGGAGTCATTGGTCCATATGTCTTCAAAAACGATGATGGCCAGAATATTACTGTCAATGGTGAGCGGTATAGGGACATTATTAGACATTTTTTCGTACCTTGATTAGCTGGCATTAATCTTGCTGACATGAGGTTCCAACAGGACGGAGTCATATGCCATACAGCGCGCGCTACAATTGATTTACTCAAAGAAACTTTTGATGAAAGAACAATTTTACGTTAATTTGTAAGGTTTTTTGATAGTAGATGAATTTATTGTGTTTTTAAATTGATAGAGACCGCGATGGTCGATGGTAACCTGTATCTCCATCATAACAATCCAAGCGTATGTTTTAAATTAAATACAAATTTTTTTTGCAATCTTTTAAAGTCGAGAAGTCGTTGTTTTTTTTTTGTGTTGTTATTTGCGCTAAGTTTCCAAAGGGTGGCATGAGTCGAAACGGTTACAGCTCAGTCCGAGCTCTTAACCAGTTAATTTTTTTAATTTTTATTTTCGACAATAATTGGAAACAACCCTGGAAATTTAAGCATAGTAATTACAATTAAGCTTCAGTGGTTAGCCGACGCGATGGCTCAGATTTTGGAGATGGAGATTGGGAGACATCCGGCATTTTCGTTTTTAGTTGCATATAGGTATAAACGAAAACCGCATTTATTTCGACAGGTTTTTTTGGATTGAATTTTGGGGAATGGACAACGGATCGATCCCAAGTGAATTATTTTTATTTTATTTATTTAAATTAATTTAAGTTTAATAATTAATTAATAATAATTAATTTATTTATTTATGTTTATTTGGTACTGAAACCAGTACTTTGATTCCATGTGGAATCATATATAAATATATTTTTTTGGTATTGAGTATGCTGAGGCTAAGTCAAAGACTTTGATTCCAAGAGGAATTATTTCTTTTCTTTTTTTTTGTGCTATTGGTGGCTAAACCTAATAAATTTTGTGTTAAGTGGATTTAATCTTATGTGCTAATGCTAAATATTATTTTTATTCGAGAGCAATCATAGACATTATTTTATTTGTATGCTGAAATCAACACGTGGGATTTCGAGAGGATTTTTGTGGCGAAAATCGAATAAAAAAAAGCAGAAACAACCAATACATTTATCCGTGTAATTGAATTGCGGCAATCGCGCACTTTTGGATGGTGTTTTTGAGAGGCGAGTAGTACATTTCTGTTAGTCAATTGCAGAGGCGGCTACTGGTAAGTCATTTCATGGTTGCATTTGTCTATGTAGTATTTTTCTTATTAGTGTCGCAATTACTTTAATTTATATTTTCTTCTATAATTGTTTTAATTTTTTTTATATATACACATGAATGTTGAAATAAATATATGCATGTGCCTAGATTTTTTTTGATGTATTATTAATTTTAATAATTTTGATCTCGGGAAAGTCGGATTTTTTTTTGTCCGAACTCACGCTGGAGTGGATTGCGGACTGAGTTAAACCGGTAAGCGTGTTATTGGATATCTGGCGCCCAAGTAATAACAAAACAAATAATCGATATCCTTGTGCTAAATAAATTTTAAGCCGAGTTTTCCGAGATAGAAAAAAAATATACTTACATGCAAATATATTTATATGCAATAATTCTTATTGATCATCAATTATAAATAATTTGTTTTTTTTTTTGATTAAAAATTTAGTAATTATTTAATTTAGCAATTGTGTTTTTTTGTTTAAATGAAATTATTATAATAAATTTAAAATTTTGTTTGAAAAAAAATATTTTTTGTTTAATTTTCTTTATTTTTAAATTGGCCACCAAGATCGTGTGATTATTATTTTCTTTGGGGTTATGTAAAGTCACTTGTCTAGGTCGATGTACCAGAGACAATTAAACACCTGGAAATCCACATTCGAACAGTTATTGGCGAAATACGGCCGCAAATGCTGCGAAAAGTTTGTGAAAATTGGTGTTCCAGATTGCGCCTTGCATGCGCCAGCCGTGGAGGCCACATGGCCGAAATCATATTTACGCATTAATGTCATAAAGTTGTCTATCCAATAAAGCCTGTATCATTGATATTAAAAATATATTTCTTTAATTTACTATATTTAAACTTGTGTATCTCTATAAAAGACACCCTTAGTACATGAAACAGTATATTTGATTCCTTGTCTAACAACTTCAATAGGTATCTTTTACCCCCCAAAAAATCATTTAAATTCATATTTATTGTTTATGTCCTATCAATCCATTTCATAAAGGCCTTTATTGATACCTTTATAAAATGGATTGATGATATATAGTATATTCAGTTAGCCAAACTAGCATGCACTATAATAATTATGTTTCTCCAAAAAATCAACTAGACGGGTGTTATTAGCATTTTCAAACAAATATAAATACTTGTTGTTGCGATACATACACTTCATGATTCCCAACTAAGTAAATTGTCAAATAAGTATGACGCATTAGGAATTTCTTGGATACAAAAGCCTCATTAACTAAGTAGAAATAATTAAATGAATGTTGAAGAAAGTTGTAATTAGTGACTTCTAGTGCTAAGCCCACGATAATCAAAATTCTAGAAAAATCTTACACCTTAAAAAATTTGAGAATTTTAATTAAAACTTTAATTTTGAAAATTTAATCTCGTATGGTAGAAAATAAAAATTCTACGAAACTAGACTAAAATATCAATCTCTGTAACCACGAATGGAAAAGTTTAAATATCCTTGGAGAATGTGTTATTTAAGAAAAAGCGTTTCTTGGAATTAGGAAATACTTATTTTAAATTGGGAGAATGAGTTGCTTGAGAATTGAGCGAGAGGAAGTTTGAATACAACTTGAAAATATTGTCAAACAATTTTTTGTGTCTTATTTTCTATTTATTAAAATTCGAAACCAACGAAGACAAAATGAAATATTTTTTGGTAAGTCTTGAAAATATGCAATTTATATTAATACAAAATAAATTGCAAATTATCAAACATCTTTTAGAAAAAAGAATAAAATGTGGCTTTCAATATATATGTACATACTAGCAATGTTGATTGAATCAATTTGACCAATGAACCATGAAATGGTCGAAAAGCTCTAAAAATGTGATGATCCTCAATGGTATGTTCATTAAAAAATGTGGGCTCAACAAAATTGTAACACGCAGGTAATACAATCACAACAACACTGAAAAAAAAAAAAAATTACGATAAAATAATTTAATTTGTGCCACTATCGTGTTGCGATGTACAGGACACAAAATAAAAATCCCCTAATGGCAATTTGGTTTTGTATGATTCTCTTCCCGTAGCTACATATATACCGAAACAATAATAACTTACAGATAAAAAATGAAAAATAAAATTCTCCTAAGGAATATATTTTCGGAATGTTTTCTTTTGTTTTTCCACTCATTTCTGGCTGTGTTCATCTGTGTACCAAAAGCTTCTCACTATATATAATTTTACTTGTGCTTTTCATTTAAAGTTTTATTTAATGCTTTCAGGGATAAAAGTTTTTTTTTATTTTATTTCGTATTTTTAGGGGTTACATAAAAAAATTAAGAATCTGTCAAATTTGTTTCCAAGTATTTTCTTAAAGTTTATGTTTATTTTGTTGGTGTAACTGTGTTGTGTTCACTGCTGCTGGTATATATGTATGTAAATAAAAAAAAAAAAACTTTGTGTAATAGTTTAATATACATACATGTACAATGTACATGTATGTACGAGTATGTAGATTTTGGAGAAGCGACTATTATGTACACATGTACATATTTTATACAATTATAAAAGACATGTAAGTTAATTTTTTGTTTTGTTGCGCTATTTTAAATAATTCTTAAATGTTTAACAAGAATTTTAAAGTATATTCATATAATAAAAAAAAGTTGTTCTGTGTTTCTTTGCCAGTTGTTATATGAATTATTAACTGTTTCGCTTCAACAAAAAAAAAAAAAAAAAAAAAATTTAAAGTTGTGATTGCAATTACGAGTATGTGAATACACAGGTTTGTATGTCCCCTTGTGTGTTGTGCAAATAAAGATTTTTAATGAAATGTAAAAATGTATGTTCATAAAGAACACACTTCAATAATATTAAATTGTTTACACAAATAAAAAAATTGTCCAACTTGAGCGCGCATCCATAAAATGTTTAATTTAATAAAAAATTGTTTTATTGATTTTCTCGGAAGGCGGGGGTATATTAATAATTTATAAATAATAAACTAAAAAAATAAATCGCAAGGAGCAAATTGTTTTTATTTGGGTCAACCGCAAAAATAATAATAAATTTATTGAATTTGAAATAATTAGAAATGATCTAGGTTTACAAAATAATAATAATATGTTTGAGCGGTGATAAGGATGTTTGAAATTAAAAGTGGCAACTGTTCATGCATTTAAATAATATTTTGAAATAAAACAAAAAAAAATGGTTTAATTTTGATGTGGGCATCTGATACCTTTCCTCGTTTGTTTTCATATACATACAACTTTATTAGGTTCTCGACAGTTGTTTTTGCGGTCATTTTGGTTTCTCTGGCCGATTTTTTAATTGGGGTCATTCGTTGAGTAATTTCATCCACAAATACACTGTGCGTCATCTAAATAGGGCTAGATATTTTTTGTTTGATTCTGGGTAATAGCAAGTGTGTGGAGTTATCCCAGGATCCCATCCCAGGAAAATAAAAAAAAAAAAAATTAAATCATTTGTTAACAACGTGTTATAGAATACATATATATTCTTTTTGTTTTGACGTTGAAGTTCCTGAAAATAAAACAAAATAAATTAGATAACGGGTGTGAAGTTTGTCCTAAAAATGTCCTAACTTTTTTTATCTTAGAATGTATTAGGAAAAATTATAAATCTCTCGAAATTATGAATTTTTTCACAAACTAGTATTAATTTTGCAATAAGAATAATTGAAAATGTAATATTGCCGTAAGTATAACTCTAAAAAATTGAGTACAAATTCAAAACCTTAAAGTTAAGTGACACAGGACAAGCGTGCATCTTACAACAAAATCGCCCTGCTGAACAGAGAATCGTACCTTACAAATTACTCTTATTGGAACATTTTTGGGTAACTGAGGACTAAATCTAACTAAAAAATACTACAGCTTTCTTAAATCTAAACGATAAGTATCTTACGACAGGGGTGTTTTACCACGTTGTATGTTAGTACAAAATTGAAATATAAAAAAAATTCTCCTACTAAACCAGGGATCGTATTCAGATAGCGATATACATTTTTGGTAGGTGAAGCCCATATCTAACAAAAAAATATTACAGCTTTCTAAAATCTAGAAGATAAGTATCTTAGGACGGGGTGTTTTACCACGTTGTATGTTAGTACAAAATTGAAATTTTACAAAAAAATTTCTACTAAACCAGGGATCGTACCCAGATAGTTATATACATTTTTGGATAGCTGAAGGCTAAATATAGCAAACAAATATTAAAGCTCCCTTAAATCTAGAAGATAAGTATCTTAGAACAGCGGTGTTAAGTGGAGTTTGTGTTGTTCCTCTGATTGTGATGCCACAAGAATATCGTATATGTAACAGAAAACATAGTCGAGATCTCGAACGACTTCATTCATGAAACGCTGAATACCGCGGTTTGTGCGGTATTTCGTAATCCAAATGGCATATGGGTGTATTCGAAGAGGCCAAATGGTGTCGTGATTGACGTTTTGTAAACATCTTTAAGCGCGACAGGAATGTGGTGATAACCTCTGATGAGATCTAGTTTGGAGAAAACTTTGCAACCATGCAAGTGCATGGGGAAGTTTTGTATGTGAGGTATCAGGTAACGAACTGGTATTGTGATGGTCTCCAATGAAGATGTTTTTTTCTCACCATGTGTAATGGACATGACACTGGGGATGCCGAAGGTTGGTAAATCCCTAATTCCACCATATGTTGGAACTCTGTGAACGCAGCCTTATGACGCACAGAATCTAGTCAGCGTGGTCTTGACACTGGTAAATGACCCGTAGTGACAATGTGATGTACTACGTTGTGTCGAACCGGCAATTTGTAATTCGGCTCTGCTGTTAAGGATGGAAATCTCTTAAGCAGAGTACCGTAGCCGTTGACGATTGTAAAATGCATTGGAGTTGGTGTGTTAGCTCGAATGGTTGAAGCATTGATCGATAGCTGGGTTGCTGGATCAATCAATCTTTTATTTTTTAGATCGACAAGTACACCAAACTTTGTAAGAAAGTCAGCGCCAATAATCCGACGATTCACTTGAGGCCGATATTTACCTGGAGCAATTTGCTTCCGTAGGTATTTATGGTTGTGCCATTGGCAGCTGATAAGACTAATCCTGAATTTTTAGATTTATGATCTCTAAAGTTTCGGAAAGGAATTACAGAAAAGTCTGCGCCAGTATCAATTAGAAATGTTATTTTATTTGTTTGGTCGTGAATAAATAAGCGGCTATTTAACGCTTGTTTCTTATAGTCTGCCGCCGTAACCGTAAGATTTATTTGTTTTGGAGTAAAGTCGTCGCTAACTACTAGCGATTTCATGCATTGCTCCATGCTAAGATCAGTAGATTGTGGCTGATCAATACCCATGGTTAAGCGGTTGAATTATTGTTTAGTTGCTGCTCGTGATTGGTGAGGGATGGAACTTATATTTTGCGAGGTTGATAATGCTTCATTCAGCTTGTCGGCCGTTTTAACTTTTGTCATCCCCTTGTGGAATCAATGCTAGGCGGATATAATCCGGCAGTTTCCGCATCCATAACGATTTAATCATTTTTGCATTGAAATTTGGTCCTGCCAAAGTGTTTATTTGGCGTAGAACTTCGGAAGGCCGCCTGTCTCCAGTTTCTGATTTGTCAAGCAGACCCTCTAGCTTCCTCTCCTCTGAGAGCGAGTTACGCTCAATCAGAGCTGTATTTAGTGTTTCGTACTTGTTAGTTTGTGGTGGATTTTCTAACAAATCTAGGACCGTTCCACACTGGTCTTTGCGACAATGCCAAGATAAGTTGGGTATATTTCGTAGCATCCTTTGTAATTTTGTGGACGGCGAACTGCAACTCAGTGGTAATGAACCAAACTCTTGGTTTCTCGGACTAGAATGGTGATAATCGAACTGTGTTGGTCGCAGCGACTTCCGGCGATGAACCAGGTTCCGTTGTATCCATTTTAACGTCGTTTCCTGTCGTATTTTCGTTTGTATTTTTGCTGATCGTTATCACCTGCCAGTTTTAGAAATATCGAGAGGATAAATGATTATAAAGTTATAAAACTAGTTGGCGAAAGTTTACATATGCTCTTAAAACTATTGTTAGTAATTATGTATATTGAATTTAATTTAAAGAAATCATGTAATTTAATTTAGTAATTTAAATCAGACAACAAAAAAAAAAAATAAAAAATTTTGTTGCAAAAGAAATATCGATATATGTACTTAAAATTCTTACTGTTTTGCTTCCTTTTTCTTAAATCCAGAATTGGTTGATGTTGTTTGATGTGTGATTGGTAATGTTGTTATTAGCAGCTGCTAATTGATACAATTGGTCCTTTGCGAAATGCTGATGTAGTTTTCCGTTAAAACGCGTTGTTGATTTTGTGATGCTGTTCGTTTTATGGTATTTCGCCGCTGTTCGTTGTATAGTATTTTCGTATTAGTTATACAATTATTCTATGTGTATTACGACTTCAACACTTTACAATGCGTCTGCTCCTGACTCCTTATATTTGAGTACTGCAATATTAATTAAGGTAGTTATTATTCTTGCAAAACCACACAATAAATATGTTGGAACGCTACGTATACCGTTAGCTTGGCACGTGAATACGTACCAAGCTTCAATGTTTAATCGCACGCCGTTATCCAAAGATGACAGCTAACTCTTAAGTCTGTCTTGTGGGTTGTTTGATTGTAATACAATTTGAGTTAGTATATTTTAATATTCAGAATATTCTAAAATTTAGTGTATGTGAAAAATATGTGATCTTTAAAATGTGCCAAATGTAAAAGTCAAACTATAAATAAATTATTAAAATATAAAACTATAATAATTATTATTATCCAACATGAAATCAAAAGTAAATAATTTAATAATTTAATAATCGATATTTTAAGATTCTTGAACGTACATACTCAATAAAACATACAACGCATGTTGCACAAGCACATTCGAATTGAAACATAGTTGTAATCTTTAAATAATCAACCGCTATAATAAAAATCGAACGATATCAGCAGATTATATTATCGTATCATCACAACAGCAAATAATTATGACTAAAACGGAGTTTATGGCATTCATTAATGACTAGTGTCCAGTGTCCAGTTTGTTATGGCAACTATATTCACAAAATCATCATTTAAACAATAATCAGTTATGGTTCAGAAATATTCAATAATCATCCTTTTATAAACTCATCATATTCGTATCATCATCAGAGAATCATTATTCATCACAAAATCATCATTTAATCTAAAATCATCATTCATCTTAAGAACAGCATTATACACAAAATCATCATAATTGTAACATCATAAAATCAGCATTTGTCATTCCTATCATCTTTATCAGTCTCGTAATTCGTTAAATACACTTGATCTGCATACTAAAGTTAAATGTCAAATAAGTAAGCGAGTTGGACATTCTGCTGAGAAGTGTTTTAGCCGATATCCAGCTCAATCAAATCCCAGTTCATTTAGTAGACAATCGTCAAATCAGAATGCATTCAACAAATAATATGATAAAAGACGTCCAAAACCAGAAATCGCTCTCGTTCATAGCACATTACGCTGCGCTTACTGCAAAATACCTGGTCATCATATCAGTGTTTGTCGGAAGCGTCAGTTTGCTAACTCTAATAAAAACAGTCATGTCATGGAAGTATAGCCAATAAAGATCAGCCATCCTCGTCGGGAAATGGTTTGGGATCCGTTCCATAACATTCTAAAAACACTCCAGTTCGGATCTAAGAAATAAAAGAGAGTGTTCATCAGATATAGTTTGCGAAAATCAAAAACATAACAATATTAGCTCGTGTTACCCAATTGATTCTAACTTAGTTCGTTCTTCTAATACTGCTTATTCTAAATCTTTAAATCATAATTCTTCTTTAGAATCAATTCATCATAATTCATCCAATGCAAATTTAAACCATTATTCAATTCATCTTATATTTGATACAAAATATATTCAATATTTTCTTCTAGTTGTAAGATATACTAAAACCAAAATCATTTTTCTTTTTGGTTGATACCGGAGCCGGTATTAGCATAATTAAACGAAATTTTTTGGTAGAGGATACACTTTGTTATCCTCACCGAAAATGTAAAGTGAAAGGTATAACTACCCAACTAATAGAAACAATTGGTAGTTGCGAAGCTAATATTATCTTATCGAATTCCTTATCCATACAACATTCATTTCAGATAGTTTCAAATTCGTTTCCTATCCAATGTGTAGGTATTATAGGCAAAGATTTTTTTATCTAAATACAAATGTAAAATCGATTTCTCTAGTTACGATTTTGAAATTTCAGTAAACGGTTTTCCCATTCAACTTAAGCTAATGTCTAATTCAGGTGTTCTAATTCCACCTCGTACAGAAAAAACTTTTACTCTACATTTGGATATTCCGAACGATATCGATTATGTTTGCCAATCCTTAGAAATTGTCTCTGGCGTATATACTGCCAATACAATTATAAAAGCACAAGATAGTCACCATAAGTCTTGTAAATACCAATTAGTAAGAAGTTGAAATTGAAAATTTAGAATTACCATTAAACAAATTAGACGAATTCGAAATTATCCAATTTAATTCTTGGTCAAATTTCATAAACAATCGATTACAAATCCTTGAATCTTCTTTAATAATTGATCATCTTAATCAGGAAGAAAGAAATTCTGTCTTGAGTCTATGTAGAAAGTACAATGAATTTTTTTTATCTACAAATGTCCCAGTTCAAAAAATTAGAACCGAATGTAACATAGACCCAATATACATTAAACAATATAGATTACCGGAGTCCACGAAAACCGAAATTAATAAACAGATATCTCAAATGTTAGAAGACGATATCATAGAACCAAGCAAGAGTCCATGGAATTTTCCTTTAATAGTAGTTCAAAAGGCGAGTAATGAAGAGAAGAAGTGGAGAGTCGTGGTTGACTTCCGTAAATTAAATGATTTCACGATCAACGATGTGTTTCCTCTTCCTAACATCTCAGATATTCTCGACCATCTTGGCAAATCAAAATATTTCACTATGATTGACCTGCGGCAAAAGGCTATCATCATATACTTTTAGATCCAAAAGATAAAGAAAAAACAGCATTGATACTAATCTAGGGCATTTTCAATTCAAACGAATGCCATTTGGATTAAAAAGTGCACCTTTTACCTTTCAGCGACGTATCAACAACATTTTAAGTGGCTTAAACGGAATTAAATGGTTAGTTTATCTTGATGACGTCATAGTCATATGTTATAACCTTAAAGACCATAATACTAAATTAGAGTCAGTTTTCAACTGTTTTAAAACAAATAATCTGAAACTTAACCTGGAAAAATGCCAATTCTTGTTAAAGGAGATAGTATACTTGGGGCACATGGTAAGAGAAGAGGGAATCAAGCCAGATCCTAAAAAAACTGAAGCTATCAGAAAATATCCTCAACCAACCAATCAAAAGGAATTGAAATCATCCCAAGCCTCTTACAGTGTTATTAAAAAAGGGACAACAATTTATCTGGGATGCCTTCTGCGATGAATCGTTTACCTAGTTTAAAAAATGTCTGCTTAGTTCTCCAATTTTGCAGCATCCTGATTCTTTCTTTACCTTTTATAATTACGACAGATGCGAGTGACATGGCAATAGGTGCCGTTCTCTCCTAAGAAAGAAATAAGTTTGATTTACCGATTGCTTATGCCAGTCGGGTTCTCAATAAGGCAGAAAAAAATTATCCAACCATAGAGAAGGAGTTATTGGCGATGGTATGGGCTTGCGAACATTTTCGTCCATATGTCTTTGGTCGTCATTTCACTGTAATTATTAATCATAAGCCCTTGATAGGGCTATGTAATTTGAAAAACCCTTTCTCTAGACTAATGAGATGGCGAATAAGGTTAGAAGATTTTGACTATAAGGTTCTTCATAAGCCTGGAAATCTTAACCAAAACGCTGATGCCTTGAGTAGGATAAAAATTGAAAGAATTCAATTTCCAGAAACTAAATCAGTTTCTAATAATGCAGAAATAAATGTAGTAACACGATCACAGAGCAAGCAAAACCCAACTATTCAGCTTGATCCAGAAAAACACGATCCAGAAAACAAATCCAAGATAGTACAACTAACTGATGATTCCGAAATTGATAGGTTAATAGAGGAATTTCACTCGAAACTGTTAGGTGGTCATCAGGGAGTATTCCGAACAACCCAGTAAATGAAAAGGTATTATTATTTCAACATTCTATATTCTCGTATTAGAAAAGTCATCCGATCATGTGAATTATGCCAAAAAAATAAATGTAGCAAATTCAATAAAATACCTATGCAAATAACGTCGATATCTTCACAAGCATTTGAAAAACTATTCTTAGATATAGTTGGTCCTCTTCCAGTATCATACCTTGAAAACAAATATATACTGACCATTCAAGATGATCTTACTAAATTTTCACTAGCTTTTCCTTTAAAGAATCAAGAAGCCGAAACTATAGCCAGAGTATTCGTCGAACGTGTAATTTCTGTTTTTGGAACTCCTCAGCAAATGATAATGAATTAAATAACAAACAAAATTAGTAATAATAATTATTATGAGTTTATTTATTGGTGGTTATCACGTACTATGTAATAAAAACAACGCCCTAATTTTTTTTTTAATCCATAAATATATGGATTGCTATAAAAGCGTCAAAATGATGATTTTATGAGGCGACCTATTACGTTTATTGGTTGGTCCGGTTCTACTAGTTCTGGTTTTAACGATATACTTCAAAATAAATAAAACATTTTTAATATGAGTAAAAACCTAATTAAACAAAAAAAAAAATGCATAATTATGGCAAAAATAAAATAATTATGCTTCCAAAAAATATATTTTTAGTATGCACACAAAATAAAAACCTAATTTTTTAATTTACAATTTTAAATTAATTTTTTTTTTATTTATTATCATTTTTATTATTATTATTATTATTATAAAATACGCGCATATTATGCCCGTACATAATATATGTCCACATATTTATATAGCCAATGTAAATACAAACATTATGTTTATTAAATTTGTATGTTTAATTTATTATGTTTATTATATATTTGTCATCAAAAAATAACAAACATTTGTCTACACATAAACATGTATACATAATACGTGTATATGTATAGTACATAAAATATACTCTACCTATATATACATAGTATTAATATAAATTAAATAATAAAATATAAAACACGTATGGATTGTATACGCTAAAAATTTGTAAACTATTAAAAATAAATAACAAACAGGAATAAAAAAAACAATTTAAAAATAAAAATAAAAAACAATTTTTTTTTATGTCATTGTGATTATTATTATTTTTTGTGCAAATATTATTATTTTTATTTTTTATTTGCTATAAATATAATAATAAATATATATATATATGTATATACATATATATATATAAAATGTATAATGGGAAACAACCAGACGCCTTTATTTGATTTGTGGCCAACGATATATCCGAACAACCAAAAAATTATACAATATTTATAATATAATATTTATTCTGTGTTGAATAAATTGCAATATACAAAATTTTATAAATAAAAATGCAACAAATTATTTGTTACAAAAATGTGTACCAAAACATTATTGTAATTGGTTTGTTACGAGTATGTAGTGTTGGTAAAATTGGAAAAAAAAATAAATTCAAACGTTTAGTTTGTTAACAGACCAGGAAATGTTACCTGTTTTACCATACGTGTACATGCATAAGTTTGTTTGTGTATAAATTAGTTATTTTTCCAGGTACTTAAACTAGTTTTAAAAATTTTAGTCGACCTTGCCACCTGGATAGTAGAACAAACAAAAAAATGTGTAGCGTTGATACAAATCAATGTTTCTTGTGTTTTACTCGGTCAGTGCTTGGCAAGGTCGAATAAAATTCGGTATAGAGAATATTTTTAATTTTTTTCATTATTATAAATAAAAAATTTTGGTAAATAGATTTTTGTATAAAAATTAAATTTCATCACTAAATGTTAGTTGACTTTGCCAATCCCTCACATAGTAAACCACACGGAAAATTGTCTTGAATTAGTGGTAAATATTTTGTCGTGTATTTTCCTATCTTTGGCCAGGTCGAGTAAAGTCGGTACCACAATTTCGTTTTTTTTAAACTTCATTTACTATAGTTTATAAATACATAATAGTAATACAAAATTAATATTAATTGTAGGGCAAAAGCTGGTAAAAGCAATTGTTTTAAATTTAACGTTTACATAATTTTAGTATATGATAAACAATAACGTGGATGGAGCTAGTCTTAAGTGTGTGCCAAGTTTGTCCTAAACCGAAAACAGCAAATTATTATGCGTATAAGTGCTAGAGTGAAGGTATCGTTATGACGAATTTTTCAGTTTAGAAGTAATATTAGGAAAATTGTATTTAAGTTGGTATTGTCTCTTATTTGGTGCTACTCTTGCTTTTGTATATGTTAAATAATTTGATGTGTTTGACCAAAATCTTCTATAAGTTTAGGAGGCCCTCCGATGTTTTTGTTTTGTGACTTTTGTTATATTGTAGGATTCCAAAATTTGTTCCGGATACAGGTCGAAGCTCTTGAAAATACATAATTTGAATGAAGCTAAGCCATTTCACAAAAGATTTGCATAAAACTCGTTTTGCACGATGAAAAGGGAATTGCAAAATGAGATCCGGTTATGGTTCTACAAAATGGCCAAATGGCATCTGGTAAATAACCAGTTTGAATGAAACCAAGCCATTTTTCAAGCAATTGCGATTAAAATCGGTTTATTGTTATGAAAATGGGATCCGCAAAATCTGGATTAGATGAAGTGAGAAAATCAAATTAAACAATAACCACGTGCTTCGTTGCCAAGTTTTAATGTATAAAAAGTTATCCCAGAATTATATCCCAGAAAAATGAAAAATGTACTTCAGGTACTACAAGTGATAGTATCCATTGTCTCTCACGATAGAACTGTGAATAATGCATATAAAAACTAAATCAGTAAATACAAGTTGTGAAATCATTACAAATTACGTTTAAAGATTTAAATTTTAAATTAAATTGACATAATAAACTTTAAAAAACATTTAACATAAATAAATCATTTATTTAAAAAAAGTTTGAGCTTTTGAAAATAACACATATTTTTAATTATTTCACTAGACTTATCGTCTCCAGAGTCAATTAGGTAATAGTGTCGGATTAGCTCGGATGTTCTTTAAGTTTGGCATACCAACATATATTTATCCTATTCGTTTCAAAAAACTTCTACAGTCGTGAGCGAGCCAATTTAGCTTTAAGCTAACGATTTCATATATTTTTCATTTATTTTTAATTATTTCACCAGTCCCATGGTTTCCAGAGTCAGTTAGGTAAAAGTGTCGGATTGACTAAATCCGACACTTTTACCTAATTGACACTGGTGGCTATGGGACTGGTGAAATAATTAAAAATAATGAAAAACATATGAAATCGTTAGCTTAAAGCTAAATTAGCTCGCTCACGACCGTGGAAGTTTTTTGAAACGAACAGGATAAATTGGTGTTAGTGTGCCAAACTTAAAAAACACCCGAGCTAGATCGACATTGGCTCGAGTTATCGCAGTAGTGGTTTTTGTTGGCTTAGTTTAAAAAACACTCGACTTCGTACGTCACTTTATCACAATTTTTTCCGAATCCGACTTAATATATCAAATCATTGAATGGTTCGATTTACGTTTTTTTTATAATACTTATTTTTGTATCTTTTTTTTCGTGATATTGAGTTGGTTTGGTACGAAATTCAAGATTATAGTGATTTCCTGGGATGATAGTTTTATGAAACTGTCGCGACATTAGGACATATTTTTCCTGGGCTTGATAGTTGATATAAAAGTGTCGCTATAGTTATGGTGTGGCCATTGCGTTTTTCTGGGATGAATCCTAGGCTAACTTTATATACATCAAGTTTTACCAATACAGAATAATAACAAAAATCTAAAAAAATTCCTGGTTATCGACAATTGATAGAACTAACTGTAAAACATAGTGGTACCGATGTCTACCTCGCAAATTCTGGACTATTGTTTAATCTAAATTTTATAATTAAATAAAACTCATAAATTTTAATAATATTTATTTCATATTTTTAACATAATGAAATATCGACATGATACTTTAAAACTAGCATTTTTAGTTTTTTATGAGTTCAGTGTGTTTTACTTTTGGTAATTTTAATTACTGGTAGAACGATCGTATTAATTATATGAACGAATATGTTCGCCTAAATGTTTACATTACTCTTAGTTAATTTAAGTATTGCCAAATCGCCGACTCTTCTAAATTGATGATAAGTTCATAGGCATTCAGGCATTCATAGATGGACTGTGCCTATTAAAATAATTCTATTTGCGAATTATTTATTTTTATTTCGTAATAAATACGAAATTAAAACTTATTTTAAAAATAAAAAACAAAAAAATGGATGGAATGGATAACACTGGTATGGAAATGGTGTTATTTACTAACGTTTTACTATCTTACCATAGTTTCTTAAGACAAAAAAAAAATTTAACAAGTAAAAATCGCTGCAAGGTAAATATGATAAAACATAGATAACCTAACATTTAATAAATAATTATTGATATGTATTCCAGCCGGAAAGAACATTTGTAAAATACTACAACTCTGTAATATATAGAATAATTTTATCCAATGACAACAAATTGATAAAGCAAAACATTCAAGTATCTGCATACTGCATAAAATTATACTGCATAAAATTCCGCTTATGTGTATTGGCTTGCTCGTGGGGCGAGTTATTGCGTAACTGGAATATCATTTGGAATATCCAGGTAGTCGGTTCGTACAATTGTACACAAGATGCTGGACTTATTCGTTAGCATTTCAAAAAAAATAATAAAGCTACCAAGGTCAGAAGAATATGAATCAATTGGACACCATTTTAATTTGCGATCAAAAAGCAGAATTTTTTCTAAAGCTGTTGGCGCTATAGACGGCTGTCATGTGAAGATTTTGGCGTCGGTACATCTACATGACCAGTACATTAATCGCAAGCTGGACTATAGTTTAAATGTCATGGCTGTATGTGACAGCTTCGGTAAATTTCCCAGGTTCAGTGCACGTCCAAAGAGTTTAAAGAAATAGCGGTTTATATAGATCTGGCACTTCTCCACCACCAGGTTATTACTTGCTAGGTGATACTGGATACAAATGTGCATTACATCTGGTGCCGATTATAACACCATTCCGCCACGACCGAGCACTTACGACACAGGAAAAGAAATTCAACACGCTACACTCTCGTGCTCGGAGCATTATAGAAAACGCATTTGGGCGTATGAAAACAAGATGGAGATCAATTTTCCAAAAAAGTTTGGAATTAAAAATACAGAATTGTGTAAAAACTGTAGTGGCATGTTGTGTAATGCACAATATTTGTATAAACGACGGAGTGGTTGATGAAATTGAAGATGGGACCGAATCCGAAGATAATTCACCGTTAATGATGAGGAAACAGCTTTAGAATTTCACAATACTTTAGTGGAGAAAATTTAAAATTCCGTAACACATTGCTGGAGCAAATTTTGCACGAGTATAATCCAAAAAATTAAATATTAAAATAGATGAATATTAATAATTTCAAAATTTATTTTTTATTAACTAAAATATACACATTTAAGAATATAATGGCCCTTATGCCTCTTCCTCACTACTATCCACTATATTGTGTTTCACTGCCATGTATTTTATAAATACTTTTGCGGCCGTTCGCATAGTTTTCTCTGTTTTATTTATTCGAGATAATCTGATTGATGATGCCGATGAACCAGGTCGCGACGTCGATGCTTGGCTTTCTTCAGAAATTAAAACTTCAGCATTTTCAAATGTGTCGGTTAGATATGGAGGATCAATATTATGACGGGCTGACGCGAAATCGTGGATCATTACAAAATAAGGCCAGGTTAACGCAGCTGGCCCACCATCCTCTGTTCCTTGTCCTGTCGGTGGCTCAACTATTGACTATAAATTAAAGAAAAACATAATTGTTTATTATACTTTATAAAATATTAATACCTACTTTATATTTTGTTATTATATTGGACCATTTCTTTCGAAGTTTGGTCCAGTGTTCAACAATTCCAGCTTCTTCACCAACGGCCCTACAAAAGATGAATATTTTTGAACTTAAAACAAAATATATTATAACAAAACCATTTTACTTACTCCCAACTAGTTCTTAAATCGAAAAAATTTCCAATAAAACTGCTGTTCAGCATAATTCGAACTTCGATGAACTTTTTCGTGTCGTCGTAACTCCCTACAATTAAAAATAATCCATACAAATTACAAACATTCAAAATAATTTATATGATATAAAAATTGGTAAGGAAATATAACCTCAAAATATCATGCATAATTTGTACGTGTACAAATGAAATTTACTTTACAAATAAAATTCACTATGTACATATTGTCTCTTAGACATTTTATTATACATATTTTGTAATGTAATTTTAGTTTGTAGTTAATATTTATAATATGATATTACGAATGTATGTACATACGTATATATAATCAAAAACTGACAACTAAAATGAAAAGCAACCTCGCGAGTAGTCAAAATGGAAAAACTTGGTGTTTAATAGCAGAACTAATGAACAATTAGAAAAGTCGGCGATTTAGACTATTTAAATTTTTGGTATCAGGCACACAGCATTAGGAATAATTTAGGAAATTTTTCACAGCCCTTTTATTTTGAGTTTTCTGTTTAGTTTCTTTAGTTGTTTTATTTGTCCTTTCGCTTATTCATTTGTCCTTTTGTTCATTTTCCTTAAGTGTTTTTTTTTCAATTCGCTGTACTTTCTTCTCTTCTTTAACCAACTCAATTTTGTCAAGGTTCTTCTTATCGTTTCTTCTTCCTTAATCCACAATGTGTTGGTAATTACAAAATTTGTTTTGTCTTACTAAGTCTTGGCTCCCTTTCTTAATGGTGTCTTTGGTCAGCCTAATATATCCTCTATAGGCGTCATTTGTGTCTGAATTGTTATTGTTTTGTAGATGTAATTCTGATGATCGACCTAAATATTTATATGTATTTATGGCATATTTGTTCCACGGAAATAAGCCACTGGCTTTGAATCCGTTCTACAATGTAGTAGAAGAAACGAAAGGCTTTCCAAAACTTGCTTCAATAATAGACCTTCATTCTAGAACTGCATTATTCCAAGCCATTTTAAGAGGTTTAAAACCAGCTACCTCCGCCAGCTAAAGTGTACTAATTGAGTTTTTTTTTTTAAATAAATACCAACAGATACATACATTAATTAGAGACTGTCCGGCTAGTGGATTTATAGTCCTTTGAAAGCTAAACAGTACTCCTGTTTTGTACACGGCTGCAGGTCCGTATTCCAATTGGCCATCTGCATGCTGCATAGCTCTATGCTACCCTGTACTAACATGAACGATGGGTCGGCTCATAAGTTCTACATTCCAACATAGGGTCATAGATGTATTCAATTAAATCACCGATCGGGAGATAAAAAATCCCTTTAGCCACTGTGGCATTTGCTCGTTTGAGTTGGGATATAATGCAATTATAATAATTCCTAATTGCACACATAACTACGAGTAGCTCACTTGCAAAGTAAAATTTGTGCTGTGCCCACCTAATAAACCATTTGTGGAATATACTCATAAAAAGTTTTCTTCGTCATCCATCCGTTTTCGCTAATTCCAAAGCCCCAGGTATCTGGGAACTGTGCTTCTAATTTCATCGTGAGTCATTACACCTGATGCAATGAACTAAAACATTACAGTATTTTGAACCATTCGCTACTAAAAGGTTTTTTATTTTAGGGCAAAGCATAAAATTCGTTTTGTCTCCAATTAATGTTCTACTTGGATCATTCAAAATTGAAAACTGTTGACCTGGCAATCCCATCCATTTTCGTTGCCGATTTTTTGGAAATTTTGCCGATTTTAACTTTATTAAGAACTTTTTGCAGCTGGCCCTCATCGTATGTATTTTTTTTCGTAGCATTTGTAAAATTACTGAAAATGAATGGTTGGATTGTATTATTGGCACTCAAAATACATATAATTATTGGCAGGTGCCAATTATTGTATAACATCATCTCAACTATTGGCAAATAGAATTGTAGTTTTTTTAGTACATAATTTAAAAAATTTCCAAGAAATGATTAACTTCGTGTGAATTCTCTCTAAATTTGTAAATCTTTTAATTCTTTATTACATAATTTGAAGATATCTAAAATTTCCGTGATTGTATCTTTCTTAACATGTAAAAATTTGTAATTTCTAATTCGCCATTATAAAAAATATAAAAATTCCTATTCTTCTGTTTATTTTTAATTTGAAGATATCTAAAATATTCAAAATTGTGATATTGTGAAAAATATTAAAAATTTTGAATTCTTTCAACCCCCGAAATTCTCAAAATCTTTTCGATTCTAACAATTAAAATTACTCGAAAACCATTTAAAATTATTTAAATAAAAATGTTAAACTATTTAAAATCGAAAGTATAAATAATTTTTAAAAATTTAAATTTGTATATTTATAAAATTCCCAAAATTTTCAATTGTGTAACAATATTAAACTAAAATTAAAAATTAAAGTTCAAGTAAAACTATAAGAACAAAAAATTTGTAAAATTCTTAAATTTTTAACCTGTATAAATTAGTGAAAATATTAGATTTTAAACTCTAAAACTCTTTGTGTTCTAAATACATATTTTATAGCTTCTGAAAATGTTAAAATTAAATTTTAAAATATTGAATCGAACAAATGCTACTTCATAAAATTATTTAAAATACTAAAAATCTTTAAAAATTCTTATAAATTAGTAAATTTTTGTAAATGAAAATTATTGAAACTTGGAAAATGATTTAAATCCAAAAATCGTATAATTTTAGCTGCTTTAAAAACATTTAAATTCGACTGCTTAAAATTGTTTTATTCAAATTAAAAAAATTAATAAAATTATTTTATTAATTTTCAAACAATCATTAATAATCTGTTAATAGACGCGGTTAAGAAATTTTATCTTCTGAAATTTCAAAATTGTTTAACATCAGTACAAGCTGATTAAATTTGATATTTTGTTGTAGATACTAAATTTGTTTGTACGTCAAATAAATTAAAACTACTCCCAACCGCTGGTAATTAATTATTATTAATTAATTAATTATCAAATTCGCATAAATATAAAAAAAAACTTAAATACATTGATTTGATTGTTTTGTGTTATAGATAGTATGGCAATAGTATCGGGATAGTAGCAAATACATTTTTATATAAATTATTTTTTGCTGGTCCCATCAGATTAAGCTAGCGATAATTTGTTTAAGCGAACTTTATATTGTATATGAAAGTGGGGTGTTGCTTGAAACAAAATAAATTTCATCCCACCTTTGACTGTAGTCGATGAATGTTAAGGTAAGTTTGAATTTTATTTGAATGGTTAGTACGGCATGTCATTTATTTTCTGTTAATTTTTTCCAAATTCCAATCTCGAATTGTAAAAATAATTAACTCTGAGTTATGTGGCTTTTCCCAAACAAATTTATTCAAACATTTCCCAATCTTCACAGTTTATTTAAGATTTTGGGTCGTTTGATGATAGTTTAAACCTGCCTCTATTTCGGAGTATGGCAGTGGAATGGATGGCGCTGGCCAGAAAAACTCGCTCTTTGCCAAAATGTTCTCTATTGCTGTAACAAATTCGATTTATTCATCACGCAATCATAGAAAAAAAACTAGCAATTACAATTAAGAATCACTACCCTCGGGACTAATTCCAGTTTATTTGTACGTGTCGACTCAAATGTACATTCATTGTGATTGAGTTGAGCCAGAGTAATTTTCTCCGCTATTTCGAAAACCGAATAGCAAAATGTGAAGTGGCTACGGTTCACAAAAGAGTTTGGAAAGCGTTACTACATACAATTTCACATTTTTTATTAATATCTGGAATATTGACCCACCCTGAACCTGGTAGCAGTGATGATGAAGCATTTTTTTGAACATTCTTTTAAAATCATTGAATTAATCGTTTTATTTGTCTCTTTAAAAACCTTACCACACCATAATCTAAAAAATAATTTAACCTATTATCTTTCTACTCTTTTATCACTGAAATATTTAAGGTGAGTTCGCGAGGTCGGATATATACATCCAAATTCTAAACCAATAAAATCACCAAAAAAAATTATCCATTTCCCCCTGTTTTAAGTTAAAATATTTTTATCTTACGGTCGGATGTAAATATAGCTACGGTAAATATCTGACCTCACGAACTCAACTTTAAACCGTTTGTTTTTGCCCTTCTCAAAAAATTCTGAAAATGAGATAGTGGATTATGTGGTTATGTAGACTTGCCACAGAATTGGTCGCTCAAAATGAGATATTTAGGAATTTAGTAAAAACAATGGCTAATCTCATTTGACTAGGTTATATATTATAATTCACAAAAGTAAACAAGTATTCTATAATTGTAATGACCTTGCAATTAAAAACCATTTCACTAGTAGTTTATTTTAACTGAACATAAATGCTATTTGTTATAAATCGATAGTATTTTTAGATAATTTCTTAAATTTGTTCGCTATGGTAATCGGCTTTGACGTCAACGTATATCCCATACCAATATACTACTGGAAAATTGTCCTATTGTTTCATTTGTGAAATTTGTCCTAAATCTGTCCTATTTGAGTATTTGAATTTAAAAATATTAAAGCTTATTAAAAATAATAAGCAGACTTAAAAAAACTAGGAAGTTTTAATAAGAGAATGTTCGTGCCCACTAAAAATAATCACATATTAGAAAAACTCGAAAAAATTCGAACACTTCGATATATGTATTTCAGTTTTGTTACCATGAATCAAAATTGTTCAATCCTAAGCAGTGCTACCACTTTACTACAATAGTAGTAGATCTACTACATTTCCCTTCTAAAATTTCAGTACGTACTATTTCATTCCTGCTACATTTATCGTACTTTTTAATTCAATCAGATTTTTCTATATTTCGAAATTCGAATCGGTTTGGTACATTATAATAGTATAAGAAATCCAAATGCACTGCTTATTGGGTATTTATACCATGTTTTTTGTATTATTTTTCTATGTTTTTTTATGTTGAGCTTCAGTTCAGTGTGCCATGTCTTTGTTGTTGTTAATTGGAATTAATTTTCAGCCAAGTAACAAAAATTTAAAATATTAGTTAGAGGGTTCGAATCAATTATAATATAATAGTGTGATTTTTGATTATAAAAATTAAAAATCAACGATTATTCGGCTGCGGTGTAAATATAATTCAAATATATCAACTAAGCTGAACAATTTTGGATTTAATCAAATAAATTGCTGTTTTCAAGACTCAATCATGGATAAATTGTGCAAAATTTAAATAGGAAAGGAAAAACGGTTAGTTAAATATTTGGGATTTTGTGTGTGTAATGAAGAGATCATTTGGGATTGTTGGAGAATGAAAAGATATTTTCAACCTATTCAAAACATTAGGTAAGATAATATTAATTGTTATGGTTTTTTAAATTATTTCTCACTAAAATGACACTTTCGCGTTTATTTTAGAAACCCAGGACCATCGAGTTCTGGTTATGTCACTCGTCCTGAATCTAAAAATAAATTAACGTGTAATGCTGATCACATTGAAACATCTGATTCGGAAACATCAGAAGATCAATCACTTCAGTCAAAGAAAAAAAAGTATATCCAAAAATATAAGAATGTTTAGGAAAATACATTTTCTTGGCTCACCCATGTGAATGGCGAAACATTTTGCAAAATTTGTATAAGGACAACGGTAAATAATCTAACCCATATTAAAAGACACGATAATTGCTCAAAGCATATAGAAAAGAAGAAAAATGCTAATGATTTGCAAAAAATTGACCATAATTTTTTAAATCAAAACGTTAAGAAAAAGAACACGGTGGAATTTATGTGTGTAATTTACTGTTTACAACATAATTTGTCGTTTCAAATAATGGATTGGTGAAGTAGTAGATGAATTTTTTGGAATGGTAAAGCTTGAAATATCGACAGCATCTGAAATCTTTGAAAGTATAAAGAAGCACTTTCTAAAATATAATATTAATCACCAAAATATAGTTGGGGTAGCAACAGACAATGCATCGGTAATGGCTGGCGCCATTGGAGGAGTAAAAGCTTTGTTTCAAGAGGTGAACCGTGACATTTTTTTCCTCGGATGTACATGCCATTCTCTAGCCTTATGTGTCAATCACTCTCTTAAGTATTTTCCCGAGACTATAGAAAAAAACATAAAAGAAATTTATATAACCATTTTTCGCATAGTCCAAAGAGGTTAAATGAATTTACCAAATTTCAAGAAGATTTCAATTTAAAACATCACAAAATATTAAGGATGTGTAAACACGTTGGCTATGAACAAGTCATTTCTCAAATTTTAGAGCAATGGCAAGCGTTGAGGCACTACTTCATCCTTTACTGCTTCGAGATAAAAGACTCGAAAGATCCAAACGCTCAACGAATTCTCGAGTTTTTATCGAACAATGAATCTAAATTGTATTTAATATTTCTGTCTTATAATTTAAAAAAAACCAACGATCTAAATAAAATATTTCAATCCGAGAAACCGGAAATTCATAACTTGTATCCACAAGTTCATGGTATTTATAAAGAAATTTTAAATTTTTTTATCATTTTAGATAAAATTGACTTAAACGTTGACCTAAATGATAAAAATAATTTGTTACCAATTAATTTAATGTTTTTTTCAGTACAATTTCAGTACAAAAAATTAAAATTTTAATAATTAAGCAAAATATTGTAAAATTTTATAAAGAGCTTTGTTCCCAGATTAAAAAACGTTTCCAATTAGAAAACACAAAGTTAGAAGTTTTAAAATATTGTAATGTAGATGAAATAATTTCTGGCAGCATGCCATCTATTCGTCCATTATTATTAAGTTTCCCTTTTCATAACAAATCCATTACAATAGAAACACTTAACGACCAATGGCGTGCTATGATTGGGAATAAAGATATCCTAACCAGAATTGATTTTTCCAATTCGAATACGATTGAGAATTGGAAAAACATTAGAAATTTAAAAAATAATTTAGGATGTCTAATGTTTGCTGAATTAGCAGATTATATTCTGCGTCTGCTTTCTTTGCCCCACAGCAGTGCAGCCGCAGAAAGAGCGTTTTCCCATTTGAATTTAATAAAAAATCAAAAAACTAATAAACTCGGAAACAGAACAATTGAAAATATAATGTTTTCAAGAACACTAATAGAACACACTTAGTTGAAAATTGATCTAGTTTTTAATGTGATAAGTGATTTGATTTACTGAATTCCTGAGAATAAAAATATTTATTTTATTACTATTCATATTGATTGAAAAAATAATATGTACATTTTTGTTTGTAATAACTTGTTTTATTTTCTACTACTTTTGATTTTCAAAATTCAAAGTTTTAAAAAAATGTAGCAGATTTGCTACACTATTCGAACCAAACACTGATCCTAAGTACCTGAAAGCCTATATTTTGAAAAACTTGAGTGATTTTCCATTAGAACAGACTCACACATATTCAAACATTTTTCGGCTATGATGGTCCTTTATTAGAAACACTCGAAAAAATTCGGACACTTCGATATACGTACTTCAGTTTTGTTACAATGAACCAATATTGTTCCATCCTAAGTACCTGAAAGCCTATATTTTGGAAAACCTGAGTGGTTCTTCATTAGACCAGACACACACCTATTCAAACATTTTTCGCCTATGATGGCCCCTTATTAGAAACGCTCGAAAAAATTAGGACACTTCGGTATATGTATTTTAGTTTTGTTACTATGAACCAAAATTGTTCAATTCTAAGTACCTGAAAGCCTATATTTTGAAAACTTGAGTGATTTTCCATTAGAACAGACATACAGTGAGAAATGAACAACCCCAAAACTTTCAATCACGAATATCTCAAAACTACTCTCATGTTACATAGAACCCTATAATACTCGGACGACGACATGTCAAAAAATAATACGCAGTGTTGCCAATATATTATATTGAATATAACCTATTGGAAAACCCTTTACATATTTTGTTTTATATACATACTTGATGACATTTTAAAAACGTATAAGATAAAACTTGCCATGGGTTTAGATATAAACATACATATATGTATTCGATTTATGGTATCCAGCATGCATCACAAGGCATACATTATTTTTAGGCACAAATCACAGAAATATTCGGAAAAATCGTACACAAATTTAATCAAATTGTAAAATATTTCCCTCAAACCTGTTTAGCATTCATTGTTTCGGCAAAAGACATAATATAAATTACACGCAAGCTTGCAGTCAAATTATTTATTCTAATTTAAACTTTCGTATACGAAATTTATGTCTACTTATTTTATTAAATACAATTTCAATGTATTCATTAGATTGATAATTTTTATTGTCATAGAATTTATAAACGTGTCTTCTTTTTGTTTTTTGTTTCCATATATACATATTATGTATTTAGGAGGATGGTAAATCTGTATCTAAGTATATATACAAATGAAACGTCTTTTTATGAATTTTATGTATTTATATTCTTAAAATCAAATAAAATAAATAAGTAAATAATGAATAATAAAATAGGTTTTTGTTTTTTGTTGTAAAAATTTTAATGGAATATGTTTATATTAATTTTGATATTATTCATAAATAATTCATGAAGTCAGTGTATAGCTACCAATCAAATATACATAATATATGTATGTATATACCAGACACCAACGGAAACTTTTACAAGATTATTTAATAAGATTGTAAATTTCGTATATCGTTTGTTATATAAACAAAAAAAAAACAAAAAAATCTTTTTGGCATAAGGACCGTTATCGATATCTTAATTCTCATCTTTCCTCATTTTAATATTATTATCGTTTGTCAGAATATGATAAATAAATCGATTCATCTACCATAAACAAGCAGACGAAAAGAAAAGGTGCAGACTGAAAAACAACATAATACACAAAAAATGTGAAGCAAAAGCTCTAATATATATAAAAAAAAATAGTAATCAACTGTCAATCAATGAATTAATTCCAAAAATTGATTTTAAACACTTTGTGACAGATACGATGTCAAGATTAGTGATAATTTTTCAACTGATTCAAAAGATAATAGATTGACTGAATTTTTTATTTTTATTTTTTGGATGGAATATTATTGTTGAAATATATTTTATTGATGACAATAATATAAGATATGGAACAGATTGTGTACATAAAGGTCGGAAGAATATAAATTGATTACAAATATATTATTTTTATTGATTTTATTTAAATGTTTTGTCATTTATTATGAAATATATTATTTATGTGAAAAACAGTGTTCAGATACGAATTATATGTTTGTAGCCTTTGACCCTTCTAAATTAATTTTTTAGCACGTATATACTATACGTAATAGATTCCTGATATCTAACCTAAATTTTAGTTAAAACTATAGACCTGCAGCTATAGTGTTTATGTAGGCGCCGATATTTGGCTTTCTTAGTATTTGTCCGAAATACATCCATCCACCTATGTTTTGTGATTTCGATCGTATAATGCCTGTTTATCTTTTTTTCCAAGAAAATGTTTATTCGTAATGGGGCCTTAGCAGAAGCATTTAAGTAGTCTTTTTTGATAATTGATCATAAATACCTCGTCGCTTCAGTATTATTTTGTTGTCATAAGTCCAAAAGTTTCACTTTGGGGAAAGTAAGTAGGTCTAAGTAAGTATTTTTCTAATTTATCAGCAAAAAGAATTTAGTTTAAAAGTATAACTCGAGAACTGTCATTAGATAAATTCATTAGTTTTCCGAAAAAATTCCGAACAATTTTCCACTTTTTCGTATAATTTTCAATTTAGGGAGTTTGAAATCAATCAAGGGCGATTTTTTAACGAATTAAGCAATAAAGTATACCATTTTGACAAAACTCGATGTTATAAAATATTGGTAATGGTGTAATATTGGTAATGATAATACATTAGAGCTCAGGGGCTTAGAGCTCAGGATTTTCCAAAAGCTTTACTTCTTTGCCTATGTATGACAGCCGCTTTTTAAAGTTTACAGCCTAGGTGATGTTTACAAGAAAGTTTACTATCCAAAATAACATTAAGGTGCTTGAGGTTGTCACATCAGCTAGTGATTGTTCTTTAAAACCAGAGAGTAGAATAGACAAAGAATATTCCTATACGCCTAGTACAGACAATTAAATCAGTTTTAAACAGATTGACCTTCAGAACTCTCCCAATACACCATACACCAATACACACACTCTCAATACACCATATACCACTCCACGATAGTTAAGACATGTTAAGTTAAGTGGCACTATTAACTGTTAAAACAATATCGTCAGCATAGCATAAAACAATATCCTCAGTCACATTGACTTTAAGGTCTTTTGCTGCTTTTTTAATTATGGCCTTTTAAGCAATTTGGTTGATTTCATCGTCTTGTCTATATCTATATATTCTTAGCATTTTTCAAACCGTCACCCATATAATGACTTTTATAGTGAACGATCGTTTTTGTAAGTAACACACTTCCTAATTTAAGAAATCTCTGCCCAACATTTTATATATTATGTCTAACGTCACATTCGGATAATTACGTGAGTTAAGTTGTTGGATTTGAGTATTCGAGTTGTTGGATTCGACAGTTCGATAAACTTTTGTGTCTCTCTTATCAAGAACAAAATTGTGGTCTATTTCGTTTGCTATTTACAACGTACAAATTTAACCGAACGTCGAATGCGATCCACAACGTATGAACCTGCCAAACAACCAAACCAAATTTATGATTTTTGAAAAATCGATTAAATCGGGCATTGTTCGCCTACCTGACGTCAGCAGGTTGGATGACCGACAGATATGTGATGTAGGTTTTCACTTCACCGAGCAAATAGCGCAGTGGTTAAAGCTGTGGCGTTTGGATCGGGAAGTACCGGGTTCGAATCCGAACAGAGGCGGCATGCAAAAGGGATTTTTCATAACCCGATTACGATCGGTGATTAAAATGAAAACATCTATAACCCTCTGTTGGAATGTAGAACTCATGGGCCGACCGATCTTCCATGTCACTGTACAGGGTGACAGTGCAAAAGGACTGATAATAATTGTCAGACATTATCCACAAATGAACTCAACAGTATTCTAACAATGCCCATTACAAAATTAGACAAAGGACTGCGCTTTAACTATGCGAGTCCCATAAAAAATAATGGTTTTGCATTGAAATGTTTACCACATTGGGTATAAATTGGTTTTTTCGGTGATTGATGGGAATTTTTGTTTTAATGTTTCCCTTTTAACAATTTTTCCTAGCCTAGGAAACCTATGTTTGGTAAGTTGGTATTTTTGTATGTTTTTTTATTCTTTTTCATATTTTGCTTTTCGATTTTGTTTACCAATTGACCAATTTTTCGTTTTTTTTCGTCCTTTCAATTTCTTCGTTATTTTGTTTCTTCTTATTTTCTTTTTCTTCCTGTTTTTTTGATGTAATAATAAAAGTTTACTAATTTTTGCTAATTCCACTATACTTTTCAAACTTATTATTATGATGCACCGGTACGTTATTGTTAATCGCATCACCACGGATAGGAATTTACGCGTCATCTTTTATTTTGTACGTCATCGTGTCGACAAATCGTAGACAACGTAGACTATTCCTAGAAAATGTCGATAATGTTGATGATTGATAGAGTGATTTAGTGAACTAGTTCTAAACTATGGTGGCTACATTTCTTTAGGTTTAGAACTATACGGACGGGGACCGTTTTTTAAAGTCTTTCAATGCTTTCAATTCGTTTTCATAAAAGAAGTCCAGTCAAATTAATTCACTTGAATTTTGTCCTAAATGTGTCTTAAAACAAACTTATTTAGGATTTTTCAGAACAAAATTTACAATTTTGTATAGGCGGGTTAAGTTTGTTCTAAATCTTGAAGGGATACAAACCAAAGCCTTGAATCCATTGATAATGCCCCGCGTAAATGACTGGTGATGGTGGCTTTTGTTTAAAATTGGAGCTACGTTAGCTTTTGTAATATTTCTTTCTGAATTTGCAGCCGTAAATTCTAAAATGGCTTTCAGTAGGTTGCATAATTCTTATTGCGTTTGGATAAAGGCAAACCAAAATGATGTTTCAAGTTCCGAAAGTTCCGATACTCCTAAGGTTAAATTAGATTTATGCCCGTTCAAAAATAGGATAGTTGGAAATTATACATTACGACATTAGCTGGAATCCTTTTGTAAGGATAAACAATCATAGGTGATATTATCTCTCCCAAAGCGGATATTTATTTATTTATATTAAAGAAATCGATTTAGTAGATTACAAGTATGATTTCATATGCAAAAAAATAATCAATTCAGTATTGATTATTACACACAAGATTAAAAAAATTTAATTTTACAATTTTAAAAGTTAAGTACTTCAGGTTAGAAGTTGTCAAAAAAATTAGATTGAAAAAGTATATTTTTTACAAAAAATAAACTGAAAAGATGTGACCAGATAATTTCTGATAAATTAAGTTTTAAAATTTAAAAAATAGTTCTTCAAGTTCCTTTTGAAGCAGTCCTTTGTGAGATGAAAGTCAAAGTTTTCTTCAGCGATGTTGAATGATTTTGCCAGTCTGTTGATTGGACAATTTTCACCATAGTTAGTTGAGTGGCGTACTATCCCCAAAAACCGATGATTTCGCAGCGATTTGATTGGAACATGGATAGCTGTATTTTCCAATATGTAGGGAGAATCAATAAAACCAAGCAGGATGTTACCGATGAAAGCTGAGTCTAAAAATAAGCGTCTATTTTCCAGATTGCAAATTTTATACTCTAAACATCTTGTCGTATATGGTGGTAGGCGGGCTATATTCTCATGAAACGGTAAGCTATGGTCACAGTTCCAGTCAGTTTTCTTTAAAATGAAGATCATAAATTTCTTTTGAATGCTTTCAATCCTTTTGATGTGGTTAGCATAATACGGGCTCCAAATTACTGATGCGTATTCAACTTGCGATCTTATATACGCAAAATAAAGTGAAAATAAAGTTGACAAATTGGTAAATTTACCAGTCCAACGCTTAACAAAACCAAACATAGAATTTGCTTTAGCAATGCATTCGTCAATGTGGTTGTTAAAACTCATATTTTCAGCGAATGTGACACCTAGATCGGTTATTTCTTTAACTCTTTGCAGTTCCGTATTATTAACGCTATAAGCAAAGTTAATCGGTATTCTCTTGCGATGAAAAGACATTACTTGGCATTTGTCAATATTCAACAGCAAAAAATTTTTGTGGCACCATTCACTGAATCTCTCGATGTCTTCTTGTAATACTTTTGTGTCATGTATATCTTTAATTGTATGATAGATTTTTATATCATCTGCGAACAAGAGAAGATTTGAGTATTTTATTACTTCAGTTATTCCATTTATGAAAACGAGAAAAATCCATGGTCCAATATGGAAACCCTGAGGAACTCCTGACGTTACTTTGATTATTTTAGATTTTTCGCTTCCAATTGACACATATTGTACGCGACTAGACAAATATGAGTTTTTTAATGAAGTTGGATGCAAAGCCAAAGTTGTAGAGACTTTCTAGAGCCTTGCGATGGCAGATTGAGTCAAATGCTTTACTAAAATCAGTCACTACGTCTACTTGGTTGCGGTTTTCAATTTCATTAATAACTTTGTTGGTAAATTGAACAAGGTTAGTAGATGTAGATCTTCTAGGCATAAACCCATGCTGATTGAGTGATATATGTTGAGCTAGGATTCCTTTAAAGCTGTTGCATACAACCTGTTCGAATAATTTAGCTATGGTTGAAGTGGTTGATATCCCTCTATAACAGGTGATGTCTTCTCTTTTACCCGATTTAAATATAGGTGTAACTTTAGATATTTTCCATGAATCAGAGAATATTCCGGATGTTAACGAGAGATTGTATATATTCCGTAATGGTTTTACTAAAATATTAGCATATTTTTTTAATATAGACGTATCTGATTAAGTGCATATAAAATATCCTCATCACTAATAACCGGTAAACTGATAAGTACATTATTATTTACGTTTGATTGAGTGGTAAACCAGTTACTGTTTTTGGGTTTGTATACATATTGAAAAAAATCCGCAAACATGTCAGCAATTTTTTTAGGACCTGATGTAATATCATTCAAATACATATTAGTTGGATAACCATCAATTACTCGTTTGGATCTAAAGTATTTCCAGAATTGTTTAGGGTTGGTTGAAATGCTTCGTTGTACATCTGCAATATATGAGAGATGCTTTTCCTTGAAGTATGTATCAAATTCTTCATTAGATTGGAGAAACACAGTCCTATCCGATTCTTAACCACTTTTAATCATCTTGACATAGGCTTTAGATTTACGGTTCTTCAGAATAATCAGATGGTCGTCAAACCAAGGAGGATGAATATTAGATTTTTTCCGGCACAATGGAATGTGGTTTCAAAACCTTGTAATAAAATTTGGTAGAATTTGTTAGCAACTTTGTTTACATCATTAGTATTTAAAGCAGCGTCCCATTGTATACCTTCTAAGTACTGCTGAAGTCCAGTGTGGTTTATTTTTTTAAAATTATAGGTTAAAACCAAACATAGCATCAAGAAAGACATATTCCGATTCTGATGTGATATTGCATGGTAGAAAGGAATCCGTATCTTGATAATAATTCCACATTACATTTGGAAGATTAAAGTCAACTATAGTACTAAGACTAAGTCATTTGGTTTTGTGAGATTAATTAATTCGTCAACTGCATCACTGCATCTGCCGTATATTTGATAAAGTGAACATTACAACCAAGTTTTCTTATGCTTATGCTTTGTCTACCTGATTTTATAGCTTGTCTAAATTTCTTTGACGGCCGTTTGTATATTAAATTTTCGTAGAGAAAACTTCTTTGCGATAACTTTGAATTATCCATTTAACAATTTCCTGTTTTTCTTTTTCTGTAGGAACAGTGTCTAGTGCTTTGCGAGCCTTTATTGCTCGCCAATGCATAGTTTGCCTTGGTACGTGGAATTTTCTTGCTGCCTTTGCTTTGGCATGCCAAGTCTGACAGGTGCTATGGCATTTTGAAGATGGATTCAGTGTAGTTTTTGACATTTTTATAATTTTGTTTTATTTTAAGCATAGGTTCTTATTTCGAAAATGTTAATACAATAACTTTTAACTTCATAATTTATTTGATCGGATATTTATGTGTTGGAGTTCAACAGTCCAGGAGTCGAAGTACAATTTTTAAAATACTACAATTTCCGTTATCGTAAGTGTTTGAAAATATGTTCACTCCTACAGGATTAACTTCATTAAATACCTAGCTAAATTTAAATGAATTTCTAAGGTCTGGTATTTAAAAGTCTTTCGTACCCATAACTCGGCAGTTAAAACTAACACATTGCAATAATAAGCACACTGCCTTGACCCGGCAATTTGTTTAGATTGAAAAATTCTCTAATTTAAGTACCATGACAACCAAAAATACTAGATAAATTTGGTTATTTTACATAAAATCTTCTAAATTGTCACTTTAGTAGGTTTTACATTTTTTAGCATATACAAATCCAAAACCCCTTACCTTGTTGCTAACCAAAATCACAAGATATGAAAATATACCAGAAAAAACGAGGGAGTACGTCCTTTCACTATATGAGATTCTGCCGGTAACTAAGGAGATAGAATGTAATGCTCTATGAATGAGATTTAGAAATAATATTGTTGAAGAAAGTGGTCTATATCGCTCAAACATTATTATGTATATTTTGTGGAAGGCTTTTACATGCTTTTACAGGCAATCCGATCTCTCTCTGAGAGAGTTTTTGTGTTATTAAGTTGGTCGTCTGCGAGTTTTTTGCTAAAAGTTAAATATATTTCAACTCAAGAAGAGTAAAGGCGGCGTGTTTTTGTCATTTTAACTGATTTGATTGGGAGAGAGATCGGATGTAAATTCCTAGGATTTGAATGCAATCTCGTAAACACGGCTTGAGAACAATTTAACTCTAATCCGTTCGGAGTTAATTTTTCTCAACAAAATAATTTTTTTTTTGAGTTGGTAATAGTTTTGAAAATTAGTTTTAAAAACAAATTCAAATAAATATTTAGCGATTGTTAATTGAAAAAAAATGGTTGTCATAAAATAATGGAAAATACAAGAAAAATTGCATAGTAAGTAAATAAGCATTACCATATACATTATAATTATATATGTATATGGTAATGTTAGTGTTTGAAATTAAAATTTTCAATTTTATTTTTATTTTATTTGTTCTAAAAAGCGTACATGGAGTAGAATGGAGACAAGAACACTTTTTGTATTTTCGATAAGCAAAAAATACGAATTCACTCACTTGTTCAAAAAAAAACTGTCTATCGTCTAAGACTGTCTATCACTACAATAGTAAATTTAAAACAAGTTGAAATACATAATTTCTTGTAGGACATCCCATTTACGGAAGATGAGATAAGAAACAAAGTAAAATCTTTAAAGAGAGCATATAAAGATGCCTTGTATAACATTCCCAAAACATGAGCTGAATATTCAATGGACCATATAAGGATCTACTCGAAGAGCTATTCGATACGAAACGTCCAGCAGAAATGTCGGTGTTTCAGATAATTTCAACTGCTGTTGCAGGGCGAGCAGCTCCAATTCCAGCTAAATCAAAAGATTTCAAACGAATTTGTTCATCGGATGTTGCTACTGGTATTAATAATGCTGGTTCATCAAATATCATGGATTCATCAAATTTGGTCGAAAGTCCATTGATATTTGATCATAATGATCTAATTGAAATATCTTTGCCGGATAACACTGACGAACCGACACAGAAAAATAGACACCAAAAAAATCTATCGTGCCTAGAAAGTTTGAATTCTTGAAAGAAAGAGAATCTGGAAAAACACGAGAGAAAAAAATTGCCAAAAAAGGCACCAACATATTTTAAAAATGCATCAAAACCACAAGAAAATGCTCGAGGAAAGAAGGAAATGGCACCAAGAACTTTTAGACATTTTAAAAAATAAATAAATAATTCTGTAGTTAGAAATAATTATATTTAAAGGGGAAAACGAGAAATGAAACTGAAATAAAATATTGACAATAAACAAAAAATGAATTTTAATTAATTTATAGTTTTATTTTTATAATTTATAATAAATTTTTCGAAATTAATTCGGTAACTACTTGCGGTCGACGCTCGATTTGCCGATTATGCGCAACAGCTTTTCCTAAATTGTTCTCTGCAGTTTCATGTTTTGTAGTACACAGCATTCTACTATAATATGTTTTACTGTGCCTAAATCACAATGTTCAGTGAAATATAAAAGTCTGCGAAAATTAAACCGAAGGCATTTTCAACCATTATTCGCGTTGACGAGTGAATTTTATTGAAATTAATTTGTTTTCTTGTTACATTTCTTGTATCCTTGTATGGTGATACCAGCCAAAAATTCGAAGGATACGCTGAATCTCCCAATAAAAAAGTATTATTAAATGATTTACCGAGAGAAGCGAGACGAATTAGCGGAGACCGTCTTAATACTCGAGCATCATGCATTGGACCAGGCTCCCCACAGTATACATCGATCAAACGTTTGCTGGAATCTACAACTGCTTATAGTAGAACACTGTGGTAGCCCTTTCTATTAAAATAGTTTTCCAGATTTACAAAGGTTTTTTTTATTTTAATATGGCTGCTATCTACAGCATCCAGAACTCCAGATATTCCTTCGAATCATTCCATATTTTGCTGAATGGTTTGATTGCAACGTGGCCACACAATATGATCACTCGAAATGGTGACTAACCACGCTGCAACTCAGTTAACTACATTCTATATTGTGGAATCACTTAATCCAAATAGAGTAGCCATTTGTTCACAAAACACCACAAAAACATATGGATTTGTTTTGTGGCCCCAACTTTTGGGTTACCTCCATGATTATGACTTGGACACACATCTCATAAT
This sequence comes from Tipula unca, assembly GCA_951394425.1. Taxonomy (NCBI): domain Eukaryota; kingdom Metazoa; phylum Arthropoda; class Insecta; order Diptera; family Tipulidae; genus Tipula; species Tipula unca. The sequence continues at coordinate 61,449,263 of OX596382.1, read as the reverse complement.
TCATATAACTCTAAAACGAAATAAAATAAATTTTTTAAATTATATTTTATATAAGTAATTAATTCAGATAATTATAGATGATTTGTTCAATTCATTGGTAATATGGCCAGTATGATTAAAGTAAACTTACCTATTAGCAGGTAAACCATTTCCCGATTAAGTCGGAAATGCTTCCTGAACGTCTCATCTTTATAAGTATCCACCGTTTCCATAGAATCTTCTATTTTGATACGGTTTATAATAAGAAAATCATTTGAATCAGATGACGGATAATCCGCTGAACAAATAGTTTTTGAGCCGGTGTTAATCATTTTTGTAAATATATGTATTAAATAAAATAATTTATTTTATATATGCATACATAAATATATTATTTAAAAGAACAGATATTTATTAGTTTTATTATAATATTGTTACGTTTTTGCCTTGGCAAATTCAAGGTTCGATCACTGGATTGTGAATAAAACAAACGATGTAAATTCTAGATCACACTAAATTTATTTATTCCGATTATTTACACTAAACACTAATTTAATTATTTCACTTATTTAACTTAATTATTTAACTTCACAATAGTTATTTTACTACACTTTAACAGCACTATATTACACTTTAAACAATAATAAACACAACTGATCTACTCCTAAATGTTTGTTGCGCATTTATAACAAATATTCTAACCATTCTAGAAATCTCTACAATATTCAATTAGTCCAGATTAGTCTAGACACATCTATCTATTTTCTCTACTTTATAACAGTTTTACATTAACAATGTCGCTACTCAAACAGAGATGTCGCCACGACCGTAACAATATTATTCCCACTTTATTTAAAATTTGATGAAACAAAAATAAAGGTCGGGCCATTTAAAAGTTTAAATTTAAAAATGCAATAAAACAAAAACGGATTGAAATTTTGAAAAGTTAATTTTTTTATTGGAAGTACAATTGTTCCGGTTAGAGATGGAATATTATTTTATTCATATAGCTACCACGGCTGGCCTCACAGTACCCCATTCGATCGGACAAATTTTCGAGCACTTTTTCGAATGTATTGGGTCGTATCTCTGCGATGGTATCACGAATGTTGACCTTCAAATGCTCAATTGTCTCTGGTTTGTCGGTATAACACTTGTTTTTAACGGCGCTCCACAGAAAATAGTCCAATAATAATAACAGTGTTAAAGGCCATTACTGGCCCCTTACTGAATCAACAATCTGGCTCCAACGGTTTCGATCCTGAGCTTGGTCTTCATACTGTCTTAGACAATCTGAAGAGGCCAAGTCGTTCTCTACATCGTGGAGCCATCGTCGCCTGCAACGACCTCTGCGCCTACCATATGGTGGCTCTCCTTTCAGAGATCGCTGCACAATTCGTTCCGGATCAGCACGCAGAACGTGACCGAGCCAGCGTACTCGCTGAGATCTAACTTCATGTACAATATCGGGGATCTTCATCAGATCTCTGATCTCGAAATTGTACAGAGCTCGGTATGTACCATCTATTTCGCGTTTAGGGCCGTAAATCACACGCATGATTCTTCTCTCAAATGTAAGGAGCCATCTCTCGTACTCATCCGTCAGCGCCCAACTTTCACATCCAAACATAACAACGGGCCTGATCAACGCTTTGTACAGCTTCAGCTTCACGGCACTTGATAAGTGTTTAGATTTTAGCAGTGGCCTTAGAGGATACAAAGAACGACTGCCAGCTGCCAGCCGCACTTTAATATCCTCACCCACACTGTTATCGTGAGTGATAAGAGAGCCCAAATATTTGAACCTCCTCACTCCCTCAAACGTGTGGTGGCCACTACTAAAATCTGGTGTGCCATTGTCTCTAAAACCAGAGATCAGGTAGAAAATAGTCCAATGGTGTTAAATCGTAGCTTCTTGCCGGCCAATTGATATCACCATTTCGGCTAAATAAACGGCCATCAAACGTTTGACGCAATAAATCCATTGTGGCATGAGATGTGTGGCAAGTTGCACCATCCTGTTGAAACCAAACATCGTTCACATCAATACCATGAAGAGCGGGCGCAAACAAATCGGTTATCATGGTGCGATAGGTGTCTCCATTGACCGTAACGGTTGCGCCTTATTTTCAAAGAAATAATAAGAAAGCCACAGCTTTGATATTTTCGGGTGTACGCACTGTACCACAAATCACATATACACGATTACGCCTTCCCGAGTTTAATTTTTGTATTCTACTGCGCATGACATCATCTGTGCGATCTATTTAAAAGGTCGTATAGGAAAATTTAAAGTATTTAACGAAAAATAAATATGTACATAGCAAACATAGAATTCCTGTATAAATTGTAAATAAACAGTTAATGAAAATATTACATTATTTTTATTAAGTCAAATATATTTAGGAAATAATTTTTTTATATTTTCTTATTTTGGATTTTTGTTCAAGTATTCCTTCATTTAATTTTCTTATACGAAAGTACATTCGCACTCTAAAAAATAATTTACTTTTATTTGACAGTCGATATCTTGTGACATATCTATAAAGAATTTCTGATAATATTTTTTGATCAGAAGATCGTCTCCGTTAACATCATTAAACACTTTTTCTAAACTGGCCATGTGCGTCATCATGCCTTGTGTTGGTTTTGACAGTCCTCCTTCACTAAGATGATCTACCACGAATAAGAACATTGGGGCTCATTTGCAGCGATTGTGGGATATACTCGTATATTAGCAACTTCGTCCTGCAACTTGTGGCAAATATACCCAGCAATATTTTCGAGGCCGTCGTATTCCATTGATTCAAATTCGTTTTCTTCCGTGCAATCCGTGAAAGTTTCGTTTAAGGCAGAAAAGTTTTTGAAAATTGATCCTAAAAAAACATTTTTTTAAAATAAATTGTATATTAATAATGCCAAGTGAATTACAATACCTGGTGCTGCTCGAATAGTTAAATTCATCCATTTTTAAGTTTTTTTATTTGTCCCGAAGAAAAGATTTCTGCCAGTTTATTTTCCATATTGGGTCTTTGTAGATCAGTTTTCTGTAAAGCTATTTGAAGATTGTTTACTTCGTCTTTTAATTTTATGACTTCATCATTTGATTTTGCCAAATCATCTTTGAGAAGCTGACTTTCTCGTTTAAAGTTCTCCCTAAAATATAATGATGACATTAATTTTTAATTGAAAATGATGAATAATTTAAACACATACATTTCTTCCTTTATAGCATCAAATTCCTTTATATTAACTTGTTCGCCTGACTCTTCTCGGTCGATTAAGCTGGTCTTTCCTTTTACAAAAATTTAACCATATTTTTAATATTTAATGGTTTTTCGGAAATGAATGATAACTAACGACACATTTTTTTTTAGTTTCATTATTACTGCAGAAATTAAACACAGCACACCTCATTTATAATTTATAAAATTGATCAATCACACAACACAAAATTCAATTGTAAACATACAAAATAAAAATGTGTTCGCACAGATGATGTCTTTTGACAGACATGTTAGATAGGCGTGAACATAGCCGACATGCGCAATGCGTAATCTCTTTATATGTAATTTGTGGCACTGTACTATTGTACAGTTTCACGAACTTTAACAACAAACTTGCGTATACTGGGCACTGGTGGTCCTGCCCTGCGACCAAATTTTGCACGACATTTGCGTGCAATTTCCGACCAATTGTCTTTGTTTTGGAAATAAATTTCCAATAAATCCCAACGTTGCTCAAACGTAAATCGATTCATTTCGTTCAGTGGAGATAATATACTGAATTTTATGACCGAATAGAATGACATAAGTATTGCCATATTCGAAATAACCGGTGGTTTGACGCTTACGAAATGTCATTTAACTACCAAAAAAAAAAAGAAAAAAAAAAGGGAAAAATAAAAAATGTGCATCTGGTGTCAGGTATCATAATTACAAATCTGAATACAGTTAAATTACTCAAGAAATATTTTGGAGTTATATAACTTCTGTCAGGAGTTAATCAGTGAAATTGTTGTTGTAACTACCTCAACTATTATTTCGGTTCACTTAAAATTAACGTTGTTGAGTATTGTGAACTTGTTACTGGGGTAGGGGCTGACAATTGGATAGTTTACCCTAGATTATCGTAGCTTTTTCGATTTGTCTTTCTGTGACCTTACACATGAAAATTTGTGTGTGTGTGTGTGTGTAAAAATTTGGTTTTTGTTTAAAATTTTCTTGTTTCTTTATACACGGAAGCTTTTATTTATTTATTTTTTCATCTGGCCATTCAAAATCTGCGATCATACTTAATATTTAATTATCCTTCCATGTAATCTTCTAATAACACCGATTTCTTTTTTATATATTCTACAGCTATAAAGTTCAATTCAAATTTTATATGCGGGGTGGTATTTTGCGAAATGCGCCATAATGTTAGAGCTCTGGGAATTCTTAGAATCTGATAAAATTATCTAAAGTTATATACTGACGTTTTTCCATGAGAAAAATAATCGATTGAGCTTTTCAGTGTGCGTAAAATTAAAAAAGGCGCACGTGTTATCTAGACTGAAAAAATTTGACTTTAAATTATGTTTTTAACTTATAACAGCAATATTCGTATGAATTTTTTCTAATTAAAATTTTCAATCAATTACTTAGCCAACCTGGTCACAATCAGACACACATATTTTAAAATTCTGCATGAAATAGTTATACATAATTTCTCATGTAAAAATAGCAGCATAAAATATTTAAATTAGTAAAAATGAAGATGAATATATATCTGGAAATTTTATAATGTTCTCTTGATATATTCATTCATATTTGTATTCATTAAAATATGTATAGTAATACATATATATGTTTAAAACACATAAAGCTGATTTAAATTTAATTAAAATATGTGTTCATGCAACGTTTTTATGTGAAATAAGTGCATGTATAGTATAGTAGGTACTCTGCGATGTAAATTGTATATAAATGTTGAATGAATGCAAAATTGTTCACAAATGAATTAAGCTGGAGTACCTATTTCCTTTCAACAACATTTTTAATTTTTGTGCAATATTAAATATTTAAACCATGTTGTTGCACAGTGAATGGTGATATATCGTTAAATCATTTAAAATTTAAGTGACGTGTATTTTGATAGATGTTTATATACAAAACTAATCTGACATAATTAAGAAACCATAATGCATCAAGTTTTTTTTTGCAATATACACAAACGTAGTCTAGGACATTAAATCCCCAATCAAAAAATGAATGGAAAGAAAACATAACTGAAACCTGACCTATTTGAATACATAATTTGAAAGAGTATACTGGTACGTATGTACATAAATGTGACATACACGAGAACATAATGTATACTTAACTCTTGATATTGCTGTGTACATATATGTATGTATGTACATATAGAGCTTTTACATAACCAAAACAGTATTATTCTTCTATGTTATTCCATATTTTGTAATCATACATAAAACAATAAAAATTTATGTGAATAATTTGAAAAACATCCATCATATCATATACAGAGCTTGTACATTATATACATACATACGTACATATGTACATATTATATAACACACACACATACACATCATACTATCTTAAAGAACGAAATAACATTCTTAATATACAATTCACTTCCTTGAATATATGAATTTTTATATTGTCTTATATATTATGTTTCGTTATGTATGTATGTATGTATAAAATACGTAACCACGATAGACATATAAGAATTAAAATTGAGTTTGTACGTACATACATATATACAAGTATGTCTATGTGGAAAAGACAAAACCAGAAAAAAAAATGGTGAAAGAAAATGGGAAATGAAAGCTATAATTTCACATGTCAACCATAAATTCAATCATAAAGCAATTTTTTCATTTTTCCTTATTTTTGTTGTTGTTGTTTTTCGTAATACATATTTCTTATACGTACCAAAAGCATATATGTATGTACACCATATATACTATATGTTTCGTCACTTAATCATTTTACTGCTCTATCTTTCTTTTCTATACACACACATAGACTTTTTTGTTGTTGTTGCTTTAAGGCTTTTATCAATAATAATTTTCTTATTTTCTTCATTGTTTGTTTTCATTTCACTCTTCTTATATGTTATCCAAACAATCTCTAACCGAGATGAAAAACCGTTCTAATGTATTTCCTTCTAAACATTCCAATACATACATATTCTGTATAAAAGCGTCGTACGACATCCATACACCCAATATTTTGATTACCATTAAAGCAATGAGGTAGAATTTATATTTTCCAATTTTTTTTTTTTTTTAAATTTCTCGTTTTTGTGTTTCTCGATGCGATGGTGGTATTCGACAGGCTGGTGGAACGGTTAAGATGCAATTTACAGTATTTTTTTTGTGATTATTATAACGATGAAAGAATGTGAAATTTCTTTATACTTGTATTGTTATAGGGTTGACAGATACCATGGGAAAAATTTGAATATGATTGTATTATCAATCTGATATGTGTGTATATCTAATATAATGTTTCAGATCGGATACATATATTTTTATAGCGCGCATGGTTGCTCATGGTGGGAGCAATAAAATTTAATTTGCTTCGATTCTATAAATATGTATATAGTTGCCTACGAGCGCTTTTCTCATATTTTATTCCCATAGGTTCTACGAGAGTGATACATATTCTGAATTAAATGTATATAAAGTTAGCCCAGGATTCATCCCAGAAAAACGCAATGGCAACACCATAACTATAGCGATCCACTTCTGTGACTACACCGAAATGTCCCCGCGTGTCCAATCTAGCATTACTCCAGAAATGGAGGCTAAAAAGCCACGCACGTTGGCTCTTGTTGTTGCTGTGTCCACGCCGCGATACGCGAGAACAATCCTGATATCATTCTGGATGAGACTAAATTCGACATCTTTCGTTTGGAGCTCCACCAAACGGTACTAGCTACAGCTCAAACCACGTCAGTGAAGTTAGCCCAGGATTTCATCCCAGAAAAATTTAAAAATGTCATCATGCAATACTAAAACTGCATTACCATCCCAGCCCAGGATTTTCTAATAATTTGTCTTAAATATGGTAAAATATTTTATCCCAAAAAATTGTATAAAGTAAATACATATCCCAGAAAAATTGCAAATTAAAGAAAATTATAGATAACAAAATAAATGAATACACTAGTTTTTAAGTTATTATGTGAGTATGTACTAATTAAGTCAACTTAAAAAATATGATAAATATTACAATTTTATTGATCTTATATCTAAACTCTCAACATACGGATCGACTTGAAATTTTTATGGTAATTAGTGTTGACTATAGCAAGTCGATCCCGCATGGTTCGGTTTCCGGAACTCGTGGTTCCTGGGAACCATAAATTTAAATCTGAAATACTTGGGCCAAACATATAAACGCGAATAGCTCCAATCTCAACATGCAAATCACTCTGAAATTTTTAGTGTAGACAACTATCGTTAGAACCAGTCAATATGAATAGGTTCTGTTTCCGGAACTGATGGTTCCTGGGAACCATTAATAAAAAACCCCTTTCAATACACTGGGCCAAATATAAAAATGCATGTAGCGCCAATCTCAACTTACGGATCGACTTGAAATTTTTATGGTAATTAGTGTTCACTATAACAAGTCGATCCCGCATGGTTCGGTTTCCGGAACTCATGGTTCCTGGGAACCATAAATTTAAATCTGAAATACTTGGGCCAAACATATAAACGCGAATAGCTCCAATCTCAACATGCAAATCACTCTGAAATTTTTAGTGTAGACAACTATCGTTAGAATCAGTCAATATGAATAGGTTCTGTTTCCGGAACTGATGGTTCCTGGGAACCATTAATAAAAAACCCCTTTCAATACACTGGGCCAAATATAAAAATGCATGTAGCGCCAATCTCAACTTACGGATCGACTTGAAATTTTTATGGTAATTAGTGTTCACTATAACAAGTCGATCCCGCATGGTTCGGTTTCCGGAACTCATGGTTCCTGGGAACCATAAATTTAAATCTGAAATACTTGGGCCAAACATATAAACGCGAATAGCTCCAATCTCAACATGCAAATCACTCTGAAATTTTTAGTGTAGACAACTATCGTTAGAACCAGTCAACATGAATAGGTTCCGTTTCCGGAACTGATGGTTCCTGGGAACCATTAATAAAAAACCCCTTTCAATACACTGGGTCAAATATAAAAATGCATGTAGCGCCAATCTCAACATACGGATCGACTTGAAATTTTTATGGTAATTAGTGTTCACTATAACAAGTCGATCCCGCATGGTTCGGTTTCCGGAACTCGTGGTTCCTGGGAACCATAAATATAAATCTGAAATACTTGGGGCAAACATATAAACGCGAATAGCTCCAATCACAACATGCAAATCAATCTGAAATTTTTAGTGTAGACAACTATCGTTAGGACCAGTCAACATGAATAGGTTCCGTTTCCGGAACTGATGGTTCCTGGGAACCATTAATAAAAAACCTCTTTCAATACACTGGGCCAAATATAAAAATGCATGTAGCGCCAATCTCAACATACGGATCGACTTGAAATTTTTATGGTAATTAGTGTTCACTATAACAAGTCGATCCCGCATGGTTCGGTTTCCGAAACTCATGGTTCCTGGGAACCATAAATTTAAATCTGAAATACTTGGGCCAAACATATAAACGCGAATAGCTCCAATCTCAACATGCAAATCACTCTGAAATTTTTAGTGTAGACAACTATCGTTAGAACCAGTCAATATGAATAGGTTCCGTTTCCGGAACTGATGGTTCCTGGGAACCATTAATAAAAAACCCCTTTCAATACACTGGGTCAAATATAAAAATGCATGTAGCGCCAATCTCAACATACGGATCGACTTGAAATTTTTATGGTAATTAGTGTTCACTATAACAAGTCGATCCCGCATGGTTCGGTTTCCGAAACTCGTGGTTCCTGGGAACCATAAATATAAATCTGAAATACTTGGGGCAAACATATAAACGCGAATAGCTCCAATCACAACATGCAAATCAATCTGAAATTTTTAGTGTAGACAACTATCGTTAGGACCAGTCAACATGAATAGGTTCCGTTTCCGGAACTGATGGTTCCTGGGAACCATTAATAAAAAACCTCTTTCAATACACTGGGCCAAATATAAAAATGCATGTAGCGCCAATCTCAACATACGGATCGACTTGAAATTTTTATGGTAATTAGTGTTTACTATAACAAGTCGATCCCGCATGGTTCGGTTTCCGAAACTCATGGTTCCTGGGAACCATAAATTTAAATCTGAAATACTTGGGCCAAACATATAAACGCGAATAGCTCCAATCTCAACATGCAAATCACTCTGAAATTTTTAGTGTAGACAACTATCGTTAGAACCAGTCAATATGAATAGGTTCCGTTTCCGGAACTGATGGTTCCTGGGAACCATTAATAAAAAACCCCTTTCAATACACTGGGCCAAATATAAAAATGCATGTAGCGCCAATCTCAACTTACGGATCGACTTGAAATTTGTATGGTAATTAGTGTTCACTATAACAAGTCGATCCCGCATGGTTCGGTTTCCGGAACTCATGGTTCCTGGGAACCATAAATTTAAATCTGAAATACTTGGGCCAAACATATAAACGCGAATAGCTCCAATCTCAACATGCAAATCACTCTGAAATTTTTAGTGTAGACAACTATCGTTAGAACCAGTCAATATGAATAGGTTCCGTTTCCGGAACTGATGGTTCCTGGGAACCATTAATAAAAAACCCCTTTCAATACACTGGGTCAAATATAAAAATGCATGTAGCGCCAATCTCAACATACGGATCGACTTGAAATTTTTATGGTAATTAGTGTTCACTATAACAAGTCGATCCCGCATGGTTCGGTTTCCGGAACTCGTGGTTCCTGGGAACCATAAATATAAATCTGAAATACTTGGGGCAAACATATAAACGCGAATAGCTCCAATCACAACATGCAAATCAATCTGAAATTTTTAGTGTAGACAACTATCGTTAGGACCAGTCAACATGAATAGGTTCCGTTTCCGGAACTGATGGTTCCTGGGAACCATTAATAAAAAACCTCTTTCAATACACTGGGCCAAATATAAAAATGCATGTAGCGCCAATCTCAACATACGGATCGACTTGAAATTTTTATGGTAATTAGTGTTCACTATAACAAGTCGATCCCGCATGGTTCGGTTTCCGAAACTCATGGTTCCTGGGAACCATAAATTTAAATCTGAAATACTTGGGCCAAACATATAAACGCGAATAGCTCCAATCTCAACATGCAAATCACTCTGAAATTTTTAGTGTAGACAACTATCGTTAGAACCAGTCAATATGAATAGGTTCCGTTTCCGGAACTGATGGTTCCTGGGAACCATTAATAAAAAACCCCTTTCAATACACTGGGTCAAATATAAAAATGCATGTAGCGCCAATCTCAACATACGGATCGACTTGAAATTTTTATGGTAATTAGTGTTCACTATAACAAGTCGATCCCGCATGGTTCGGTTTCCGAAACTCGTGGTTCCTGGGAACCATAAATATAAATCTGAAATACTTGGGGCAAACATATAAACGCGAATAGCTCCAATCACAACATGCAAATCAATCTGAAATTTTTAGTGTAGACAACTATCGTTAGGACCAGTCAACATGAATAGGTTCCGTTTCCGGAACTGATGGTTCCTGGGAACCATTAATAAAAAACCTCTTTCAATACACTGGGCCAAATATAAAAATGCATGTAGCGCCAATCTCAACATACGGATCGACTTGAAATTTTTATGGTAATTAGTGTTCACTATAACAAGTCGATCCCGCATGGTTCGGTTTCCGAAACTCATGGTTCCTGGGAACCATAAATTTAAATCTGAAATACTTGGGCCAAACATATAAACGCGAATAGCTCCAATCTCAACATGCAAATCACTCTGAAATTTTTAGTGTAGACAACTATCGTTAGAACCAGTCAATATGAATAGGTTCCGTTTCCGGAACTGATGGTTCCTGGGAACCATTAATAAAAAACCCCTTTCAATACACTGGGCCAAATATAAAAATGCATGTAGCGCCAATCTCAACATACGGATCGACTTGAAATTTTTATGGTAATTAGTGTTCACTATAACAAGTCGATCCCACATGGTTCGGTTTCCGAAACTCGTGGTTCCTGGGAACCATAAATATTAATCTGAAATACTTGGGGCAAACATATAAACGCGAATAGCTCCAATCACAACATGCAAATCAATCTGAAATTTTTAGTGTAGACAACAATCGTTAGGACCAGTCAACATGAATAGGTTCCGTTTCCGGAACTGATGGTTCCTGGGAACCATTAATAAAAAACCTCTTTCAATACACTGGGCCAAACATAAAAATGCATGTAGCGCCAATCTCAACATACGGATCGACTTGAAATTTTTATGGTAATTAGTGTTTACTATAACAAGTCGATCCCGCATGGTTCGGTTTCCGGAACTCATGGTTCCTGGGAACCATAAATTTAAATCTGAAATACTTGGGCCAAACATATAAACGCGAATAGCTCCAATCTCAACATGCAAATCACTCTGAAATTTTTTGTGTAGACAACTATCGTTAGGACCAGTCAACATGAATAGGTTCCGTTTCCGGAACTGATGGTTCCTGGGAACCATTAATAAAAAACCTCTTTCAATACACTGGGCCAAACATAAAAATGCATGTAGCGCCAATCTCAACATACGGATCGACTTGAAATTTTTATGGTAATTAGTGTTTACTATAACAAGTCGATCCCGCATGGTTCGGTTTCCGGAACTCATGGTTCCTGGGAACCATAAATTTAAATCTGAAATACTTGGGCCAAACATATAAACGCGAATAGCTCCAATCTCAACATGCAAATCACTCTGAAATTTTTAGTGTAGACAACTATCGTTAGAACCAGTCAATATGAATAGGTTCTGTTTCCGGAACTGATGGTTCCTGGGAACCATTAATAAAAAACCCCTTTCAATACACTGGGCCAAATATAAAAATGCATGTAGCGCCAATCTCAACATACGGATCGACTTGAAATTTTTATGGTAATTAGTGTTCACTATAACAAGTCGATCCCGCATGGTTCGGTTTCCGGAACTCATGGTTCCTGGGAACCATAAATTTAAATCTGAAATACTTGGGCCAAACATATAAACGCGAATAGCTCGAATCTCAACATGCAAATCACTCTGAAATTTTTAGTGTAGACAACTATCGTTAGAACCAGTCAATATGAATAGGTTCCGTTTCCGGAACTGATGGTTCCTGGGAACCATTAATAAAAAACCCCTTTCAATACACTGGGCCAAATATAAAAATGCATGTAGCGCCAATCTCAACATACGGATCGACTTGACATTTTTATGGTAATTAGTGTTCACTATAACAAGTCGATCCCACATGGTTCGGTTTCCGAAACTCGTGGTTCCTGGGAACCATAAATATTAATCTGAAATACTTGGGGCAAACATATAAACGCGAATAGCTCCAATCACAACATGCAAATCAATCTGAAATTTTTAGTGTAGACAACAATCGTTAGGACCAGTCAACATGAATAGGTTCCGTTTCCGGAACTGATGGTTCCTGGGAACCATTAATAAAAAACCTCTTTCAATACACTGGGCCAAACATAAAAATGCATGTAGCGCCAATCTCAACATACGGATCGACTTGAAATTTTTATGGTAATTAGTGTTTACTATAACAAGTCGATCCCGCATGGTTCGGTTTCCGGAACTCATGGTTCCTGGGAACCATAAATTTAAATCTGAAATACTTGGGCCAAACATATAAACGCGAATAGCTCCAATCTCAACATGCAAATCACTCTGAAATTTTTTGTGTAGACAACTATCGTTAGGACCAGTCAACATGAATAGGTTCCGTTTCCGGAACTGATGGTTCCTGGGAACCATTAATAAAAAACCTCTTTCAATACACTGGGCCAAACATAAAAATGCATGTAGCGCCAATCTCAACATACGGATCGACTTGAAATTTTTATGGTAATTAGTGTTTACTATAACAAGTCGATCCCGCATGGTTCGGTTTCCGGAACTCATGGTTCCTGGGAACCATAAATTTAAATCTGAAATACTTGGGCCAAACATATAAACGCGAATAGCTCCAATCTCAACATGCAAATCACTCTGAAATTTTTAGTGTAGACAACTATCGTTAGAACCAGTCAATATGAATAGGTTCCGTTTCCGGAACTGATGGTTCCTGGGAACCATTAATAAAAAACCCATTTTAATACACTGGGCCAAATATAAAAATGCATGTAGCGCCAATCTCAACATACGGATCGACTTGAAATTTTTATGGTAATTAGTGTTCACTATAACAAGTCGATCCCGCATGGTTCGGTTTCCGGAACTCATGGTTCCTGGGAACCATAAATTTAAATCTGAAATACTTGGGCCAAACATATAAACGCGAATAGCTCGAATCTCAACATGCAAATCACTCTGAAATTTTTAGTGTAGACAACTATCGTTAGAACCAGTCAATATGAATAGGTTCCGTTTCCGGAACTGATGGTTCCTGGGAACCATTAATAAAAAACCCCTTTCAATACACTGGGCCAAATATAAAAATGCATGTAGCGCCAATCTCAACATACGGATCGACTTGACATTTTTATGGTAATTAGTGTTTACTATAACAAGTCGATCCCGCATGGTTCGGTTTCCGGAACTCATGGTTCCTGGGAACCATAAATTTAAATCTGAAATACTTGGGCCAAACATATAAACGCGAATAGCTCCAATCTCAACATGCAAATCACTCTGAAATTTTTAGTGTAGACAACTATCGTTAGAACCAGTCAATATGAATAGGTTCGGTTTCCGGAACTGATGGTTCCTGGGAACCATTAATAAAAATCCCTTTTCAATACACTGTGCCACATATAATACCAGTTTTTATATTATTCAAATACATATAGCGCCAATTTCAACATAACTATTTATTTTAAATTGTCATTAGTCGGTCATTAATGCACATAGGAGACTATAGTTTTATTATTAACATACTAATCAAATTGGGAAACTTTTATTATTGTTAATTTAGCGTTAATCAATTTTTATTAGCTTGTAGTTTTGACTATATAAATAAAGGATATCCATTTAAACCATGTTAAAGGTTTGTTTAATATTTCTGTAAAAATAAGAATTTTATCTTTGTTAATAATAAGCCTATGATTTTAATCGGTAAACTCCTATAATTTACTCTTCTTTCAGTTTATTATTTAAAAATATAAAACACATAACATAAAACTATTTACTTATTCTGTAAAGTTTGTTATTGGGTATAATTTATTATTAAACACTTTTGGACAAATAAAAACTGCGAATTAACTAAAACAAAAAAAAAATTTTTTAACATTATAGAGAATAACATTTAGTTTCCTTTTTCACAGTTCTATTTAAAACTGTTTAAAGAGAAAATATAATAATATTTTTTTAATGCCTATTACCAAAGCCATCTTAATATATAAAGCCTCCATGTTGAGCGATATTTTCAAACGAGCTTTTTTTAGTTAACCAAAAAATGTGTAATTTACAAAGAAGTCTATGCAATCCCATGGCAAAACATACAAACTTATTTTGAATTGTTCAACTATTAATAGTGAGAGCTTTTAATATTTTATTATATAAAGTAATAGATAAAGAATTGAATTAGGTGATGGCCAGGGTTATTTTTCGAAACTATATTAATTAAACATAATTTTTATGATTATAAAATTGTCATTAATTTAATTTATTTGCGCTTTTAAATTTGTATATACAAATATATATCTGATATATTCTAATACTCTCTTTCAATACACTGCATTCACTCCAACACAGAAATTAAATAGTTTGATTCAAAATCTAAACATCGAAAAATATGTATAAAAATTATGATAACTACGATAAATTAAAATTTAGGAGATTAATCGGATAAACGCTGGGAAATTTCTCATTAAACCAAAATAAAAACATTGATCGGATCGATCAAATAAATGATAAAATGTTGTGTTTTGTTTTGAAGGTTACAAAAGGTTACATAATTTGTATACAATATGTCAATTAGGATTAGGAGAGGGACAATTTGATCACGCTCTCAATATTATTTTTTATACGATAATTTTTTATTGTTGCTATGAAATAAAAAATTGTGTTCATATATTTTTTCTCGTTTTTTGCGTTGTTTTATGATCATTATGTTTGTTCCATTTTTTAAAAATTCATTGATGTTTTCTTCTTTTGGTTTATTTGTTTGATGGGAATAAATTATTTTGTTGGTTATGTACACAATGTCCCTTTCTTACAAATTTTTATTCTATTTCTATTTGAGCTTTATTAGAGAATAAAGTATCTTATTTTCCTTTAATTAATACAATAAAATGGAAAACCCCACGGAAAAATCCTTCAAGTCAGGTGAAATCCAATGTTTATAGTTTCAATTGATTTCAAAAAATTATAATTTTGAGTTACTTTTCATTCAAATATTTCTATAAACGAAAATCATGTCTCTCCATATAAAATGTATGAAGAGAGCGATTATTTTTGTCATTTTAGGTATCTTAATAAAAGTTCGTTTTGAACATGGAGGCTTGATTTATTAAGATGGCTTTGCTATTACATATTTGAAAATAATATTTCTTTGGATATAAATAGTTCAGTGAATAATAAATAAATAAATTTTGTGTTACTCTGTTGTATAATTAAGTTTGTGAATTTATTGCAATTTCTTTTATTGATTCTTCCAGTATTATTAGAAAAGTAACAATTTTTAAACTGAATAAAGTGCATTCCGGCAAAAATTTATCAAATTCATTTCTGGCAATTTCATTACTTACTTGCTCATACAAATAAACAGAGATTTCTTTGGATTCGTTCGGAAAATCCCGTTATATTCCACAAACCAATTCGACCAATTAATTTATAAACCAACTTTAAAATGCCGTTTTATAAATTGACCAGTTTAAATGCAATTATAAAGCACATTACCACTGAAAAAATTGAAACTTTCGTGGAAGAGGAAACTATAGAACAAGACGATATTTGCGTACCGAGACAATTAAATGAAAGCATTTATAGTCAAACAAGATTTTACAATGATTTTAAGATAATATCTGAATCGGCAATTTTGGAAACACCTTCTAAAACGCAAAACGCAATAAATTTATATTTCAACCCACCATTTTTGGAAATGTTTTAAAAAAAATATATTACATACTTACCGCTATGGCCTAATATATTTAACGAAAGAACATACAGCAACAGCCACGTAGAAAACTATTTTGCCACGGTAAAAAGACGAGTTAGACGAACGTTATCGTTGGGCAAAATTCCAGCAAAACCGTTAAGATTTTTAAAAGAAATACACGAAAGGAATAAGTTTGTTTTAAATCGAAAACTTTTAAATATACCTAAACGTTTTACCAATTTAGAGTTAGGTAAAGACCCACATAAACATTATGTTCATTTAGAAGAAGAAAGTTTAGTAAACGTTTTGGATGAGGTAGAAAATTGGAGAGGACAGTCCGCTAAGGTAGCTCGTTCCAATTTTAAATTATCAACTTTAAAAACCCTAAGTAAATACTCTCAAGAAGATAAAGAAAGTTGCATAATTAAATGTTTAACAGCTAACAAACGGAAGCCATATACAGAAACTCCTAAGTGTTCGAGAAAGAAAAAGATGTTAAAAACGTCCGACAGTGATCATTTATCCTTTTTACGGAATGGATTAATTACAGGTGAGAATTACACTCATACATGCGCATTTGATTCTGTAATACAATGTCTTTTAAATTTGGATATATTATTATTCTCCAATGATGAATATTCTGATTTAATTAATGCTCTTAAACAGGGAAATATGAAAATTGCGTATGAAAAACGATTCTCTATACTAACCAAATTATACGGTGTAAAAATAAATTGTACATCAAACATAACACACGTTACAGAGTTTATATTTAAGAAAACAAATATTTTTAGTATTGAGGCTGAGACAAAATGTACTGCATGTAATTTGCCTTCAAAAATTGATTTTTTAAAGTACATACCTCTGAATTTAAACCAATTAGACATTTTGGGACTACAAAATTTACAAGATTGTATAGAATCGACAACCTTTTATTGCTCAAACTGCCATAATCAGAAATTTATTAAGAATCTTCTAACAAAAAATGTTGTGTTTCTTTATGTAGAGCCATCCGTAAATCCTAATCAGCAAGAAACGCTCTCTAACTTACCCGTGCAAATTATCATTGAATCACAAAATTTTAAATTAAACAGTTCAGTTAACTATGTACCAAGCGCCCAGCATTACATAAACTATTGCTATAGAAATGGGAATTGGGAGAAGTACGACAACCTATTGGAAAACGCAATTAAAGTTAAATTCCCTCAAAATCATTATGTAATACCCCACTTTCTTGTTTACGTTAAACACAATTAATAATAATCATTATCATAAACCAAATTATTTCTAATATGGTCATCGATTTCAATACCTTTATTTATGGTGGATAAGTAGATATATTTTTAATACATCATATAATCTGATTCTACCAAATAATGTATAGCAATGTTTTAATTCCAGCAGTGAAAATCCACAACTTCTGGACATTTTATAAAGGCTACCATCTAAGTCTCTTCACATATTCTTTGCAGATAGTCAAATAGAAAATAAAAGTCAGTTAAATATATCCAATACACATAACATCTCATTAAATTTACTTGTTACCATAAATTCAAATAGCGATTCACAATCACCCGAAATTTCAATAAAACACTGCTTTCTAAGATAAGATCACATAGAACCAACAATGCACAAATGCAACCACATAGTACTGACACATTACACCACATAGTACTACTGCGCACATCTGCTAACGACTCGCACAGTGCAACATACCAAGTCCAGTCAAACATATGCCTGATGAAAAAAATTGATAATTTTCATCAGATCGAAACTGGCCTAGCGAATAATAATACAAATATAAGTATATCAACACACTCATCAAAATCTCTGGCTAAAAATCTTTCAAACACAACAACTATTATAAGAATCATACAAGTACAAGTATCATACAAGTGGTTGATTTAAATTTATGGTTCGAAGGAACCATCAGTTCCGGAAACGGAACCTATTCATATTGACTGGTTCTAAAGATAGTTGTCTACACTAAAAATTTCAGAGTGATTTGCATGTTGAGATTGGAGCTATTCGCGTTTATATGTTTGGCCCAAGTATTTCAGATTTAAATTTATGGTTCGCAGGAACCACGAGTTCCGGAAACCGAACCATGCGGGATCGACTTGTTATAGTGAACACTAATTACCATAAAAATTTCAAGTCGATCCGTATGTTGAGATTGGCGCTACATGCATTTTTATATTTGGCCCAGTGTATTGAAAAGGGTTTTTTATTAATGGTTCCCAGGAACCATCAGTTCCGGAAACGGAACCTATTCATATTGACTGGTTCTAACGATAGTTGTCTACACTAAAAATTTCAGAGTGATTGGCATGTTGAGATTGGAGCTATTCGCGTTTATATGTTTGGCCCAAGTATTTCAGATTTAAATTTATGGTTCCCAGGAACCATGAGTTCCGGAAGCCGAACCATGCGGAATCAACTTGTTATAGTGAACACTAATTACCATAAAAATTTCAAGTCGATCCGTATGTTGAGATTGGCGCTACATGCATTTTTATATTTGGCCCAGTGTATTGAAAGGGTTTTTTTATTAATGGTTCCCAGGAACCATCAGTTCCGGAAACGGAACCTATTAATATTGACTGGTTCTAACGATAGTTGTCTACACTAAAAGTTTCAGAGTGATTTGCATGTTGAGATTGGAGCTATTCGCGTTTATATGTTTGGCCCAAGTATTTCAGATTTAAATTTATGGTTCCCAGGAACCATGAGTTCCGGAAACCGAACCATGCGGGATCGACTTGTTATAGTGAACACTAATTACCATAAAAATTTCAAGTCGATCCGTATGTTGAGATTGGCGCTACATGCATTTTTATATTTGGCCCAGTGTATTGAAAAGGGTTTTTTATTAATGGTTCCCAGGAACCATCAGTTCCGGAAACGGAACCTATTCATATTGACTGGTTCTAACGATAGTTGTCTACACTAAAAATTTCAGAGTGATTTGCATGTTGAGATTGGAGCTATTCGCGTTTATATGTTTGGCCAAAGTATTTCTGATTTAAATTTATGGTTCCCAGGAACCATGAGTTCCGGAAACTGAACCATGCGGGATCAACTTGTTATAGTGAACACTAATTACCATAAAAATTTCAAGTCGATCCGTATGTTGAGATTGGCGCTACATGCATTTTTATATTTGGCCCAGTGTATTGAAAGAGGTTTTTTTATTAATGGTTCCCAGGAACCATCAGTTCCGGAAACGGAACCTATTCATATTGACTGGTTCTAACGATAGTTGTCTACACTAAAAATTTCAGAGTGATTTGCATGTTGAGATTGGAGCTATTCGCGTTTATATGTTTGGCCCAAGTATTTCAGATTTAAATTTATGGTTCCCAGGAACCATGAGTTCCGGAAACCGAACCATGCGGGATCGACTTGTTATAGTGAACACTAATTACCATAAAAATTTCAAGTCGATCCGTATGTTGAGATTGGCGCTACATGCATTTTTATATTTGGCCCAGTGTATTGAAAATGGTTTTTTATTAATGGTTCCCAGGAACCATCAGTTCCGGAAACGGAACCTATTCATATTGACTGGTTCTAACGATAGTTGTCTACACTAAAAATTTCAGAGAGATTTGCATGTTGAGATTGGAGCTATTCGCGTTTATATGTTTGGCCAAAGTATTTCTGATTTAAATTTATGGTTCCCAGGAACCATGAGTTCCGGAAACCGAACCATGCGGGATCGACTTGTTATAGTGAACACTAATTACCATAAAAATTTCAAGTCGATCCGTATGTTGAGATTGGCGCTACATGCATTTTTATATTTGGCCCAGTGTATTGAAAATGGTTTTTTATTAATGGTTCCCAGGAACCACCAGTTCCGGAAACGGAACCTATTCATATTGACTGGTTCTAACGATAGTTGTCTACACTAAAAATTTCAGAGTGATTTGCATGTTGAGATTGGAGCTATTCGCGTTTATATGTTTGGCCAAAGTTATTCAGATTTATATTTATGGTTCCCAGGAACCATGAGTTCCGGAAACCGAACCATGCGGGATCGACTTGTTATAGTGAACACTAATTACCATAAAAATTTCAAGTCGATCCGTATGTTGAGATTGGCGTTACATGAATTTTTATATTTGGCCCAGTGTATTGAAAGGGGTTTTTTATTAATGGTTCCCAGGAACCATCAGTTTCGGAAACGGAACCTATTCATATTGACTGATTCTAACGATAGTTGTCTACACTAAAAATTTCAGAGTGATTTGCATGTTGAGATTGGAGCTATTCGCGTTTATATGTTTGGCCCAAGTATTTCAGATTTAAATTTATGGTTCCCAGGAACCATGAGTTCCGGAAACCGAACCATGCGGGATCGACTTGTTATAGTGAACACTAATTACCATAAAAATTTCAAGTCGATCCGTATGTTGAGATTGGCGCTACATGCATTTTTATATTTGGCCCAGTGTATTGAAAGGGGTTTTTTATTAATGGTTCCCAGGAACCATCAGTTTCGGAAACGGAACCTATTCATATTGACTGGTTCTAACGATAGTTGTCTACACTAAAAATTTCAGAGTGATTTGCATGTTGAGATTGGAGCTATTCGCGTTTATATGTTTGGCCCAAGTATTTCAGATTTAAATTTATGGTTCCCAGGAACCATGAGTTCCGGAAACCGAACCATGCGGGATCGACTTGTTATAGTAAACACTAATTACCATAAAAATTTCAAGTCGATCCGTATGTTGAGATTGGCGCTACATGCATTTTTATGTTTGGCCCAGTGTATTGAAAGAGGTTTTTTATTAATGGTTCCCAGGAACCATCAGTTCCGGAAACGGAACCTATTCATGTTGACTGGTCCTAACGATAGTTGTCTACACAAAAAATTTCAGAGTGATTTGCATGTTGAGATTGGAGCTATTCGCGTTTATATGTTTGGCCCAAGTATTTCAGATTTAAATTTATGGTTCCCAGGAACCATGAGTTCCGGAAACCGAACCATGCGGGATCGACTTGTTATAGTAAACACTAATTACCATAAAAATTTCAAGTCGATCCGTATGTTGAGATTGGCGCTACATGCATTTTTATGTTTGGCCCAGTGTATTGAAAGAGGTTTTTTATTAATGGTTCCCAGGAACCATCAGTTCCGGAAACGGAACCTATTCATGTTGACTGGTCCTAACGATTGTTGTCTACACTAAAAATTTCAGATTGATTTGCATGTTGTGATTGGAGCTATTCGCGTTTATATGTTTGCCCCAAGTATTTCAGATTTATATTTATGGTTCCCAGGAACCACGAGTTTCGGAAACCGAACCATGTGGGATCGACTTGTTATAGTGAACACTAATTACCATAAAAATTTCAAGTCGATCCGTATGTTGAGATTGGCGCTACATGCATTTTTATATTTGGCCCAGTGTATTGAAAGGGGTTTTTTATTAATGGTTCCCAGGAACCATCAGTTCCGGAAACGGAACCTATTCATATTGACTGGTTCTAACGATAGTTGTCTACACTAAAAATTTCAGAGTGATTTGCATGTTGAGATTGGAGCTATTCGCGTTTATATGTTTGGCCCAAGTATTTCAGATTTAAATTTATGGTTCCCAGGAACCATGAGTTTCGGAAACCGAACCATGCGGGATCGACTTGTTATAGTGAACACTAATTACCATAAAAATTTCAAGTCGATCCGTATGTTGAGATTGGCGCTACATGCATTTTTATATTTGGCCCAGTGTATTGAAAGAGGTTTTTTATTAATGGTTCCCAGGAACCATCAGTTCCGGAAACGGAACCTATTCATGTTGACTGGTCCTAACGATAGTTGTCTACACTAAAAATTTCAGATTGATTTGCATGTTGTGATTGGAGCTATTCGCGTTTATATGTTTGCCCCAAGTATTTCAGATTTATATTTATGGTTCCCAGGAACCACGAGTTTCGGAAACCGAACCATGCGGGATCGACTTGTTATAGTGAACACTAATTACCATAAAAATTTCAAGTCGATCCGTATGTTGAGATTGGCGCTACATGCATTTTTATATTTGACCCAGTGTATTGAAAGGGGTTTTTTATTAATGGTTCCCAGGAACCATCAGTTCCGGAAACGGAACCTATTCATATTGACTGGTTCTAACGATAGTTGTCTACACTAAAAATTTCAGAGTGATTTGCATGTTGAGATTGGAGCTATTCGCGTTTATATGTTTGGCCCAAGTATTTCAGATTTAAATTTATGGTTCCCAGGAACCATGAGTTCCGGAAACCGAACCATGCGGGATCGACTTGTTATAGTGAACACTAATTACCATAAAAATTTCAAGTCGATCCGTAAGTTGAGATTGGCGCTACATGCATTTTTATATTTGGCCCAGTGTATTGAAAGGGGTTTTTTATTAATGGTTCCCAGGAACCATCAGTTCCGGAAACAGAACCTATTCATATTGACTGGTTCTAACGATAGTTGTCTACACTAAAAATTTCAGAGTGATTTGCATGTTGAGATTGGAGCTATTCGCGTTTATATGTTTGGCCCAAGTATTTCAGATTTAAATTTATGGTTCCCAGGAACCACGAGTTCCGGAAACCGAACCATGCGGGATCGACTTGCTATAGTCAACACTAATTACCATAAAAATTTCAAGTCGATCCGTATGTTGAGAGTTTAGATATAAGATCAATAAAATTGTAATATTTATCATATTTTTTAAGTTGACTTAATTAGTACATACTCACATAATAACTTAAAAACTAGTGTATTCATTTATTTTGTTATCTATAATTTTCTTTAATTTGCAATTTTTCTGGGATATGTATTTACTTTATACAATTTTTTGGGATAAAATATTTTACCATATTTAAGACAAATTATTAGAAAATCCTGGGCTGGGATGGTAATGCAGTTTTAGTATTGCATGATGACATTTTTAAATTTTTCTGGGATGAAATCCTGGGCTAACTTCACTGACGTCTCAAACCGGTAATTTTATTCCACAACTGATGGAGTGCTACCTAACTGATGGCTACGTTATCTGTAAATGCGCCAACGACTTTGCTTATATACACTTGGGTTCCCGGTCCTCGGGAGGATCCCAAAGTTGTATTGAGCAATATTGGTTTAATGAACCCGTCAGTGTCGACAATTGGATAAAAGGTTGTTCGATACAAGCGCGAGGCTAAGCGTCAAGCTATTGTATTTCGGGTTGACCTAAAATGTTTTGAGACCATTACTGTTTCCAGATACTCTTTGCAGTACGTACTGGACAGGATTATCTCTGGCCCGTAGAATATTCTTCTCTGCTAGTTTCTTTTATGATGTTCATGTTTATGTTTATTCAGATTAAATTGAATAGCTCCAAGTCAGTTTCTTTTAATCTAAAGAAATTGCGTGCAGTATCGCAAACAAGTTTTTATGTGATTCAGGATCTTTATCTTCTTGATGGTGTAGTTTCTGGATTGAGGTCTCATATTTTTTATTTTACAGAGAACTACAACAAGCACTGTATTTCGCTATGTAGATAACAAGTTCTTGAATTCACGCCACCTTGTTAGAATCCTCCAGTAACCGACCGCGAGTCAGTGATTTTCGATATGAACAATGTCGTTGGGTCCACCTCGGATCTTGCTTCGGGTCTAGCTTGTGTGATTCCAATGTTGAACAGCAAACTGGCTTCTAGTTACGGCCTTCGTCTAGGTTGTATCAGGAACGGGAGTTTGGTTCCCACCCTCGATTGTTTCCTTAGTTTGTAATCATTATTATGACTTTTAAGCTTGCGCTGAAACAGATCAACTTACACCATACCAAAGCTGCGTCGTTTGAGCTTAAGTTGCTGCTCGCTAATTCACAGGTAGGCATGTGTTTAATTCAGGAACCTTATCTGCTTGACGATGTGGTTCCTGGTTTGGATCCTGTAGGTGGCAGAATCTTCCACAGAGGGTCCAATGATAAAATAAGAGCCTGCGTGTTTATTTCAAACAATCTGAGTGCCACCGTAATTCATGAATATTGCTCAGCGGACGTTGCAGCTGTGCTCGTCTCTTTCAAATCGTTGAACTGAGTCGGATCACTGGTGGTAGCATCAGTGTATCTGCCTTACGATCTCTCTCGAAGGAGTTTAGCAACCTTGTTCTGTGGAGCAGGACAAATCATTTACCTTTAGTGGTAACACTATCATTTACCATTAGTGGTAGTACTATGCGATGCTAATGCTCATCACACGTTATGGGATAGCACGAATATTAATGATAGGGGTGTATCTATACATAATTACCTGAGCACATCTGAGCTTGAAATCCTTAACAAAGGCTGTGAGCCTACCTTTATCAATTCAGTAAGGAGGGAAGTGATTGATATTAGTTTGTGCTCCATGTCAATTATCGATTTGATCTGTAATTGGAGGGTAATCAATGACGTTCTCACCTCCGACCGTAACAAGAAGCTTACCAACTGGGAGTTATTCTCTCTTGAGTTGGAACCTCGGTTGGTTTCGTTGGGTGGGATATGTTCGGGGGACATTTAATTGCTAGCCTCATCTTTGACGCATGTAGTCACGTGAGCCTTCGAAAAATCTTGTCCTCTTATTACCAAGCAAAAATCATAGAATAAGCCTTTTTGGTGTTCTGATCTTAAACAACTAAGGAAAACTGCTAGGAGACTCAAACACAAAGCTAAGAGATCTGACCTTCAGGTTGATTGGGATAACTTTTTGGCAGCTCAAATAGAATATTAAAAAATGCTAAGATCCTCTCGTAGGACTTCTTGGATTAGCTTCTGCGAAGATATTAATAGTATCTCTGGGATCGCCAGACTTAATATGTCCTTGGTTAGAAATGATTCCTTATAAATCACGTGGCGTGATTTGCGTTTGGATATGTTCCACAGTCTTGGAGTAGGAGTAGGATTGTGCTCATCCCGAAAGCTGGAAAGACGGATTATACCGATCCCAAGGCAATTCGCCCTATTAGTCTTTCCTCAACTTTTCTCAAAACTCTGGAAAGAATTGTTGACAGATATATTAGAGATCATCACTTTCCTGTCATCCCACTCAGTAGCACCCAACATGCTTACAGAGTTGGCAGATCATGTGAAACTGTGCTGCATGAACTTGTTACGAGGATTGAAAGATCGCTTAGTATTAAGGAGTTTGTTGTGGGCACCTTCCTGGATATTGCGGGTACTTTTGATAGTATACGTCTTCGCTTCCATCACTGAAGCCTGCTCAAATTTTGGGATTGACCAAACCATTGTTACTTTAATTGGATCTTTACTGCGGTCGCGCATGTGGCCGAGCTGGACTCCCTTTCCATTTCGGTTAAATTTACTAAAGGTTGCCCCCAGGGAGGTGTCCTGTCACCTCTTCTGTGGCTCTTAGTTCTTGACAAATTACTTGTAAAACTACTAACAGCAATCCGGATTCACTGCTCAGAGTTATATTATGATGACTTAGTCGTTCTGGTTCAGGGTAAATACCTTAATGTACTATCAGACTTAACGCAACGCGCTCTCCAAATTGTAGAAATGTGGTGTCTAGAGAAGAGATTGTACATTAATGCATCGAAAACTAATCTGATAGTCTTCACAAGAAATAGGAATACTGGAGAGCTGTCTGCTCCTTCTCTTGTTGGAGAAACGATCGCTAGGTCCTGAAAATCTCATATTGAAATTAAACTGCAAAAGGTCACTTCCATTTTCTGGCAGTGTAGAAGAGCATTTGGGAAGTTGTGGAGTCTGACCCCCAAAATGCTGATGTTTATTTACAAATTTCTAGCTTTACCTATGCTATCTTTCGCGCCTGTTGTTTGGTGGCCTGTAGTTCAGTCAGTTTCTGTCATGGTGCTATGTCCTCGTCTTCTATACTTGCTTTGCAGGCAATCTTATTTCTGCCCCCACTACAGTCGGTCATCCTAGGCACAGCATGCTCTGCACGGGTCTTACTCTAATTGGAGTGCAGGTTGCGAAACATATTGTCCTGCACATGACCTACCATCATGTGGGAGTCTACGCCGGAACTGCACGGTATTCCAAGCGGAGCTGATTGCACTCACACGTTGTGCGATTGACGCTTCTAACCTCGCTGTTTCTGGAAAAGACATTATTCTATGCAGTATTAGTAAACCTGTGCTCAATTCATTACGAAATCCTATGATCACTTCCAAACTTGTCAAGGACTGTAAACATTTTATTAACGTCCCTTGCTCTAATAATCGTGTCAGAGTTATGTGGGTTCTGGCTCATTGTGGCATTGAAGGTAATCAGATAGCTGATGTTTTAGTTAAAACAGGCTCAAGGATGAAATTCATTGGACCTGAACCGCCAGTGCCCCTGACCTTTAATTGTGGTAAGGAAGCTATTAAGAACTACATGTTTTTGCAGACTAAGCGTAATTGGCTAGCTTCTACTACATGCCGAGTGGCTAAGTACTTCATTTGTGAACCTAATCTGATGCTGACAAAGTTTGCTCTATCTTTGAAGACAGGCCAACTGAGAGTTCTGGTCGCTATTCTAACCGGGCATGGTCGTTTTAAACTCCATTTACGAAGAATGAGAATCAAGTTTCTTTGTGTGACAACTGTCTTGAAGATGACGATGACAGCATTCACTTTGTCTGTGACGGTCCCGCTTTCGAAGTAGTTAGGTCCCGATTTCTTAATCATAGATCTTTAAATGTAGGTCAATCGTCATCCCTACTCTGGTTTAAACTGTTACAGTTTGCCAGAGCTGCCGAGCACATTTGTTAATTGTTATAGAATCGTCGGTTTGCACAATGGGCCCAGAGTGACATTGAGTGCAGAACCTGTTTGGGGGCCGGCCAACTTTAATAATAATAATAACTATAGCGACACTTTTATGTCAACTATCAGCCCAGGATTAACTATCATCCTATAATTTTGTCACATCCCAGGAATAATATGTCCTAATGTCGCGACAGTTTCATAAAACTATCCCCCAGAAAATCACTATTATCTTGAATTTCGTACCAAACCACCTCAATATCACGAAAAAAAAGTTATGACTAAAAAAAACGTTCAATGATTTGATTTATTAAGTCGGATTAATAAATGATTGTGATAAAATGACGGACGAATTCGAGTGTTTTTTAAACTTTACCAACAAAAACCACTACTTCGAAACACTCGAGCCAATGTCGGGCTAGGTCGGGTGTTTTTTAAGTTTGGCATACTGACCCCAATTTATCCTGTTCGTTTCAAAAAACTTCCACGGTCGTGAGCGAGCCAGCTTTAAGCTAACCATTTCATATATTTTTCATTATTTTTAATTATTACACCAGTCCCATCATCTCCAGGGTGAATTAGGTAAAAGTGCCGGATTAGCTCGGGTGTTTTTTACGTTTGGCATTCTAACACAAATTTATCCTGTTCGTTTCAAAAAACTTCCATGGTCGTGAGTAAGCCAAATGAGCTTTATTAGCCAGATTAGCTGGTTTTCTTTAGGATCTTTCAGTATATTATAGCACTATTATGAGCCGCGGCTAACACAGCACCTCGCGAAATTTTTGGCGATCAAATAAAATCGCGTATTTTCTGATTTTAACTTGCCACTGCGTTCTCCCGATTTAAATTCCTTCGATTTTTTTTCTTAGGGGCTACCTATAGAGTAAGGTGTATGACAATAAGCCAAGAATTATCCAACAGCTTAAGGCCAATATCCGAGAAGAAGTGAGACCTGAAATTCTTAGTAAAATTATGCAAAATGCTCTGGAAAGAGCACATCAGGTGAAGAGCACCAATAAAGTCGATTTTATCACCTGTAATAATTTATTACACCAGACCGCCACCATATTTTGGATAAAACAGACTATTGTTTACACTATACGGTACATATATACCTTGTAAAGTAGTGATTTTTAATTATTTTTGGTAAAGTCTATTTCAAGTCAACGAAAAATACCAATAAAATCGATTTTATAACCTGTAATAATTTATTACACCAGACCGCCACCATATTTTGGATAAAACTGACAATAGCCGGTACTATACGATACATATATACCTTGTAAAGTAGTGATTTTTAATTATTTTGGGTAGCATCTATTTCAAGTCAACGAAAAATACCAATAAAGTCGATTTTATCACCTGTAATAATTTATTACCCAAGACCGCCACTATATTTTTAATAAAACTGGCTATTGTTTACACTATACGGTATACATATACCTTTTAAAGCGGTGTAATTTTGTTATTTTAGCTGAAATCTATTTCAAGCCAACGAAAAATATCAATAAAGTCGATTTTATCAACTATAATAATTTATTACACCAGACCGCCACCATATTTTGGATAAAACTGGCTATTGTTTACACTATACGGTACATATATAACTTTAAAAGCGGTGTAATTTAATTATTTTGTCTAAAGTCTATTTTCAAGTCAACGAAAAATATCAATAAAGTCGATTATATCACCTGTAATAATTTATTACACAAGACCGCCACCATCTTTGCATAAAACTGGATATTTGTTTACACTATACGCTAAATATATACTTTGCAATGTGGTGTAACTTAAATATTTTGGATAAAATCTCTTTCAAGTCCACGAAAAATATCAATAAAGTCGATTTTATCACCTGTAATAATTTATTACACCAGACCGCCACCAAATTTTGGATAAAACAGACTATTGTTTACACTATACGGTACATATATACCTTGTAAAGTAGTGATTTTTAATTATTTTTGGTAAAGTCTATTTCAAGTCAACGAAAAATACCAATAAAGTCGATTTTATAACCTGTAATAATTTATTACACCAGACCGCCACCATATTTTGGATAAAACTGACAATAGCCGGTACTATATGATACATATATACCTTGTAAAGTAGTGATTTTTAATTTATTTTGGGTAACATCTATTTCAAGTCAACGAAAAATACCAATAAAGTCGATTTTATCAACTGTAATAATTTATTACTCAAGACCGCCAACATATTTTTAATAAAACTGGCTATTGTTTACACTATACGGTATACATATACCTTTTAAAGCGGTGTAATTTAATTATATTAGCTGAAATCTATTTCAAGCCAACGAAAAATATTAATAAAGTCGATTTTATCAACTGTAATAATTTATTACACCAGACCGCCACCATATTTTGGATAAAACTGGCTATTGCTTACACTATACGGTACATATATACCTTGTAAAGTAGTGATTTTTAATTATTTTTGGTAAAGTCTATTTCAAGTCAACGAAAAATAACCAAAAAGTCGATTTTATCACCTGTATAGTTTAGTTACACCACTTCACTCATCCGTGCGCCTCAATTGCACTATGGGTAGTGCAGTATTTACCCAGACTACCCGAGAATCTGAGCCTATACTATAGACAAAAGAAACCAAACCTTGCACTGACTTCTGAACGAGAGCCATCTGCAAAAACGACTATCGACTCGGACAACCATCTATAGAAATCCTGAGAGCTACAGTTCTCTCGAGGGGAAAACGACAGAGAATGAATTGGTGAAGTTAAATTCGGCAATAGCCTATCATTCACCATTTCAAGCTCCGGAATATGTGCGACTTAAACTTATTAAGAATTTGTCTATGCCCCGTACAAGTCCCGAAAGCATTCCATACCCCATTGCACTTCAGTCGAAACGCAGTAGAGCACGTCGTACCAAGAATGTAAGATGAATTTGTAGATGAATAATATAATTTTGGGGGTCAGACCCCAAGAATTGGCACACCCTTCTGCATTACCAAACATAGCAATGGCCTTTTGTAACTTATATAATCAAGGTGAAATTTCCAGGAGAGTTTACTATCTAGAATACCGTCTAGGTGTTTGACCTGTTCTGTCCTTGTAATTGCTCTTCCAAATAGAGTGGGGACAGTAACATGCGTACTCTAAAGGGAAATCGGTAGATACAGCTCTGATGCCCTAGTACGTACCATCAGGAAATCTATATACTCGCAAGAGTTTTGCATGCTAGGGTTTCTCGATATTGAGAGCGCCTTTAAAACGTGAGGACAGAGACAGTTTTGGAAGGATTGTCATTCCTCGGGGTGGACTACCATGTAAGCAGGATAATCCAGCACGTGGTTTTGAACAGGGTGGTTAATTCTGTGCTGGGGGAATCCACCAGTCTGAGGATTAACCCTTCCAAAATTGACCTGGTACTATTTACGAGTAAATACAAAATCCCAGTAGTGAATCATCCTATATTAAACGGCATTAGGCTAGGCTTTTCTGACGAATCAAGATTTCTGTATATGATATAGGACAGTAAGCTTAGCTGAAAGCCTAATATTTTGGAATGAGTAAACATTAAACAAGGCTACTTTAGCTATGTACTCATATAGAAGTACCATTGGGAAAAGATGGAGTGGGAAATTTAGAGTTAGTACACTGGCTTTTCACTGCCGTTGTGAGACCCATACTTATGTATAGAGTGAGTGTGTGGTGACGGGCTCTTGAGAAAATAACATATAGGAGTAGGATCCTGAAGGTGCAAAGGACGTAAGCTTAAAAGCGGGGAGCTGGGGTGGCACCGATCCACGGCTTAGAGGTTATGTTTAACCTTCTTCCGTCGATAATTTTGGTAAGCCGATGGCGGCAAATACGACTGTGACTATCAGCTGTATCCCAGTGGAAATTTCTTCTGATAGGCAACTCGACGGTAAGTAGATTGCTAGGGAAGCAACCGGCGACTCTCGACTATACTAAACCAATTTGATGTTTCAAGAAGAATTTCTGGACTATTTGTCCCTCAAGGGAAGCTTGGAGGAGCGGGCCACTATCGGAATCCGAGGCTAAGAAGCTTTTCACAGATGGGTGACAACTGCAGTGTGTACCAAGCGGAGGTGATAGCGAATGAGGAGGTTTTGACTTGGTTGAGACATAATGTAATATCTTCGATATCAAGCCGCTGGAATCAGTTTTTCTGGCCTCAAGGATTGCGTTGGGTTGCCACTTTTCTCTTAATGAGATGAGTGAACATTTCAAAATCTGGATATTTCCTGGGTCCCTGGCCACTCGGACCTCTGGAGGAACTGCAGGGCAGACGAACTGGCTATGCATGGTACAACTCTCCAAATCTAACCAGAAAAGGTAAGCTTGGAGATTCTTATTGCAGTGCTGAAACTAGCGTACTTAAGAAAGAAGCAGATGCCTTGTTGAATCAAAGGTGAACGAACAACTTTTCTTGTAGCGTAGCTCGGCAAACTTGACCAAAACTGGACTTGAAGCGCTTCAAAACGGTCGTTGAGATACTCACAGTCACAGGACACTGCGTTTTCGGAGAAGCTGCATGGATGAGGATAAGAGAAAAAGAATTTGGTAAATGGACAGGTTGGTTCCACTAGAGGTAGAGGGGAAGTATAATCCTGTGTTATCACAACGGATCATTACTTGTGCTTTGGCAGCCACTCTAACCTAACCTAACCTAACTACTTGCGATTGAGTGGTATTGCTTTTGACATTTAAGTCAAATTTATTTTGTTCATGTTATCAGTCATTTTTTATCTCAACCTAGCTATTTATTTTATCTTAACTATCGGAAGTTAAATTAGTCGAAAATCAAATTTAATTTTCCAGATTGCTAAATAAAGTTTGTTAAATATTTAAACTTTTTAAATCAATATGCAATATAATATTTAAATGTATATTCAAAAACTATAATATTCGATAAAAGTTTTTTTTAAATTAAATTAAGAAATTTTATAAAATTTTCTAACTTTAAGATAGAGCGTAGAGTACACCATGACACATGTGGTTTAAGAACATAAAACAACTGTAAAAAGTCTGTCAAATAAACGATTTATAAGTCGATTAAAATTGTTTACACAACTATTTTCATAACTTCTTAAATTAATACAGACAGCAGAGTGATAAATAAATATTTCCACAAAATTATTTTAAAAATTGTCCCAAATTAAGTTGAATGACTTAAGAAAAATAAAATTACTGTTGGTTATTACACCATTTGAAAAATAAAAAAAAGTGCTATAAAAAAATTGTAATGACTTGCCAGTTTTATTACACAGTCTTAAAATATTGTGTGATAATGAATTATATTATTATTATTATTTTTTGTATGTACATACTTATATTTAAGAAATGTGCGCGGCGGTTATCAAGAACATAAATCGTGAGAAATGTGTTTTCTGAAATTACTGTTGAAAGTATAAAATAAATAAATAAATTGGTCGCCATATAATTTCGTGGTGGGTCTTACGCTATAATTTATGTCTGTTCCCCTTTGCGATGAAAAAAACGATTTTCGAATAATTCAGCTCATTATTGCCGATATAAAAACCGCACAGGAGGAGCATGTAAAATATAAACCGTACCAACACTTCGTCTAATGATGTTTCCAAATAAATATCTCAAAGTAATATCCCCCCGCACATAAAAATCAATTTCGTATCCATGTACATATGTACATATATAAACGAGCTATACAACAAACATCACATTATGTAGAGCATAAACCCATTTTAGGTTATATTATGTGTTTAGGACAATAACTTTAAAATTTTGTTCGATTATTTTAAGACATTTTTCGTTTACTTTGTAAATGATGTGGGTGGGTGTATTGTGATAATAATATAATACACCAACATTGAGGTCAATAATCCCTGTACATAATATAATAAACATGGGCAAAATGTAAAACAAAAAAACCATAATACTAATCGATTTATAAAATCAAATAAATTTTATTAAAATTTATTGCTTATTACGTACAAAATGATAAAACAATAAAATCGACTTTTTTTTTGTAATATTTTCAGGTAAGATAAAATATATACAGGAATGGTTAAAATGAAGAAGCTAACCGGAATTTGAACATCCTTTTCATAGAAAAAAATATAATTAAGGTTAGATAAACTATTTGTTTTAATATTTTTTTTTATTCATCATTCATGTTGCGAATTTTATTAAATCAAATACGAAAAATATTAAATTAAAAATTCTCATCATACATTGTGGGGAACAAAGGATTTTTATTATTCCACCGTTGCTAATTAATTGTTTTTAATTAAAATGACGTCTAATTTATGTATATGTACATACATACATATGTACGTACATGCAAATACAGTAAAATTTTATTTCTGTTATCTTGTTTCACTCAGTTTTTGGTTTTCCTTTTTCTTCGGCTTCATTTCCTGCGTATCAAATTTAAATCATATTGTAATTAGAATTTTTAATTAAAAACAACCACAATAAAAATAAATACGAAACCGATTTTCTTCTTTAATTTTTGTTGGGTAATAAAACATTTATACACAGACTTCCAGATTGTAGAAAAATAACTGACTGCAGATTCTATTTTTCTGTCATTTCAACCATCAACAATTAAATATAAAAACATTTTTATTATTTTAAAATTATTTTTTCTATGAATATGTATTATTTTAGATTTTCCAGAAAGAAAACCAGAAAAAATTATGGAAATTAATTCTTGAAAATATTTAATAAAAAAAAAACTTTGTGATTTTCAAATGCTTTCGCTCTCGCCCCTTCATTAATATTTGAATAAAATATGAATTTTATAATTTTTATTTTGTTTATTAAAGATTAATAATTTTATTTGGAAAATAAGAACCACGAGCTGAATTTTATAGTTGCTGTAAGGGTTGAGTAAAAAAAAAAAAATTAATTAATTCAATTTTAGAATAGAAGTTTGATGAACACTCAAGTATTTTTTCTCAGGTTGCCGCTTATTTCTTTCGTAATATGCTGTGATTAGTCTAGCAAATTATTAATCATCC
This sequence comes from Tipula unca, assembly GCA_951394425.1. Taxonomy (NCBI): domain Eukaryota; kingdom Metazoa; phylum Arthropoda; class Insecta; order Diptera; family Tipulidae; genus Tipula; species Tipula unca. The sequence goes on along the minus strand of OX596382.1, from coordinate 61,415,257 downwards.
TCCGAAACACAACCAATTTCTGTTTTGTTTTAAAAAAATCAATAAAAATTTACGTCGATTTGGGATTTAAAATTAAGCAATTCAAGTTTAATTAACCCTTGTACTTTTGTAATCCATTAAATAAAACCTTAAGGCCATTTATTTGCTTAACCCAACTTTATTTTAAAAGTTATATGTCGGCCCCTTTGGTATAAGCATTGTGGAACTTCTTCGACCAAGATTTCAATTTTCAATGCACGAAACGTTCGCTTCTCTTTCGTGAATTAATGAATTGGAACAACTAAATGAAACAATTCACTACGCTGCTTTGGCAAGCACCCACGTTATACAAAATAAGAAAACACTTAACATATCCTACCCAATGTAAGTTAGAGAGCTGGTAAGAGAAAAACGACGGACACGTAAAACCTGGCAAATTAATCGAATACCGGAGAACAAACCGTTGTGAAGTTAGCCCAAAAAACCATCCCATAGCATTTTAAAGAAATGGTGTGTTTCTCTACTATTTACTATACAAAGTCAAAGTAAAAAAGTACTGAACAAAGCAAAATAAGGTAAAAATAAAAATCGAACCAAACATGTAAATTTTTTTCGGGCTGTTAAATTTTGTTTATATAATTATGTTTACTAATTTTGACAGCGATTTTAATAAGAAATACAATTAAAAATAAATATATTTCTTAAATATGTTATTTTTACGCTTCAACATATTATTGTTTCCAGGGTGGTCATTCTGTGGTGTTATCTCACATTAGGCGATAAAAAACTATGAGATAATAAATAACGTCACGTCGCTTATTGATGTTATTGAAAAAGACCACAATATTCTTCCGTCCTGCATTTACTAGTGGCAAAAACAAACAAAAAAAATATTAAAATCCCATTTTGGTAAAAACTATTGGATTTATGTAGCGTGTTCGTGTATATACGTAATTTTTATTTCAGAAAATCGTGACAAAAAAAAATCTATTTATATTTTTATTTTATTTTAATTAGACTGGAATTATCTTTTCAATTAAATTATAAATTCAAAATTTTCTTAAAATAAGCAAATAACGAACATTCGCACATCATTTTGTGACGTCATTAAACAAGAACATACACTCAGAAAAAAACATTGTTAATTTAAGAATACAATTCTCAAATTTAACAACTTTTATTGGTTATTTCGTACCCAACAACTTAAATTCTTGCTTCAACAACGATAAAGTTGTTTTTTCCAACAAAAGTATTTAAATCAACAATTTTTTATTTAAAACAACAACGGTTTACTTTTATGATTAGAAAATTAAACATTGTTAATTCAAGAACATAAATTGTATATGAACAATTAATACATATATTCTTGCTTCAACAACGCTTAGTAGTTGATTAATGGTAACAACAGAAGTATTTGAAACAACAATTTTTTACTTAAGACAACAGCGGTTTGCTTTTGTGATTAGAAAAGTGAACATTGTTAATTCAAGAACATTAACTGTTCATATACCAAATATAAAAATTGTTATTACAAGTACTTAAAAGTATTTATTCCTTCAAAGAAAAGACGCTTTTGTTATAAATACTTATACTGTAGAAGGCTTCGTTTGCCAATGTAACTTTTGTATATAATTTAAATAAAAAAACAAATAAATGTTAAAAAATGTTTTATTTCATTAAGATTCTTAATATTTAGGAATATAATACTTATATTTAACATATATTAGTAATTGGTTGACAACTTAAACTGGTATCAAATAAATTCAGTTTTAATCTTTATATTTTTATATTTTTTATGAGTTTTTATTTATTTTTACGTATTTAAATCTAACTTCTTCTCCATTATTTAATGCTTATTACAAGAATTAAATTTACAAATATATTTAAAAATGATTGGTGTCTTATCTAAGATGTTTAACTAAGTCTTCGTATTGTTTATAATATTTATCACAAATTGAGCATATACCTATGTGTGGACGAACTTGATAATGAAATTAAAGAAACTTTGGTAGAATTACTCTGCATATTTAAGTTTTCCAATAATATTTTCAATTTTAGGAATTTTTTCCTTATTACGAATATCATAAATATAATCTTGAAGAAGCCTCCATACATATTTGCTCTTAGCTAAATATTCATAGTTAAACACGAAACAAACCTTAATTAAGCAGTCCAAAGCTTTTAAAAGTGTGGGTAACTTGTACGTAATTCCATCGAAATATAAATAACAATCATTCAATGCTTCTACCGTTTCGCCGATTACAAAAATGTTTGGCTGAAGTTTCAATTTCTCTTGAATAACTTGAGCTTTTAATTCATCTTCCGTCTGTTTTAAATTGTTTAAATTAAACAAATGCACAATCATATCTTCCTGAGCATCAGAAATAGATGGCTTGGAAGTTCTGGCTATCCTTGGTGGTAGAATAATGGTGTGTAATAGGTTAAAAAAATAGAAATACCTTTAATCTAAATATTACATTAAATTAAGTAAATCATACTATAAATTTTTTTGTTACCTGTAGTTAAATCCGTTGAAGTCATTTTTTCAAAAATTTTCAGATTTAATTTGTCTTTAATACAAGTCGGCAAAAATAATCTCGACTTTTATTTCAAACTCTTCAATCTTTTCAAAGAAAAAATTTTCTTTACCGGGGTAAAGCGCTTCAAAGTCAATGTCAATCTACAGTATGAAAATATTGATACTTTAGTGTTTTTATACCAAAAACATTTTATAATTATACTATAAAGATATCGCACAAAATACAGAATTTTTCATATACAAAATATTTTATATATTACCGATATGCAATATTTTTAGAAAAATAGATGTTTCATATTCATATTGATGAAGAAAATAATATTTAGTTTTTTTACCTAACAACCGAAAGTTGAATAAATGCCATTTGATTGATTGTTGATGAATTATTTTATTTGAACCGTCAAATCAATTTCGATTTTAAACTTCGTATTTTATTTAATAATTTGTATTTAAATTAAAATATATAAGTAAAACCCTAACAGGTACATATAATCAATTATTATTTTAATATTGGGCGAATTTTACTCCAGCACTCAATGCCACTAATGGGGGCATGGTGCAATACCCACATTCACACAAACATTCATTCAACCCATTCATCCCATTCACACACCATTTTTGTACAGTGAAATGGAAGATGGGTCGGCCCATGAGTTTTCCATTCCAACAGAGGTCATAGATGTTTTCAATTTCATCACCGATGGTAATCGGGAAATGAAAAATCCCTTTCCCGCCTCTGTTGGGATTCGAACCCGGTACCTCCCGATCCAAACGTCCCAGCTTTAACCACTGCAAAATAGAATTAATAGAAAACTATCTTATACATACTTTTCTTTGGTGAAATATTTTTAAACTGTGATTATTGTTTTGTGCACTATAAATTTTTAGTTAAGGAATATTCTGTATTTTGATCTTAGGATATCTTTATGTTCATATATAATATCTTTGTTTAGACATAATACAAAAAATAATATAAAGGCAAGTTACAAGTTCAAATTTATTTACATCTTTATATCTTGGCCACTCATTTAAAATCGTAACGATGGAATCTCTGGGTTCTTTCATTCGAATTACAGACGTCTTCTTCCAATAGTCAGCTATGTTACTTGATCTATTATAAAGTAACCATTTCTTATTGAATTCAAACTCTTTTTGTTCTTCGTTTGTTGGTGTAACCTGAGTTTGTAACAGATTGTTGTTTTCCAAAGAGGTATAGGACTTGGAATTCATTATATTTGGTTCTTTTCTTTTGTATTTTATGTTAAAATACCGATCGTACAGTTTTCCGGATGGGTCTCGTTTTTTTGTTCTTGGAATATAGTACGTCATCTGCTCAAAAAGTAAACTAATTTTGAAAATGTTTACAACTTTATAATTATATTTTGACTTACCACATTCTCTGTCGGAAACATCTTAACAATTTCTTGTGAAACTTTTGTCATAGTTAATGGATCCATACGTATTTTGGTTGAGTAAAAGTGATCACAAATATGACGCACTAAAATAGTCTGTTGTGCTTCACTTAGCATATTTTTATTTTTATAATGCTTTATAATTTCTTCTCCACTAACAGTTCTTTTAAGAATGTCTTCTAAAACAAAACTAGAATTTTCAATTATTTTATTTGACGAAACTAAAGGCGTTTGTGATGATGTTGATGACAACCAATCTGTTATGTTTGATAATGTCGCAAATCGCACTAAAAAATCGAACAACGTGTTATTAGAAAGCTACAATAACGTTTACTTATAATATCTAAAGAAATATTTTATATGCTTACATCGTTTGCTTCACGCCATTTTTGTAAATGGTACCTAAATTTTATTTTTTCTCCAATTAATTCCTTAGTATTAAAAATGTTATCCAAATCATGGGAATGAATCATTTTTAATATATCCATTGAATTGATTCCACAAGTTGTTAGCATTGCGATATTCTCCATAGATATTCCCCATTCAATAAAAAGGCAAACAACATCAGTCGTTGCATTTTCTATTGTGTAATATTGTGTCGGTATTTCACAGTTTTCTTCCATTTTGCCTATATTGAAAATATAAAAACCTTTTTTTAATTTATAACTTTACACTACAATTAATAAAATTCAACTGAACCTTCTAATCAAAATAAAAAAAATCTTTTCTATTTGTAACGGGTCATTTAAAAAATATAACAACTACTTAGTTGAATCAACAAATTTTATTATTAACTTAAAAACTTCCACTTTTCATATTAAACATGATTTTGTATAACAGTATATGCTAGAAATTTTTTTAAATGCACTGTTGTTCAATTAAGAATTTTTACTGTTAAAGCAAGAACTTACAATGTTAAAATTTTAAGAATTTTTATTGCTTTTAAACAAAAGTATAAACTTTTGTTTAAAAATTTAAAACTGAGAACTTCATATTTGAATTAACAATATTCGTTCTTAGATATACAATATAGTTTTTGATTTAAGAGTATTTATTTTTGAAGCACGAATATTAAGTATTTAACAATCAATATGTAAGTGGTAAATTTATTTTAAACCAATCAGCCATAATTTGGTTTTATGTATATTTATATAGAAATAAAATTAATAAAAATAAAATTATGTTTTATTAAAAGAATTATTTTCATAGTGATTTCACTACCATGAATGGCACTCGATAAAAAATGTTCATATAAATAGATTTGAGGTGATATAAAATTTCAAAATACCACCAAAATCATTCAACTTCCCCTTTAAATTCATTTCGCATGAATGGATTTGTAGACTTTTCCCCTTACTATAATATCACCAAAAAAAGTTTCCAACTGTGAGATAAACGTGTGAGATAGCACCACAGAATGACCACCCAGTATTTTAATTGAGATTAACATAAATTTACAATAAAATATTTTAGTTCAAATTCGGTAATCTTCTCCCGGCTATATTACCGATCACAGAGATTGCCCCCAAGGTTGGCGACTGACACGTGATTACTGTACCTTTTGGAAATTTAATTTAATCCATCCCATGCCTATATCAGGTCGAACTAAAAGTTTATGAATTTTTGATTTGAAACTATTTCAAATTTTTATTGAAATCCGGCAACCTTCTTCCGGCTATAGTGCCGATCACAGAGATTACCCCCAAGGTTGGCGACTGACTCGTGACTTCTGTACCTATTGATAATTTAATTTAATTTACCTCATGCCTATATCAGGTCGAACTAAAAGTTTATGAATTTTTGATTTGAAACTATTTCAAATTTTTATTGAAATTCGGTAATTTTCTTCTGGGTATTTCGCCGATCATAGAGATTGCCCCCAAGGTTAGCCAATTGCTATTTCAACTTCTAGTGTTTTTAAGTATTTAACATATGTATTATATTGATTGTTAAATAATACTTATTATTAATATTAAAAGCATAGAAATGTTGTAATATTTGTTTTATCTGCTTCAATGTCAATTCACAAGTTAGATGAGTTTGACATACGCCCAGTACCTCTCAAAGAATTAAAAGAAGAAATGAAAAGTAACAAGAATGTTAGAAAAGCTACGACTTAATTTGATGTCAAATTATCAAGACTCGTAAGCTATTACACACTCGATTTCGTATGCTATTACACATAATCAATGACTGTGAAAGTTGGGCGCTGACGGATGAGTACAAAATTTGGCTCTTTACATTTGAGAGAAGAATCTTTCGGGAGATTTGCGGCCCAAAACGCGAAGTAGATGGTACATACCGAGCTCTGTACAAAGATTTGATTATACATGAAATAAGATCTCAGCGAGTACGCCGGCTCGGTCAAGTTCTGCGTGCTTCTCCGGAACGAATTGTGCAGCGATCTCCGGATGGAGAGCCACTATATGGTAGGCGCAAAGGTCATAAAATAATAAAAAAGATTAATTTAACATAAAGTTCAGAAAAATGTATTGGCTCAAAGGTAGAGGCTTGGAGTTTAGAATTCACAACAAGCTATTACTATATCGAAATTTTCGAAATTTTTAAGATGCCTTTATTATGCATTGTTTGATTCGCATCTTCAATATGGTATAACATGCTGGGGTGGTGTTTACTTGTCAAATATCAAACCGTTGATGACTATCCAAAAAGGAGTTTTAAAAATTATGAATTACTTACCAAGGACCACGCCATCTTTGCCTTTGTTCGTGCATTTAAAAATCTTACCTCTACGCTACCTGTACGTTTTCAAAGTTCTAAAAATGTACTATGTGATGAGCGGGCATCGTCTAATTAATTTTCATATTTCTGAGCCGTATATGTTCCGGAACAAAAACAGAATTAAAACTCCGCATCCGTATAAAGAACATTTTAAGAAATTTTTCTCATACACTGCTCCGAAATTATAGAGCCAAGTACCGACCGACTTTGTGAACGCAAATACAATTACTAAATTTAGTAGATTATTAAAAGATTGGTTATTTACAATTAGCAACATTGAAATTTTATTTGAAACATTAATTTAATTTATCGTGTATGTATAAAACTGTATTGTATGATGTGTCGCTATTTATTACGCAAATGAATCGTTTTGCAAAATAAAAATTTGTTATTCTTTTTTTTTTTTTTTTATTTGTTATATTTTAAACTATGCTCGTATGTACATATATTAGTTTTAATTTTTTAATTATGTAACCTCTACTACCTTTAAGATTATTTTGTGATAAGTAGGTATAATGAATCGTGGCTCCATGACATTTGTATAAATAAGGAGTACACTAAAATAGTTATTTTCTGTATTTTTATTTATTGTATACAAAATTTTATTATTTAAATAGAAAATATACCGTTATTTAAAAAAAAAAAAAAAATATCGGCAAATACTGAAGCCGATATGGACCTACGGTATCAAACTTATGGGATGTACCAAGAAACAAACGCCAAAATGATACAAACGTTTCAAAACAAGGTTCTTGAGACCTACGGATGGAATACATCAAAGATTAAATAAAAAGGCCTATATTCGCCTTATGATAGATAATCCTGTCGATGAAAGAAGACTCCACAGAACGAGGTCCTTGACCTAGTGAACTTACCAAATTGAAATTAGTAAACAGGTTTGACGAATTATGGGACTAATCATTGGGTTATACTCCAACAAATGAGAATTTTGTAAGAAATGCCAATTTGTATTGTTAGATGAGCGTAGTTTCAGTTGAAATAAAAAAAAAATTGTCACAGAGACGCTGCCCGTTGATATATGTTTATGGTTTATACATAGGTTTTCAGATTAACTGAAACTATTTACAAATTTAATGAAACCTTTTTCAATTGTAATGAAACTTTTGTCAATAGGAATGAAACCTATAATAACTGGTTTCAATAATTCAAATTCAACAAATTCATTTTTATTTGGCAGGTGATTATGAGGCAACGGAAATTTAAAATAAAAAATTTATGTTCGTAACTGCAAATGCTGAAATTCGAAACCTAATTATTGCTATTGTTTAGGATCCGAATTTCGAAGAAAAATAGACCTGCTCGAAGTATCCTTCCCACAATAAGAGGTCGAAATGTTACCTTGATAGCACGGTTACCGGATCCATTACAAAATAAATTCCAAACTTCACCTGCAATTCAAGCAAATTGTGCGAATTCATTGAAGAACTCGTTGCAAAATTAGAAAGCACTGAGTATTATTTTGTAATGGATAATACCAAAATCCATAAAGAGGATGGTTTGGTCAAGAATATAATAGAAAACTCAGGAAATCATAAAAGGTTTGTACCACCGTACTCTGTCATGTTAAACCCAATTGAACAAGCAGCTTCAAAAATAAAAGCAAATGCTAGAAATTTATTGAGTTCAACGAGGAAATAGAATATGGTAGAAGTGATAAATTTATTAACATCTGCCGACTCTTCGAACTTCATAATATATATGATGGTGACACTTCATGCTGCAGCGGCAGACGAAACGTTGTCGTATATTTCTAGAGTTGACCTTCTATAAGTATATAAAGGTCATGTGGGTACCAGCAGGTCAAGTCTAATTAGACCTAGGCCGGTTAAGTCTAATTAGACCTAAACCCGCGGCTCCCTTATCTTTCAAATACGCCAATAAAGTTATAAAGAATTACGCATTGAAAGATCTAAGAGTACCTCCATCGCATGGGTTTATCTCAGGATGTGGTATGTGAGGACTGCCTTGAGGAAGATGATGGCTGCCTTTACTTTTTGTGTTTGTGTGCGTAACCCTCCAACCAATTTTAATAATAATAATTTTAGTTGATTAGAGTATTTAAATATTTGTATCAAGAAAAACTGATTGAAAACCGAGTCAAGAAATTTGCCTTGGTAGAAAGAAGTTGTTTTAATTTAAAAAAGTTTGAATTTGCTTGCGTTTATAAAATAGTTTTGGAGAAAACTTATAACAAAAACCTAAATCGTTTAACTGATTTAAGAGGTTTATGTATGCTTATATGTATATTCCAAAATTTCAAAATTCATTGTGCATATGGTCGACTGATGGTACTGAACATTTCAAAAGTACAGTGAAATACATTTAAAGCGACCTCGGATATAACGATCATCCGGCAATAGCGACGAAATTACAAAGTCCCGTTTGGTTTTGCTATTCTTCCCATGTAAAATACTTTCGCTTAAAACGACTTCACCTAAAACGACCATTCGCCTATAACAACTTTGATTTTATGTTTCAAAATTTGGTATATTATTCAAAAAATCGAATGATAATTGCTCCGAAAGCTGGATTTACTGATTCAGACAACGGCATGGAATAGTGTTTTCCCAAATTCGGCCCCAATAGCAATCGCAGAAGATTGGATAAAGAAGGTTTGGCCAATTTTACTGTGTCAACAATCTTGCTTCAATGGTTTCGATCCTGCCTTGGTCTTAATACTGTCTTAGACAATCAGAACCAACGTACTCGTTGACCTTTTATAATTTTGTTGAATTTTAAATAAATTTTGTGTTGAATTTATAATAAATAATTTAAAAATGTTAAATTTAAAACAGTTAAATTATTATTAATTATTTCTTGTCTATCCTTTATAAATCTCAGTATTAAATTCAAAGGCGATCAAGTTAATATAAAAGTTTCCATTTGTAAATAGTTTAATTCAAATTGAAAAAAGTTTCATTACATTTAGAAACGGTTTCGTTTTATTGGAAAAAAGTTTCATTTAATCTGAAAAACCTGTTTCAATTTTCTTATACTTGGACAAAGTACTTTTCAAAATTTAGTTTTAAATTAATAAAAGTGTCTTTTAGTTAGCCATAATTCCATCTTAGCTCCATGGCAGCCTGTACTAACATGGAAGATGATGAGTTCAGCATTCCAATAGAGAGTTATAGATGTCATCCTGCCTCTGTTGAAATATGCGAATTCAGTACTCCCGATCTGAACATCTCAACTTTAATACCTGCGCTATTTACACAGTAATCTTAATTGTTAATCTCATTTTAATTTTAAAAAATATATTATATTTCCATATACACTCCGGGACACTTGATTACGCTTAGTTGAAAAACCTAAGATATTCCGCCTAGTTATTTGAAACAATTCCACTATCTTGGTTTTATGATATTTAACTTCCCAATGACTAATACGCATACTTGCATACAATGCGAAGTGGAAAATCTTTTGTTTATTTAAACTGCGACACGTGATTACCCTCATCTGGGAAATTAAGTATTAAAACCCATTACGAACTACTGTTTTGATATTTTTTCTTCATGTAATATATAGTGTGTCCTCCATTATCATAAGTCGGTGGTAGTAGTTTACAGTACCAATGAAATTCTGAATACTATTGATTTCAGTGGGAGCTAGAAATTCGTTAATGGCATTAATACGTTCTTGTGAAGGTTGAATACCATTAGGGGTCATCTTGTGTCTGAGGAAGTATGAAGTGAAGTCAAAAGTCGATGATGTATTTTGAACTCTTGATGTAGACATCAAACTCGACAAGCCGATGGAATAGCATTTCCAGATGGAGTTTGTATTGTTCCTCAGTTTGCGATGGTTCAAGAATGTCGTCAATGCAGATGAAAACGAAGTCGAGATCTCGAGCGACTTAGTACATGAAGGGCTAAAACGTTTGTGCTGCATTGAAGAGGCCAAATGGGGTGGTGATTGCCATTTTGAAAACGTCTTCAGGTACTACGGGAATGTCGAATGATCGAGTTTGGAGTAAACTTTGCATCTTTGAATGTGGGGTGTCGTAGTAGTAGCGATCCGCTATTGTATACTGAAATTCTTCTTATGCAGCCTTGTAACGCACCGGATCTAGTCTGCGTTGTCTCGACACTGGGAGATGTCCTTCCGTGACGATGTGGTGTACTACGTTGTTTCGTACTGGCAGTTTGTAATTCGGCTTTGCTGTTAAGCGTGGGAACTTCTTAAGCCATAGCCATAGATTCATAGCAGCTAATGTGAAAGCATGCGTGAAGGTTCTTTTGGGTCCGATATCCACGTTAAGCAATTTCGTGCCGTACGTGTGTATATGGTTGAACCTTTGGCAGCTGATAAGATTAGATCAGGATTGCGGTTTGATAATGAATTATTCAATCTAAAATTAATTGCTGGACTAACCGAAAGGTTAGCGCAAATGTTGACTAAGTAAGTGATTTTGTTTGTTCGGTCGAAGGTGGTACCAGTATTTACCTTATCGGTATCTGTTGTTGCTGCGGAGACACAGCCGACCAAATCAAAACATCCACGTTATTATCTTCAAACCACTGTTTCACTCGTGCAGCTGTGTGAATTGCTGCGATATTTTACCGGGAAATAAAGCGATAGCCCTCAAACATTTTGTCAAAATTGATTTTTTCACTTTCAGAAGCTCGACGTAACTTTGCGAGTTTTTTTTTGGCCCATTAGAGCAACCAAATCAATAGGATCATGAAAAGATATTGCTGCCCAAACCATGAGGGAACTAACACTGGTGTGGCTGCGGGACAAGAATAGGTCTGGTTTCCTCAAATCATGGAAGTAATATCTAAAACCACCTGGTCCGTCTAAATTAAAGTTTATCTCGTCCGAAAAAATAACCTGAAACCATTGTTCTTTCCAATGCAGAGGTCTACGGCAGTATTCCACTCGAGCACTTCTACGTCGCTGGAGCAAATGGAGTTTTTAAATTTTGTTGTTATTATCCTCTGAAAAAAGAGAGGGAACGTTCTCCCAAAAAGAGATGGAACAGATAGTTCTAGAGTATTCCTCTTCCTTGTCAAGGAAATAAAATCAGTTTTAGAAGGATTATCAACACACCATGCCTCCACAATAGCTATGGTATCCTGAGTTAGGTCGGATAAGACACATCATCAGCGTAACTCTGTGCAATGTAGCCAGATTGCTGCAGCTTTATAAGTAACTCGTCAATGTCCAACAGCCACAGCAGAGGTGAGAGCAACCCTCTCTGACGACCGCCTTTGGTCACCTTAACATAAACTAACACCTCATCCAGCTCCGCCTCCACAGTGCGAGACTTGAGTATGGATGCAAGCCATAAGATAATGGTGCGATCAATACTAAAATTGGTAGAAGCAGAGTTGATCGTAGCAAACGAGGTGCTATCGAAAGCTCCCGCAAATATCCAGAAAAGCCAAATATTCACAAGAAACTCCTTATAATTAAGAGATTTTTCGATCCTAGTTACAAGTTCATGTAGGGCGGTTTCACAGAGTCTTCCGACTCAGTAACATGCAACATGCTTATACAGAGTCGGAAGACCTGGGAAACGACTCTGTCAGCATGTTGCATGTTACTGAGTGGGGGGCGGGGGGTGATTAGAAAATGGTTTTTAACGAATCTATCGATAATTCTTCGCAGAGCTTTAAGAAAAGTTAAGAATTGACTAATAGGGTCTGTATAATCGAACTTATCAGCTTTCGGGATAAAACAACTCTACTCTTGCTCCAAGAATTTGGAACAGTGCTAAACAGGGCCGCCAGCCTTATAAAGACATCACGATTGATCAGCTTGTGAACCAAATTGCAATCGAGACTTGCAACAGTCGCCCTAGTGGGCGCGGCAACAACATCATCTGACGATATCATAACATGGAAAATGAACAGAAAGCATAGCAGCTCACCAATTTCCTTGTTGAAAGAGGTAAACTGTCCATCCGGTAGCCGAAGAGATTAAGTTTAAGCGGATCTTAAACTTCTTTTGTGTTAACAAGAAGTTATCTCAATTAATCGGTCGCTTAGACATTTTTGCTATGTTTAATTTTTTAGGGTCTTAGTTTCAGAAAGGTTGGTTCCGAATCTAGTGATAAGAGGACACAAGTTTTCGAAGGCTATCGTAATTGCCAATACAAGTAACGATGCTTGCTCTTTAATGTCCTTACTCGACTGAATAACCCTCAGTGGCGTAAGTAAATAACCTAGCTCAAGAGAGAAAAAAGACCCCATTCGGCAATTTCCGATTGCGGTAAGGTTTAACAGGCGGTCGTTTGAGGTTAATATTAAACGAGATACACCTGTGATCAGAGGTGAGGATGTCATCCTTCACACTTCAGTCTAAAATTAAATCAATGATGGACATGGAGTGTTGACTAATTTCAATCAACTCCTGCCGGACATGATGGTTAGCAAAAGCAGGCTCGCATCCAGTATTGAGAATTTCAAGCTCAAAGCAGATTAAATAGTTAAGCAGAGAAGAACCCTTGTGGTTAATGTTCGTACTACCTAAGATCGAGGTGTATGCTTATTCTTACACCATGTTACAAGATTAGTGAGTTCCTCAGAGCGAGGAGGTGAAGAAGTGTCATATGGCAAATAAACTGAGGCGATGTCCAGTTTAGTACAGGAATTAGCGAATAGCAGAGTAATGAGCACAGCCGTACCATCAGCCGAGCTACACTCGTGAATATGATCTGCATTAATATTATTGCCAATTAACGATTGCACGCCCGATTTTTATTGACCGAATTCTTACAGAAGATTCGGCCATAAATAATTTAAATCCAGAGACAGCATTATCAAGAAGATATGCTTCCTGGATTAGACAAATACCTGTATGCATTACAGAAAGCATCTTCTTCAATTCAAATGAAGCTGACTTACTGTCCTGCAAGTTGCTTTGTTTTATAAGTTAATCATGGGCGACATTGTAAAGTCGGACCAGAGATAATCTTGAAAGAGATCCTCTCCAGAGCGTACTGCAATAACAAACCGTAACCAGTTATATTCTCAAACGATTTCTAGTCAACCCGGAAAACAATCGATTGGCGATTCGCCTCACGTTTACATTCCATCCTTCAATTGAAATAGTTGGATGCATCAGCTTGATGTTAATGGTTACTACACATGGATCCTCAGGCGGACCAGGAATCCATCTTAGTAAAAGATGTGGCCAACCAACAGTTGACATCCATTCCAAACATCTTTCATTTTGGGGATTAAGAACCACACAAACATCTGCGGTACAAACCCTGATGATTTTGCCGAGTCAATAACTCGACGACTAAGTTCAAGCCGGAAAATACCCAATTTCTCCTCAACAAGAGAGATAGCCGGATTGTTCTCCCAAACACAAAACATTTTAACCGTAGATTCAGCGACGGTCTGTGCATACGAGCGTGGTTTTATCGTTGCCTATTCCGAAGTGGTACTACTTATGGTACGCACTCGTTTGGGAGTGCCAGTAGAACCGCTAGACGTCCTGTATCAGGGGGATGACTCGGCTCCGCTAAGAGACTGTCACCATCCGAGTTTAGGAGTAGACTTTCTATACACGACGGTATGTCCGAGTTGCAACCAACATTATCGTTAAAAAAACACGGTACTGAATGGATGTGTACACCTCAAAGGTAGACGATAGAAATGATCTAACGAGTAAGGTTGATAAAATGATAAAATTATGTTAACACTAAAATCTGAGTGGATATTTAGTATAAATTGTTCAATGCAAAACCGATGTAATGGAGAAGTTTAGAAAAAAAAAGAACTAACAACATAGAACCTCATCAATTTGGCAATAATATTTCTTTCATTCCACTGCCATTTTCTCTGCCTCCTTTTAGTTTTGAGCAAATATACATTTTTTCAATTTATAGTTATTATTTCGAATTAACTAAAACTTTCTAACTCATTAGGAAACGGGGCATAATGAAGTCACGCATTTTTAATAATATTGTTTTGGCAAATTAATTGTTTTAGCATTTTAGCGCCAATACCCATAAATACCACGAATTTTAGTGAGGGTAGTTAAAAAAGATCATCAATTTTTTGCAATATAGATATTTTATGTGACTCGTCAAGATTTATGTATATATCATCTCCAACTTGTTGAATCTTCAAAATAGGTAAGCCAATTTCCCAAATTAGTATAAATGACTCTTTTTTTTCAAAACGCCACAACAAAATTCTTAAATCCAAACTTTTAACAACAATTTTAATAAACACTTAAGATTTAATATCCATTTACTTCATTCATGTTTTACAACAACAAATATTTATTATATTTTTTTAATGGCTTAATATATGAAAAACTAAAAACTTAATTACTGTTTAGATACTACATATTTTTATTTTATGTACTTAGATATTTAAAAAACGTATATAATGTACAAGTATGTAACAAGTATACAACAAGAAGAAACAGGATAGAAACGTACCTTTTTCCAATATTTTTTTTTATTAATAAAATATATTTTTATGAATAATTAAGATATTTTTAATGGATTAAAACAAAACACAGCAGTAATTTTTTGTTGAGGAAATTTTCAGTTTTTTAATTTTTGTTTTTGGAAAATTTTATATCCTGTCTGGTACATATACATATCATATACTTTTCTGTAGCTTTATATTCACAAAAATATTATTGTGTTTGTGTATATACCAGATGTTGTATATAGATTTGTATATTTCAAAATCCTAACATTTTTTTGTCGGGGGTGACGAACATTAGAACAGCGATGGATTTTGATTACTTCCGATTCAAGGAAATTTGATAAATCATTACATAAATACTCGCTTATCTTGTGTAAATAGGGAAACGAATGTATACATTTTGACGTCATAGTAGAACATGCGTAATTTCACCATCACATAATTTCAAATAATTTTCAAACGGTGAAACATGAGGGGCGAAAAAAATAAAGATTGCAACGATTTTTCCAGTAAGTATAGTGATTTGATTGGAATGCTCTGGATGAAGCTTTCCTAAATTCTGAATAGGACAGTAATAAATAAACTGAGTTACAAGTATAAAATTGGGGAATAGTTTGATTCAACTATAAAAAATATATAGTATACAGTACGTATTAGTTTGTATTTCGGAGAATGTCTATGGTGAAAAATACGTGAAATGACAAATTCACTATATAGTGCCGAAAGTCATGTTTTAATTTTATGATTTTTATGTTTCGAATGCAATTCTTTTTTTTTTTTTTTTTTTTTTTTTTTTTTTTTTTTTTTTTTAAATTACGACTGAGTCTTGTACCCATTTAGTAATATACATTGCCTAATAAAGTATTTTGGATAGGTCTACTGACCTATTGGTCGCTTTAAGTCCAGTGGTTTGGTTCTTCTTGTTGGAGATGTAGTCAGCATACAGCGTGTGTCCAGATTTAACATTCTGGTGCAGACGTTGTAGGTGTTTTGTTGCATGATGCTTAATTTCATCCGCGACAAGCTCAATTTTGAGATCTCGATGGAGGTTGTCGTTTCGAATGTACCGCGGTGCATTAACAATACATTGTAGGATTTTATTTTGAACTGTTTGTATTTTTTTTTTTGTTTTTTTTTTTGACAATCTTATTTATTCACATAAAATTTTACAATGTACCTAGTCTATAGACTATCAACATTTCTTTTTTGACCTAATTGCTAAATTGTGTTTAATTAATGGGGATACCCCATTGGTTTTCCTTATGTTCTATTTACTGGTGTTACTGCCTTACGCTGACTATAGTGCTAACTCAAAAGGTTTTACTCTTTTCAGTCTTCTCACTGCTTGCCTGTGGTCGAGTAGTTGGTTGGCCTCAACGTTCGGGTGATTCTGGAGCCTCACTTCATGCTTCCGTGCAGCATTGTTTGCTTCTCTGGTGACAGTTTCCACTCTAAGGTCCCTGTGGAGGTCGCTATTATCAGGGGGCATTTACAATATCCTTTAGCACTCTGTTTTGGAATCTTTGAACTATATCCATGTTGCTTGGTTTAGTACAACCCCACAGCTGAATTCCATACATTCAAATGGGCTGCTTATCTGCATATCTGCTTATATAGCATCAATTTATTGTTTATTGATAGATTGGAGTTCCTTCCCATCAGCCAATACATCTTTCTATATTTGAGTCTGAGTTCTTCCCTTTTTTTCTTGACATGGACCTTCCATCTAAGTTTGGTATCTAGATTCATCCCTAGATATTTTGCTGAGTAAGCATGTGGTAATGGGACATTATTTAATACCACAGGCAAATGATTTATTTTTCTGTTGGTGTAGTCAAACGTATGGATTTAGTTTCATTTAACCTGACACGCCATTGCTTCGTCCATCGATAAATTTTGTTCATCGCACTTTGAAGCTTATTGGTAGCTCCTTCTATGATATCATCTGCTACCAAAATAGCAGTGTCGTCTGCAAATGTATTCTGAGATAATGGGATATCGCTTCTGAATAATAAATATAGAATGGGTCCTAAGACACTTCCTTGTGGTACTCCAGCTTTGATATTTTTAATTTCTGAGTATGATTGTTCATGTTTAACACGAAAGTATCGCTCTGTAATGTAGGATTTTAATATTTGACAGAATTGTGAAGGTAGAATGTTCTGGAGTTTGTGCAGAAGACCTTCGTCTTCAACTTTGTCAAACGCCTGGGCCACGTCAAGGAAGACTGCTGAGCAGATTTTCTTTTCTTCGAGTGATCTTTCTATGATATCTGTTATTCTATGAATTTGATGTGTCTATCTCGAAATGAGTGTCTATCTCGAAATCCAAATTGGTGTGGGGATTAATTCCTGCCTTTCAATTATTATTATTTTTTATTTTATAACCTCCGCGAACTTCCATACATTTGGTACATTTTTCATCCTGAAAGATGCATTGAGTAGAGTTGTTAATTTTTTAATGCCCTTCTTCGATATCTGTTTTAAGATTTTTCCTGTTATCCGGTCACAGCCTGGCGCTTTGTTAGGATTTACATTTTTTTTTATTTCATTAGTCAATTCCGCAGGGATGGTCAGAGCGATTTCTTGATCAATAGTTTCCTCTACTTCTTGGAATTCTTCTGCCACTTGTACCTCATTATGCTGAAAAATACTTTCTATGGTCAGCGAAAGCTTTTGCCTTATCTTCATTGCTTCTGGCCCAATTCCCATTGCTTGTTCTTATGGGTGGTATTTGAGTTATTGGTCTTTTCATTCGTTTGGTTGTCTTCCACAAAGAATAGTCAGTATCTTTTACATATGTTAATAACTGTAGATATGAGTTTATTGTATCATTTTTAATGTACTGGATTTCCCTCCTGAGTCGCTGTGTCAGGTTATTCAGTTTGCTTTTATCTGCAGGCATCCTGGTGTATTGCCATTTCTTCCTGGTTCTCCTTTTTTCTTCGACAAGTTCCCTGATTTCTTTTGGGTAATTTGTACCTATTGTTCTTCTTTTGAACTCCGGCGTATTATTCCATGCTCACTGTTGTACGCTATTTATGAATCTTACGATTTCTTCATCTAGTTGTTCTTCTGTTTTTAACGGTACATTAAGTTTTATTCTACTATTCAGCTCTTCTTTGAATCCCTCCCAGTCTGTATATTTATTTGTCAGAGTCGGGTTGCATTCTTTTGAGATTATTTTTTCACTGAGAGTAAGTAGTATTGAAGAGTGATCGGAGCTCGAATCATACCCCTCTTCGATTTTAACATAAGTTGCTGGAAGTTTTCTAGTTTTAAAGAAATCTAGTAGATCAGGTATTTTGTTATTATCTGTTGGCTAGTATGTCGGTTTGGCAGTAGAATGCCAATTACATCCAACTTCTGTCATTGCTCCATGAAGTTTTTTACCTCTAGTAGTGATAATTCTTGATCCCCCCAATGAGTATGTTACGCATTAAAGTCTCCGCCAATGTTGTACTTATCGCCTAAGCTTTCCAGGAAGTGTACGTAGTGTAATTTTTTAAGATTATATCGCGGTGGGCAATAAATTGCCGTTACGGCTAATGACTGATTTTTAGTTTTAATGCTGACGGTAGTTGCTTGTATTTCTTTTGTTTCATATTTTTTCTCTTCGTAATGTTGTATATTACTTTTTCTTATTATCGCACTTCCTCCTCTGGCTGTATTTTCTGGGTGTATTGTATGGTATACTTGATAACCTCTAAATTTTATAAACGATTGTTTTGTAAAGTGGGTCTCGGATTTGACACTGATATCAATTTTTTGAATGTCCAATAATAGTTGCAATTCTTGCTGATGTTGCAATACCCATTGGGGTTCCATGCTAGTATTCTAATGTCACTATTCATTATAAAATATGGGTGATAACAGTAGTCCTGATGCTGTTTTCTAGTTTCGTTAGTCTTTGAATGATTGATCCAATAGCTTTTTCTTACTTTTGTTCTTGCTCATCCATTCGGTTTAGAGTTATTTGCGACATTTCACTATTACGGTCAAAATCGTTTTTCAGTTCTGCTCCCCCTTTAGCAACTTCAGCATATGAGATACCTGGAGTTTGAATTATTTGATAAGCAGGTTTTCTTATCTTTTCTATTTGATTTGATTTTTTTTCCTTTAATTTGCCTTTTGGTATGTCCTTTTTGTTGTTATTATTTTTTCTCATCTTCTGTAGTTCTCTGGCAACTATACATCCTCTATAATTTGCGGGGTGTGACTCTCCACAATTTACACACTTGGCCGGAGTTTCTCTGGTTTTTGTACATTCTTTGGAGGAATGCTTAGCTGCGCACTTAACGCTTCTTGGGTCTCTATTGCAGTAGTTCTGAGTGTGCCCGAATGATTGGCACTTTTTGCATTGCGGGAGCAATCTTGATTTTCGTAAAGCTTCAATCTCAAGCTTCATGTTGAGGATATACCTTATTTGATAAATATTTTTTATGTCTTCATCTTTATCAAAAGTTAACATGAACAATGATAGCGGAGTTTTATCCTTTCTCTTCAATATTTGTGTAACCTCTTTTATTTCCAAATTTTTAGAAAGTAATTCCTTTATTTCTTCTGGCTTGCAGGATGGGTGCAGCTTTTTTGCCACAACTTTAATCGGTCCGGATCTTTTGTCCTCATAAGAGTACCATGTATTTCCCTTTTATAAGTGAAAGGGCCAGTTTTCTATAATTCTCCTCGTCTGGGACATTGACTTTAAGATCTCCACTACTGAACATCGTTGTTTGGTATTGTATTTGGTTTGAATCCATCGTTTTTCGTATATCATTGTAGTTTTCAATCTTATTTACAATGACTGGTGGTGGTTTGGGTTGTTGCACCTTCTTACTCAGATTTTTTATTTCCTTGTTTTCTTGTATTTGTTCTGGAGATACAAAGGGTGATTTGCTCAGTCGTCGCTTTAATCCTTGTTTCTTTTTTTTAGCACCCATATTCATTCTGGCCGATGGCTATTGCTAAGCCATATAGATAGCTATAGATAAGCCAAAATAGGAGAGGACCTATTTTATAAAAAATGCGATTCAGTTAAACCGTATGACAAATAATAATTTGACCATCTCAGTTTTAATTTATCTCTTTTATAATTGTAAGATCAAAAAATGTAAAACAGATTAAGAGACAAAACTAATTTTGAGAACATTCGGATTACAATGTACATAATACTAAATTTCTAAAGGATATATTATGAAAATATTTTATAATAGAACTTTCCTAACCTAACCTAAATTGAAAAGTGAATTAAATGCATTGAAAGAGATTCAATGCAAGATTGTAAAACTGTTCCACCCGAATCGCATTTAGGCACACATAGACCGGTGACGGTCCATTGTGATACCACAGGATCTTACTTCCCTATTACCCTTATGTGAATCAGTTTGAGCTACTTACGTATATATCTCGCACCTTACAGTTTTCGAGATCAGAGAGGCAGTTCATTAAGAATCTACCCATATATTTCTGTCTTTTGTGTGTCAACGCCGGACATGAGCATAGGAAGTGGAGTACCGTCTCTGCTTCCTTCTCGTCCATACACCTTCTGCAAAAATCATTTGCTTCTAGATTTAGCCTCCTCGCATGTTCTCCTGGTAGGCAGTGGCCTGTGAGAATTCCCACGATCGTTTTTAATTCACGTCTACGTAGGGAGATCAGTGTCTTTGAGCTGTCTCCTTTTTAAGCACCGTCTTGAGTGCCTTAATGGCCTCCCCAAATTTCCGGTAGCAGTTGGAGAGTTGTACCATGCCTCGCTAGTTCGTCCGCCCTGCAGTTCCACATGACGGCCGAGTGGCCGGAGAGCCAGACTATCCAGATGTTGAAATGCTCAGTCATCTCATTCAGATATAAGTATGGCAACCCAACGCCACCCTTGATGTCAGAGAAACTGAATTCAGCGACTTGATTGCCACCTGATTGCCCACATAATTTGCGATATCAATCAAGGATACCACATTATGTCTCAACCAATTCAAGACCTGCTCAATCGCTATCACCTCTGCTTGGTACACGCTGCAGTGATCAGGGAGACGAACTGATATATCTACTTCGAATTTATCACCGAAGACTCCAGCGTAAAGAACTGGAATGCTTCAGTTTCCGAAACCGACCCGCTCTTCCAAGATTCTCTTTGGAACATTTTCTCGAAACATAATGTTGGTGTGACGTAGACTAGATTCGCCAGTTCCTTCCTTAGCTATCTAATTATCGTCGAGTGTCCTGTCTGAGGACATTTCCACGGAGAGAATGTGAAACATAACCTCCAGGGCACGTGTTGATGTTGTCCTCAGCGCCCCGCTTATAAGCATGCATGCTGTTCTTTGCATCTTCATGATCCCTTTCCTGTAGGCTACACTATCAAGAGCTGGGCACCACACGTTTTTTTTTTGTGGTGGAGGGGGGAACCTTTATAAGACCTCACATGTGGACCTAATCCATAAACATGTAAGAGTGTCGGATTCTTACCAACTAAATCCTAACCCCCAAATTCTTATGCCTACAGTTGTCTCGTGGAACTACTGTTATGTATTACTTTGCGAGAACAGGCTCAGCCTTAGCTGCCATCTAACTTTGTTGTCTTTGTCTATTTTTTTCTAGACCTCTCAGTTTCTTAATAATCGTATTTTACTCACTCAGTAATCACTCATTTTACACACCATCTCCCAAATTTCTTCGGACTGCAGCATATAATAACAGCACAACTGTTAACGGTGATAAGTCATTTCCCACAGACCTATATAGTTCCAATCTTTCTTCTTCGAAGCGCGGGCAGTCAAAAAATACATGCTCGACGTTCTCCAGCTTTCCTTCGCACATTGGGCAATAAGGGGAATCATCTTGCTTAAATTTATGTAAATAAGCGCGAAAACAAGCATGCCCATGCCATGAATTGCCTCCGTCTTTACATTGTTAAAAGCGCCCTCAATATCAAATTTACAGTAAGCATGCTGAGACTGGGCCCAGTCACTAGGCTTTATTTATATTCGTATATGGATATCTATCAGCCTTTCTAAGGTTTTCAATAGAAAGGATGATAGAATTATGAGTTTTAAGTCCTTTGGGTAGCCATGTGATCATTTACCCGCTTTCCAGTAAAGATCACTCTGACTTTTGCCCACCTCCGCAGAATACAGACCAATTTTAAACACCTTTGGAAGATTATTTCCAGCCAGGGGAGAATAACCGACGAATTGTTTTGAATCTCCGCTGGTATAATTCGGTCAGGACCAGCCGATTTATAAGGTTTGAAACCTTCAAGTCACATTTAAGTCGAATCGCATTTAACCTAAAAATAATCTGGCCACCGTAGTTTAGAACTAATCCACTAAATCACTCTATCAATCGTTTATGATATCTTTATTGTCTACGTTGTCTACGGGTTGTCGACACGTCGACGTATATATTAATAGATGACGCGTGAATGCCCATCCCTGAACATCGCCCAGATCATAATAATTTCGGCGTATAGGCTGTGAAGAATTAAAGTTTAATAAATTTGACATTTAGCGCGTCCTGTTTCCCTAAATAACACTTTTTTATGTATGTTAAGTTAGGTAATGGCCATATTACACTATCATAATTCATATTGTATTTGTGAGTTTGTGATAAAAACGTGAAAGATGTAAGAATTTTACAACATCAGATTTTACTTTTCGAATTAAATAGCGAATGTTATTTGCAAGGGAAAACTTCCCTCAATCTGGCAACAGTGATTTAAAAGATTTTGAGCTTAACTTAAATGTATTCTATTTATGATCTGATTTCAAATTTAAATGAGAATTAGTGTACGAAGCTTACAGGCTTATTCTAGCTTAAAAATACGGTTCAAATGTAATCTATTCCAATAAAAATCTTATAAAAGGATCTGCGACCGTCGATAATAGGCTAAAACTGTCGCCGTACTTTGATGAATATGCATTATATACGAGTACATACATAAATATTTTTCCACCTAACCAAATAATCGCATTCATCCACATTTTATTTTCTTATGTATGTGAAACAAAACAAAAAAGTTTAGGAAAAAGCACAAAAACAAAGTAAAAGGAAATATTTGAAACTTTTCACTGTACGTATAAATTTTTTTAACACACAAAAATATAAATTTCATTTGTATTTTTGTTTTTTGTTTTTTTGGGTGGGGGGGTAACTAAAACTTTTTTTCTTGTAAAGCTTAGTTTTTCTTTTTGCAGTACGGAATTAAAATCCAGAATATAACAAAACGAGCGGAGGATGAACGAATAAACTAGATAAAAACCAGATCAAAAGTAGATTTTCTTTTGTTTTAATTTTCTGTTAATCTGTTATTTCTTTTCTTATTTTATATTTCTTTTATTTCAAAAGTAAGTAAGTTTTTTAATTTCTATTTTTTATATTACTTTTTTATATTGCTAAATTTGTTTTATGTTTTTTTATTTATTTTTATTTTTTTTTTGAATTATATATACCGACAGTAGATATACGATTTTATTCTTTAGTTTTTCTTCTGTTATAAATGGATGAATGTATTTTATACGAAGTAACTTCACAAATTCTTTACGAGTTTTCTAGTCAATTGTATTTATTTTTTTATTTGCTTCTGATGATTTAGTTAAAGTGTTTATTTCAGATTTATAATTTTGAGAGCATAATTGAAGAATATTAGTTTTCTTAGTATAAACAAATTATGTTAAATTGTTAATATTATTATTTCCCAATTATGGTTTATAATTTATTTGGATGGAGTGGATGCACGAGTAGTAAAGTAAATCAACTTCCTGAGTCAAATATATAAGAGTATATGAGTATATAGATATAGTTGAATTTGAAGAATATTATTCTTATAACCACTGCTGTTTTCTTTTCCTCATTTAATATCATAAATATTTGAACAAATATTTTCTTCCCAAAAACAAAACAAATCCACACAACGATGTCTGTTTGTTCAAAGTAAAGTTGATTTTTATTACTTTGTTTTAATTCTTTTTTTATTCTTTTCGTCATGGTTTATTTCCCATTTTCCGTCTTCTTGTATTTTCTTCCATCCAGTATTATTAAATTTTTGAGTGGTTTATCTTCTTCATTTCTAAACTTTATTGTATACACAAAATATAAAGTTTTTGTCTCGAATAAATCACCATTCCGATTCTTACATAACACAATGTAACGTAAATTCAGGTAAACAAAATTATAAATACTCATCTTATAGTAAGACAATGTAGCTAATAGATTTTCGATTTTCTTTTAAATCGGGATGAGAATCTAATGAAATTCAGCTACAGTAGTTTTCATTTTTTGCTCGCGCGTACTTATATAATGTGTAGACGCCTTAATATTTATAATATGCATAACGATGTATATGTACGGTACACACGAATATAGTATTGAAGTCACGTATTGTTTTTGAATCTATTACGTACAATACACGATTCGCAGCTAGGGGGTGTAATTTTCTATATATTATTCAAATACACATATTAAAAAAATTTAATTTCATTTTTTTATATTTCCGTCTTATATGAATGTGTATATACTTGGGCGAATGAAAAGATTTCATGTCTACTATTATATGATATTTTAATATTTATATCACATACACGCTTTTCTATTTTATGTATTTTTTGAATAGACTGTTGGTTGATTAAGAAATGAATCTCTTGAATGGTGGAATTGTGTGCACAGATTGTATGTGATTTAATTGATAATTGAACGTTATGAAATATGATATTTACAAACAATTGTAACTCTCCTTCTAACTTACTCAAGTATCTCATATTGATAACACAATTCACAAATAGTATCTAGCGTGCACATCAAATACAAATAAATGTGTAAAAACCAATTTCAAATTTTATGGCAGCCTACACAAGATCTGACTTGCCGGTCAGACCAAATTAGGTGTTGCATCCACACAATCCGACCAACTACCTGATTTTCATTTATACTTTTGATAATGTTCTAAACAAAGGATACAATTTTGACATTTGTATTTTTGTATTTTGTACACGCAATTTTTGTATTATGATTCTCGCTTTAATTTGGGTGAGTGACGTACGCAGCGCTATGCGTCATTTATAATATTTTAGTTTTTTTAAGTAGTAGTTTTTATTGTTTTGAGAATTTTTGACATTTGGCCAAATTCAAATCTGATCCTTTCACACTACCGGATGACTAATCAATTGATATTTAAATGTATTTTTAACAGATTCTACAGCATGGTGTTATAAATTTCTTGATTTACAAGAACATTTTTATTTTTCGTAAAAATGAAGCCAAACCATGTTATTATTACTCATCCAGTATTCCTCCGCACGGGCAATATCTGGATTTTTCCCCATCTGTGACATATGTGACATTAGACTCACTCACGGCGAGAATCGTAATACCAAAATTAAAATACGGTGACGTCGCGTCACTCGTCACAAATATTTGTGACAAAAAACGCAAAATACCCGCTAAACAAGGTGATACGTTTACGTGACACTAGCGAAGAATTTTGTTCATACAACTCTTCGTAAACGTAACACTTTGGTGTTGCAAAAACGAAACAATTATGCCATTCCCATCCGATGATAATTAGACTTTTTGCGAGGAGTTGTCTTTGTGTTAGTAGTTCGGAACCACCGTTTGATAATACTGGTAATTTCTACAATTCTACATGTCGGACAAAAATTAATTTATTACTTTTTACCTTTAATTAAATTCATTAATAGAAACTTCTGCACTACAATATTCTCGTTACGGCCGTACCACAAGAAACTTCAAGCCGCATGAACATTAATTAAGAGTTTTAGACAAGCTCTTATAAATTTGTCTAAATTTTGATCAGTTACCTTGCATCATATTGTTCATTTAGAATTTTACAAACGTCTGTTATTCTGGGCAGATGTGGTCATGCATTTCCTGATGAGATTGGTACTCCACTGATATTTTTTGATACCGACGAATTTATTAATTTTAGAGATGCGGATGAGATAATTGGTTGATTCGAAAATAACAATTTTTCTTTATTGTATGGCTTTTGGCTTAAAATATAATTTCTTTTGTGTGGCTGGTAGTTGTGTGCTTGTTACGGTTTCATGTTATCCTCGACCATTAAAAAATTTGCATAGTTGGCTTCCTGGTCTGACTCAAATAATTGGGAATGATTAGAATTTGGAGAATGCGTCATCTAGAAGTAGAGAATTGTTTTAATTAAGATGTTGTAATGCTATGTACACTAAAATGGAGCTTGTTTTGTATTTGATTTTTTGATTTTTGTGTCATTGCCTTCCAGTCGAAAAGTTTTCAATTCAGAAAATTGTTTCCCCGTTTGTAGAATCTACGCAATATATTCCTACATTAGCAGATTCTAATGGATAATTGAAAAACAATTCAATATTTTTCAGAATTTTGCCATAGTTATATGCAAAGGCGATATGCATTGTTTCTTCTGGATTTGTCTCGAATTCTTCCATTTCATTAATTTTATTTACTACTTGTTGTAGTGGAAAAGATCCTTTTTTGCCCATTTTCTTTATTTTTCGTAGATGATTTTCAAATCTAAATGCTCTGTAATTGTCTATATCTCCTAATAATTTATCATTTTCTGCCAAATGAAGAAAACTGTTGTTGAAATTTGAGTTTACAGGGTGGCATAAATTTCTAATAGCACAAGCCAAAATCAGAAAGTGAATATAAAACTATTCTAGCAAAATTCCTTTAAAAGCTACAATGGCAGTGTACAGGAGAAACATTCTGAATTCTGTTGCTTTCCAATGCTGCAATTCTTAAAATACTCTCTGTTTTCTAGCAAATTACGATGGTACACACGGTCTTATATTGCTCTCAAATTTCTATTGATTGTAGCAGTTGCTTTTAACGAAACAGGTTTCCTTTTTATTTTAGTAAACAAATGGAGCAGCTGTTTTGTTACACCCAATAAAAGTTGAGGTTTATGCATATATTCATACTTATCTATGAATCAAGGTATTAGAAATATTCTGGCAGCTAACCATATTAATCAGCTGTACCATATTAATCCAGTAACTCCACAAAAATACTCACACTGTGTTGGATATCTTGTATAATACATACCAAATATAAATGCTCGGGCTGGAGCATCACATATAAATAGCCTTCTTAAAAGGAGGAATATTACCAAGTATTGGCCAGAGCTGGCTGTTTGAGCTCTTTGCTAGAGGTACTCCGTCGATTCCGATGTCAACGTTTGTGTCACGTATTTTGCGAATTCCCTTAAATTGTTTAGCGTCATGTTCTCCTATTAAAGTAGTTATATAGAGATGACTTTCGAAATTACTCACGGATGGACCATAAAACTTTCTTAGTATCCAATAATCTCGAAACAAAATACCACTATGGGGAATGCTGTCACTGCAGAGGAAATACTAATAGTAACGTTGTGATATCTTGCTACTGGACGATAGTATGTCCATTTACGGTTTTAGATGCCCACAATAGATTCAGAGTGGATAGATACTGCTGATCAATTTCAAAACTTATGGCGGTTTAACAATTGTGTGGGTGCAATGTACGTCAAAGACATTCTGAGCAAAGCCAACAGGAACAGGTTCTGTATACTATAACTACTAGGGTTGTTTCAGCGTTGTATTGTTTGCAATTGCCAATGTTAATTATGATTTCTACATATCAAATAATTGTGTAGACACTGAAGTTGAAATAAATGAAACATTTCAAGATGGTGACTGGCGTAGTCCTGATTTGTCGAAGTTGATCTTAGGTACCTTAAATTTTCTTACTTGGTTGACGGCATTAGGAATATTTTGTTTTCTAACTATAAGAATTTTTGTAACTGCTTTATGTCTCAATTCTTGATACTTATCGCCAAACTTATAAAACTTAATTCTAAACCGCATGTTTAAAAATAAACCTTCATAATAAACACGACAAAGTCCGTCAGATTATTTTATTTTCGGTTTAGGTGTTGACTCTTAAATAATCTAGCAACATTGCAAAGCCACCGGCAGAGCGACATATGATCAGGTTTAGTTGCTGATAATTGATTAGAACATTTTCCAGTAGAAACGTCTCGTGCTATTTTCCAGAGGTAATTCTTCTCTGTATTTAACATATCCACGTTAGGCAGATCTTTCTGTAATCTTTCAAAATTTGTAGTGACTGGAATTATTTTACAATTTAACAGCTTTTAATTTATTAGCTGGATGAGCTTTAATTTCTGACAGTTTTTTATAAATTGCTTACTTACATAAATAGTGGGAACCTATTTCTTTAATTAAAGGTATGTGTTTTTGGTTCATTATTTTTGGATGATATGTTTTTAATGTCTCATCTTTATCTCTTTTTTTATCAAAATAAATGCCCCACAAGTCAAACTCGATAAAAGTTTGATTTTGTGTAGTATTATTCCTCCTTTTTCAGTCGTTTTAATCGCACTTTTTTATTTGTCAACAGTCAAATTTTCATCTGGCAAATTTAAATTGAATGATTCCTTTAAGCCTGCCAAGTTGTGGCTCTGTCGCATATATTGTGCCTATCACCGGTTTCGGAAGATTATTAAGCGCATTCTGGTTTGATAAATTTAATTTTCACTGACAATTTCGATTTCAGATTTCGATTCGAAATCCATCACCTTATTCGTGTGTATACAATTCTCTTGAAAGGCGTTTTAAATCATCTTCAGAATTCCTTAGTGATACTAGCTGTATTAACCAGTGATGAAAATTTAACTTGCATATTCACACTGCCCCCAGTTATTGTATATGCCAGGTTTTTCCAGAAAGCGGATTTATAAGCACTCCAAACCTAAAATTAAAAATTATGATTTACTTACAGTGAGTTCAGCTTCTGATTCAGTTGTTGTCAAAATACTAAAACCACTTCTGGAATCTGTCGAATTACTTCTCACCGTATATGAACATCGCATTTAATTTCACGTTATTAACGTATTTAGATTTTAGAATCACATTTAATAGATAGAGTGAAACTTATTTTACTCGTTCACTTTGAATGTGGCATTTTCCGTAATTTTCCATAATAACAAATATCAAAAATCGAATGATTTGCTGCAGTAGTTTTTATCTTTATTTTTATTTGTTGTTACAATGAAACACTCTAGAACGATAAGCGATCATTCGTTTGCTTTAATGAATATTAGTTGTTGCTCATATCATTCTCAGAAACCATATATTTTACAAATAATTTTTGTAACCAAAAAGCATTTGTTTTAAATTACTTAATTAAAAGTGCACTACAAATTATAGGTTCTAATTTTAAAAAAACCTATCATTTATCTATATCTCAGAAGCTAATGAATTTCAAGGTAATTCAAGATCACCACCTGACTAGATATTTTTATTTCTGCATGGCACGGAAAGTGACTGACCGAGTCACGTAATTTGTGACTTGAGGCCAAAATATCTTTATTACGTTTAAATATCTTTTATCTCGTTCTTTAAATTTCAAATTTTTTATTAAAATAATTCAGATCTTCCGTTTCACTTTGCTTTTCCTCTTTAATCTTAGCGGCTTACTGCTGGTGTCAAGGTTATTAATTCGACCAGAAAATCAATGATCAAACGATTTTTTTGAATGATTTATTGCTTTAAATAGAAATGAAGCAAGTTTTTCTCGGTAATAAAGAACTCTTTTGTTGGGCGCCAGTCTACCAGCACGTGTCGCCGGCTAAGCTTAAATTGGAGCAGGACGACTCGGGCGGGGCGTTCACACACCAAGAAAGCCACCAAATGTTTTTAAAGACACGCAACAGCGCGAGCGTCAATGGAACAGAACGATTATGCACGCGCGGCTAATCGCAATTGTATGTGTGCCAAGAGGAAAAGTGGAGAAGTAATAATTGAGGGAAACTCACCTGTACAATTTTGCGGCCTCATTCACCCTCTTGACTCAATTCCGGCGTCTTGTAGAGTTTAAATATTTCTTTTTCTTTAAGCACACGCGGCACTCACACTACACATCACCTTTTATTGAGACAATGGTTCCCCCTTTTTCTTATGTTTTTTTTTTTTGGGGAATCCTTGTCCTCCACTTAGATTCGATAAGCAATCCTGTTAACCTCACAACACTTCACTACATGCCCGTGGTCACACAAAAATGCCACTATATTGATCACTTCAGTTTATCAACACTCGAACTGTTTCCAACCAATCACACGAAAAATTCTCAAGAAAACGCATCATGCGGTTTCTGTTCACTGTTTTATTTTTATTTTTATTGAGAATGTAATTCAAAATAAATTGTCAAAACACAAATTTGCTCTTCAATTTTATAATTAATTTTAATTTAATAATCAAAATACACATTTATATATACACAATTAAATATTTACACATATACATATTTTATTTCTTATTTTGCAAAAGAATTTACTTCGGTGTAATAATGACTACGGCCAAAAGGGCTACGCCGTAGATATTTTCACCAATTCTCTGCTAATGTTCACTCTTTATCGTGTTACGATCTCTCGTCTTGAGATCCAAAGCTTCACTGTCCTCTTTTTTTTTTGTTTTCCTTTTATACCTCCGCTTTGTCCCAAAAATTGCTTGTCATGTTTTTTTTTTTGCAATACAAGTTGGCTCCCCTGTGCATTTGCTCATGACCGCGTTTGGGCGACCACTTCGTCCGTCAACGTTTGATTTTCGAAACTGAATCCGTCCACATTATTTCTTTGCTGGTGTGGGCTGCCATCTCCATCGCACTGGCTCAAACGATGTTATTAGTGTTGATGATCCAAAACGCCTGAATGATGCTAGTGTATCACTTAATGTATTTTTGGTCTCATTTTCAATTGGACGTGTATGTATGTATGTTAATGAAAAGAACAATAAAACATCATTAATATCGTCGACTTACATTGATATTATTTGCTATTCCCACAATCAATTCACCGCCTATACCATTCTGCTAATCATACAGGTGAGTTGAAAATGGGAGGGATTTGTTCAATGGATGGAGACATTGGTAATGGAGTATTTTGGAAAATGGAGTTGATCACAAACAACTACCACTAGCCGCTTATCAGCCAACACTTACTAATTAATGCGTTCATTTGGTGGATTTCTGGTGAGGTTGACCACCCGCGAACGTTACACTACACTCATCGTGGAAACAACGAAAATTTTTTAAAGTTTCTTTTAAAAAATTTTCGTTAAAGACTTTACGTCATTCACTCGAGCGTAAAAACAATTTTCAGTTATCTTACAAAAATTCCCATCTACGACCGAATTGATACCGATCGAGTCCAACGCATTTAGCTGCCCTGATTGTAATTCGTTAATCACATACTATGTTTTTTTTTTTAAGCTTGATCATTGGTATTGTGAAATACCCTTAAATCATTGGTATGGAAGCGCCCTAATTTCTTGCCAGTCATATCTTGTAACTCGTAGGTATTGAGTCCCAGTTTACCGGAGATCCTACACTTCTGGTATACTGAGTCAAATTTGGGATTGTATCCTTCTGCGGCATTTGATTGTTTAAAATTTTTTTTAAGAATGACCTCGCCTATCTTGAATTGTAATGGCCGGCTACGTAGATTATATCTGTGCGCGTAGTTTTCGTAGGCTTTGTTAAGATTGTTTCGTACGGCTTCATGTGTTTTCTCCATTTGTTGTTCATGCTCTTCTCGATTTTGACACTCTTTCTCGCACTCCATGTCAGTATTGCGCGTACCTGACACGTTCATATTGCGTCCAAAATTTATGAAGTAAGGTGTGTATCGAGAAGATTCATGAACAGCCGTTCTCAAAGCACAGGATATTTGGCCAATTTTGTCATCCCAGTTGCGTTGATCGTCGCCTATGTAGCTACGGATTGCAGATAAGATACTCCGATTAACTCTTTCGGCTGGATTAGCCTGCGGATGGTAGTAGGCGTTTAGTCAATGAACACTTTATATTGTTGCAGAAAGCCTTTGAATATTTTTGAAGTGAACTGACTGCCGTTGTCTGATATCAAGACTGAGGGTACGCCGAACACTAGGAATACGCTTTCCTCCAAGTATTGGATAAGCGAACCCGACTCAGCCCTTCTAACAGACTTCAACAACACAAATTTACTAAAAACGTCGATTATAACTAACAAATACCTGTTTCCGATTTTAGACCGAGGGTACGGCCCCATATAGTCGATGGCAATCATTTCCCATGGGCGAGTCGGAACTCGTGGTTCTCCCATGGGTACCCTCGAGATCTCGCACTTTGGTTTGTTGAGCTGACATTTTTCACAAACCTTGACATAATCACGCACATCTACTGACATCTTTGGCCAGAAATACCGTTCCTGTATGCGGCGAAGTGTCTTGAAGAAACCAAGGTGTGCAGCTAAAGCGCTATCGTGGTTGTTGTATAAAATTGTTTTCCTCTCCGAAAGTGGAACATATAACTTCCAATCCCAGGTGTATGTTCCATCGCCTCGTACAGTCTGACAATATTTATACAACTTCCCATCTTGTAGACGAAAATCGGGATATTTGGCGGGATACTCATTAACACCATGCCTGACCTTCTGGTAGACCAAGTCTTCCTGCATTTCGGTATCGACCTGAATGCACTCCACAGCACGGGATAATGCATCAGGCACTACATTTAATTTTCCCTTTCTGTGCTGGAGTTCAAAGTCATACCCCTGGAGACGCATAGACCAGCGAGCCAACCGAGATGCAGGGTCCTTCAGGTTCCTTAGCCAGACCAGAGAAGCACAGTCTGTTACCACTTTGAATCTCACGCCATCGATATAAGGCCTAAACTTCTCGATGGCCAACACCACTGCCAAACATTCACGCTCTGTGGCCGGATACTTTCTTTGCGTGGATGTGAGTTTCTGACTCATATACGCTATTACTCGCTCAAAACCATCGATTTCTTGTGTCAAAACAGCACCAATTCCAGTATCAGATGCATCAGTCTGGATGGTAAACATCTTCTTGAAGTCTGGATTTACTAAAATTGGAGCGGACACCAATAATGACTTTAATTGGGTAAAAGCGACTTGAGCGGCGGAGGTCCATTCAAACTTCTTCTCTAATCGGGGATAAACCGCCGATACCAACCAGCCATCCCAATGAGCCTCCGTACGTCTTTAACTGTTGTGGGTGTTGTAAAGTTCAGGATTCCGGTAATCTTCTCAGGGTCGAGCCTTAGTCCGTGCTCGTCGAGGATATATCCAAGATACTTGATTTCCTTGAGACAGAATCGTGACTTCGCTAAACTTATTGAAAGATTAGCCTTCCGCAGACGTTGAGCCACCTCTTTCAGTAGGTCCATATGTTCTTCAAACGTTTGCGACATCACGATTATATCATCAAGGTAAACAAATACCCTAGGTTCCAAATCCACCCCAAGAACCTTGTCCATCAAACGGCAAAGAGTTTGCAATCAATACCAATCCGATCGTCTGTCCTGTCTACTCTGGGCCAGATGTTGAAAGCTTCCCAAAAATCGATGCCACAGATCAGATCCCTAGCAATGGATGGTACTACGAGTGATCTGATCACTTTACATTTGTCATCTATTTGAAAAGGTATGTCAACAGCGTGTTCCACGCAATGAACCGTTCCATCCGCAGTCTTAATACGGGATTTTGATGGAATCAGTTCTAAACCCAGTTTCTCCAACCGCGCACAGATGTCAAACCCACCGAGTATGGTACAACTGGCACCAGAATCCAATAAGCCGGTCAAAGCATACCCCAAGACCTCGACATCTACGTGTGGTCGATTATCACCTTCTACGTTGACAACACATTCTACTAATTGTTGACTACCATCAAAATCTTCATGTTTAGCAAATTCGTCGTCAGTTACTTCAGCTAGGTCAGTCATTCTACTGACAAGTTGTACTGACTTTCTACCGCGGCCTTTCGTCCTATAGTTACCTTTAATCGGATCAATACCTTCTTGGTTGACTCTAATGATTTTAAAATCTACGTCTAAATCTAAATTTTGATGAGTGTCTGAATTACTGCATTTTCCTATTCTACTACTTTGTTGTTCATTTAACTCCGTTTGTGTTTCTTTATTTACTTTGTATGGGATCTGTTTGTTGTAAATCGGACAAGATTGATCCCTTATCTGCCCGCTGCACCGTTTCCCTCCATACTAGTATCTTCGAAGTATCCGAACAAGTAAAGAGGTTTCCTCCTGGATGTTTTTTGGGACATCGGTCAGATGTTATACCTTCCATCCCACAGCACCAACAATATATTCTGTTGCGAGGTTTCGTGCAGTCAAAGTGTCGGTGGCCTACTACCTTGCAATTCCAGCATACCACCGTGCTGTCATCCCTCCTTGTAAAGCCTAGGCGTCTATCCGATCGAAATCTTGGCACCGATCTGTTAATCGTAGTTACAACCTCTGCTGCTTCCTCTTGTACTTCATTACATGTGAGCACCGTCTTTCTGGGTTGACCAGTCGATACTTTTGTTGCCTGTGGTATTCTGGCCATCTTCTCCCTATTTCCCATCATTCTGGCTTCATCAATGTTGCGGCAAAGTTCCTCCAGTTGAGTGACTGATCCTATATTTGCAATAGCCAACTGCATCCTGTATTCCGGGATCATGTTCCTTTGCAATACATATACTTTATATTGCTCTCCTACCGGTGGATATATCCTTGAGAACAACTTCGACATATTTAACAGATAATCGGCAATGTTTTCGTTTGGCCGTTGATATCTCTCGAGTATCTCTTCTTTCATTATGAAGTCGTAATTTCTGGATTGGAAGCGGTTTTTGAGTCCTCTCACAAGCTCGTTCCAGTTGTTGAATTCGGCTGCTTTGACTTCATACCACTCTAGTGCCACGCCATCAAGAAGCTTAAAGAAGCATTTGAAGATTTCATTCACATGTATTTCATCTGCTCTCGCATATAATTCAATTTTCCAGAGAAAGTCTGCAAGGTCAGGGTTGTTGTCTCCTTTAAATCTAATTGGCCACTTCTCTACTGCCACTCGTCTTCTTTGAATCACATAAGGTGCCTCTCTTGCTTCTGCATTTGTGTTTGCGCCTTTTTGCAATGCATCTGGTAATCTCCAATCAATATTGCTGCTGGGTGTTGGCAGATTCTGTAGCATTCGTCTCAGTTCTGTGTCCGCAAACGATGTCTCATTAGAAGTACCAATTTTTTGCTGAGGGTGTTCTTTAATCTTCTCTCCTTCAATTTAATGCACTACTGGTTTGCCGTCGTAGCTGGGATCATTAATTTGCATGGACTGGATGGCCTTGCGACCTCTTCCTCTGCCAGCTCCCAATGCTGCCACGTTTCCTCGATGTGTTGTAGGAGATGGAGTACTACCACCATGGGATGATGCTGCTTCCTCCGTAGAAATTCGGATGGTTCTGCCAATATTTCTGACAATTCCGAAGAGTATGGAATCCTTTTCCTCATCCTCCCCCAGACAGCGAAAAGCTCTGTCCTGGTAGTATCGAATTCTTGCCTTTACAAACTTTTCGTTTTGCTCATCTTGTTTTAAAATCTATTTTTTTAGCGACTTTTGGAGATCTGTCAACATTTCGACAGAAAGCGTGAAGTCCTGACCATCATCTCTATAGTCCATAGGTGTTTTTTTTTCTGCTGTCAGGAGTCTCGACAGCTCAAGCACTTTCTGTCTGTGGGTACCACCTGGTAAAGCTTGACGAATGTTTAGTTCATAATCCAGTTCCCCTTCGGTTAACGCATGAACTAGTAGAGGAAAACTGAGTAATTCAGCCATGTTTATGCAATTAAATCTATTACCAATATATACGCGACACTTTTCAATATAAATTAACCAAGAAGGTTTCCAACTTAAATGTTGCGATGTAACCGTAAAATAAAATAAAAAAAAAAAAAAAAAACTAGATAAACAGAGATGAAATCTCTATCACGTACCCAAAAATTAATTCTGCAATTTTTGTAAACTAACTGATTTTTACACTTAAAATAAACGCAAATTTCAGAGCACAACTTTATGCTCTGCCACTAGATTATTACGCAGACCGCAAGCAGTCAAAATATACGCACTATTGATCAATATAACAAAATCGACCAATTTTATTTCGCCACCTATATTATTCTAAACAAAACAATAAATTTAATAAGAAAATTATTAAATAATACCTATTAATTAATATACTTAATTTAATTAATTACACTAAATACGATAAACACGTTGTTACTTAATAACATAAAGATATATTACATATAGCTATAATCTTAATTATGTGATTAATAGCTTGACCGAAACCGAATAAATTAGCGCTAATAAATAAATAATTAATTAAATTAAATATATTAAACTATATATGACGAATAAATCAAATTACCTACTAAGATAAATTAGAAAAATCAAAAAAAAAACAAAGTATTTCTTGCTTCAAAACTAGCAACCATATGCATGTGTTGGACCGTTATAATTAAGAAACGTGTTCCCGAAAATTCACCACGTGTTTTCCGTCCTAATATGATATACCGTATGTGTTAAAATTGTTTCTATTCTAGAACGAACGAGATTTAACTTCTTTTATTAACCAGTTTTAGCCCCACGTTGGGCGCCAAATGTGACGTGCTATTTCCCACTTTATTGGGTTTGGTGGCTTGGGTAGACAATTTAAAAAGAACTCTTTTGTTGGGCGCCAGTCTACCAGCACGTGTCGCCGGCTAAGCTCAAATTGGAGCAGGACGACTCGGGCGGGGCGTTCACACACCAAGAAAGCCACCAAATGTTTTTAAAGACACGCAACAGCGCGAGCGTCAATGGAACAGAGATAGATAGATAGAACCTAATCATTTAATCAATAATCATTACAATAGAAAAGTATTGGAAACATAAAGTTTTTCTGTGTATGTATTTAAATTAAAATCAAAAGCCAAACAAAAATTAATTTATAGTCGATCCGTACATACAAATGTATTTATACTATTGAGTTACGACTATAGTTTCTCTTTCTTTTATATATGAAGATGACATAAAATTAAAATAGATCGATCAAAATTCAAAACCAACTCTATTGTATATTACTATTGTATAATAAAATAGTGTTGCTTTGATCTATACATATTATTGTATTAAATATGTATGTAGTTGTATTTTATTTTTCTAAATTTCAATATTTTGAATTTGAAAGTAAAACTTGC
Source organism: Tipula unca (assembly GCA_951394425.1). Taxonomy (NCBI): domain Eukaryota; kingdom Metazoa; phylum Arthropoda; class Insecta; order Diptera; family Tipulidae; genus Tipula; species Tipula unca. The sequence continues at coordinate 61,378,079 of OX596382.1, read as the reverse complement.
AATTTTAGGTTCAAATATAATTTTTGTGTTTTAAAGTGTAGATGTTCATTAAATATGTTACTAGTTAAAATGGTGTGTTCATACAAAGATTGTTTAAATAAAAATGATACAAATTCTGTAAAATCGTTTTTAAAGTGCCCCAAGACAACAGCCGAACAGTGTGGTTAAGACACTGATGTACATATATATGTATGATAAATTTCGACAAGAAGCGAAAAATATTTTTTTCTGCCAAGATCACTTTTACGAAAATAATTTTAAAATGGATTTCGCAAAATTTTAAAAATACCGGCCATTCCCAAACGGTGTTATTCATTATTATACCATTTAACAACCGCGTGTGCAAATGCGATGAGAATATTACTGATTCCTTTTGTAAATTAACTTCAAACCCAATTAATAAACCAGGGTCTAGAAAAAACGTTTCGCCATTTTTTTCCAAAAATTTAAGAAATAATAATATTACAATACAAATCTAACTAATTACAAATCTAAAATAACTCCTGAATCACCACCATTAGTATTAAAACATCAAAATGTGCCTCCAAAGACCTACATTAAAAATTATTCGATTGAACCTGTATCATTTGTTAACATCACCATCACAATTTCCAAACCCACATCACCCAAAAAGAGCTGAAATAAATAATGAAAACGAAGAACCATTAAAAAAATTCCAAGGTTTATTTTGAATACCCCACCAATAAGAATCAAATATTCTGAAAACGAGGTGAAAGACTACGTAGAGAATCAACTAGATGATCGGCCAGAGGACATTTGTTCCCTCCTCTCAAATTTTTCATCAGAAAAAAGCCACTTGGAAGCAAAATGAGCAAAAACTAGCTTTAGAGTTTTACTTTAAAAACTCCTGCATTTTATAAATATTTATTAAAGAACGGGTTTGATTTGTTTATGTTGTGTTGTGAATAGATATTAAAATTCTATGCCTAAGTAAAAATTAAAAATATTTCTAAAATTTGTTCAGACAATTTTTTTTTAATACAAGTGTAAGTTAAGTTTTGGTGAAAGGCAACTATGGGATACTCGTGATAGCGTACTACATATTACATCATGAGTAAGTAAGTCAAGTGTGGAAATCTCACAAACACCCAATAGGCACTTTCTAGCGAGTTATGGGTATACAATTATAATACTATGATCGACCGAAACTTTTCTGTAAATGTTAACGATTTATTTGTTCATTTACGAATCGATAATATAATTGAGAAACACCCTTTAAGGAAAATAATAATAGATTTTTGTAACACACATTTAAAATTCCGTCAGTTTTGACTTCGAGCGGAACATAAAGGTCAATTCTGCCGAATAATTATATCCCCGTGGATTCCCGTTGTATCTGTTTCAAAATATCATATAAATTAAGGGACGAGGGATTTTATTTTGCTAGAGTTTAAACTATCTTTTCAATGATATCGCTAATAAGCGATTTTAAATGGTTTATCACTCGAAGCTTTTTCACAATTTAAGAAAAGGTAACCACAGTGATGAAAATATTGTAGCGACCATCAGGTATTCGCTTCATAAATACATAAATACCTACATACATAAATAATTATTCAGATATTTCGTTCCAACTCATATAATTTGCTAGTTCCACTTGTACACAGTTGTACAACAGTATATATAAGTCAAATTTATCTAATGTATACGGAAAATTCATCTCGGATGAATTTTCTGTTACTTTTTTGTATCTTATTATACTTTTTGATGTTTGAAAATAAACAAGTTTTTTTTGTTTTATTATTAATTTATTAATTTCTTTTTAGTGAAATAGAAATTATTTTTATGTAGTTTTTATTAATATCAATTTCGTCTACAAGTAATCATCTTCAGTTAACGATTAAATTGATTACTTGTAAACGAAATCAATGTAAATAAAAACTACAAAAAAGTAATTTCAATTTCACTAAATAATTGGAAATTAATAAATTAAAACAAAAGTAAAAAAAAATTATTTTATTTTAATATCAATCTACAGGTTAGTAAAACATACATATGTACTCGTATGTATTTCCAACTTCAAAAAAATGGAGAACCGTTCGTTTTTTAATTGACAATAGTTTTTAAAGTTTATATTAAAAAGCTATTTTTGTCTAAATGTTCTTTTTAATTTAATGTAGATGAAAATAAAGAAACAGTCACGCCTAAAGCTAGTTTACAGCAAACAGCGTTGCATATAGCGGCATTTATCAGCAAAATGAGCAATTTATTTGATAATTTAAATTCGAAAAATAAATATTCTGCTAATCCAAAAAAATCTGCTTACGCAGAAGCAAATTTAGTATTTAAAAATTTAGATTCTTCAATTTCCTGGATTGAAGGGTGAAAACACCAAGAGTTTATGAAGCCTCCGTGTTGTTTTGATGAATTTAAGTTTTATGGGATAGTGTGAGGAAAGATCAAGAGTACATAATCACTTCTCATATTAACCAAGATGCGTTAGAAAATCTTTTCTCGGCAATTAGGGCTGGCAATGGTAAGCAATAGTATTACAAAAATGGTAGATATTTTAAATTATCATTTAAAAAAGAGGGGTTGTAAACAGTAGCCTATATTCATTAAATATTTAATGTAAATATTTAATGAATATAGGCTCCTACGAAGGGAATCCATCAGCCTCAAGATTCATTAAAATTTTAAAAGAAATTAGCTTTCAACAGACTGTACCAAGCGCGTACGCAGGGGGGGGTTACTGAGGGTTTAACCCCCCCCCCATGATTCCAATAACAATAGAAAATATTATAATTAATAAATATATCAACTTATTAAACAATGAAAGAAATATTCAGTATACCGATGTATATATATATTATATATACATATATAAATAAAATAGTAATAATGAACTTTCTATTCCTAATAATAATTGATTTAAAAGTTAAAACACAAATAATTTTATGCATAACTTCGCTTGAGTAAGGTTGGTTTATATTATCCGTTCAGTTCCTTACAGACACGTACCGACACAGACATCAAGTATTTATATTATCCGTACGTTTCCGTACAGACATTCATTTGAATTATTTCGATATGTCGATCGTATATATTCGTAACAACGTACAGTCACCGCTCAACTACGTACAGTCCAAACGAAAAACAAGAATATAAAAATACAAAATAAATAAAATTAAATATTTAGAATAAAATATTTAATCAATTGATAATATCAGAATTATAAGAGTAATATTGATAGTAAAAATCAATAAAAATGTTGTAATCGTATAACTTTAATAATCATATCTGAAAATAATTTAAATCTGAAATAAAAATTATCTGAAAGTAACCGACATATCCATACATACATATTTCAACCGATTCAAGTTGCATGATCGATTGATCGCAACAAACTAAAATAATTCATGTACAAAAATACAAAATACATCAGCATGGATGGATAATGAAACGATACTATGAGTTCGAGTTATTTCGTCTTGTTCGTATTTTTTCGCTTACGTATCATTTCAGACAAATATTCTTTTATACAATATTTGTCTGTACGGTACGTGTATGAAAGGAAACGTACGGATAATATAAATACTTCCATATAAAATGTATGAAACAATATTTTTTTTGT